>JAEIGM010000030.1:0-600000 GCA_018903735.1 Drosophila cardini
TCTCGTCCCTTTTTTATGGCCTGTCCCTTCCATCGGCCCACGCGTCCCTTTTTGTGTGTGCCTGGAATTTCCACCCGCACAAGCAGTCCCTTTTTTCTCGTCGCACACTGTCGACGCTCTCGTGTGTGCCTGGAATTTCCAGTCGCACAAGCAACCCTTTTTCTCGTCGCACACTGCCGACGCTCTCGTGTGTGCCCGGATTTTCCGGTCGCACAAGCAGTCCCTTTTTTCTCGTCCCTTTTTTATGGCCTGTCCCTTTTTGAGTAGCAACCACTTCACCTTAAGCTCTGAAGTAGCAACTGCTTCAGCTTAAGATTGCGAGTCGGTTGCTACTCCATAGTTTTCCTTCGACATGTGGCTGGCGAGCTGAGTCAGTTCTTTTTCGGACGCGGTGGCGTCAACATCAACTCGTGAGTGCGCGCTTAAAAATAGTTAGTGTCCCGTAGCTTCTATTAAATCGGTACGCGTGGTCCAACAGCAATGGACAAATCGTCGCTTAGGGACTCGGGCGGTAAATATCGGTACGCGATTGGTATATACACCAATGGATTCGCTTCGTATTTCGGTACGCGATTGGTATATGCACCAATGGATTTTTCGTCGTTTTCTTTTCGTTGCCTCGGGGCAAATTTATATATTAAATCGAGTGGCAGCAGTATCATCGGGAACCATCGGTTATCGACGACGCCTATTATCGACGACTTCTTCCTGACAGGATGTATCGATGACCCCCCTCTCGTCCTCAATCGACGCCCCGTCACACGGACATAGACGGCTCTTCCCATCGCTACATGTGAGTCTTATCTTCATTATCTTGTCCCATATCTCTCTCTCCCTCTTATCAATAGTAGCCTGATAACAGGCCAGCAGGCTTCCGGCCCTTCCTCAATTATTTTTCCTCTCGGCCACAAGCATATTCGGCCTCTCTCTCTAGCACATTGTGCCTGGGCCTCTCGGCCCTCTCCCTTGTCTCTGGCCCGCTGTCTCTAGCTGTCCACTAGTCTAGTCCACTCACTGCCCTGACACTCTCGTGTGCGCCTGTACTTTCCCAGCACACAAGCGACCCATTTTTTCTAGCGTCCATCGACGCTCTCGTGTGTGCTTGGACTTTCCTGCCGCACAAGCGACCCGTCTTCTTGCGTCCGTCGACGCTCTCGTGTGTGCCTGGATTTTCCACCCGCACCTGTAAAAATTAATATTTTTTCCAGCTACCCAACCCTTAACCTGCGTAATAATATTTTGCCAATCTCGCGTCATCAATCGACACCTTTTGTCGCACTCTCGTCCGAAGCTTGCTGTAATCCTGCGCCGCTCTACCTTCTTAATGTCGGTATCGCAAAAGCAGTCTTCAAGTTCTCATTATGACGAGTGATGTTTGATGCAGGCAAAGTTTTAAAAATACGCAACCTCCCCCAAAAAACACCTCCCTACCAAATGACCTCACTCTTTAGAACAAAATTTCAGTGTCCAACCAGCATAGTCACTCGACTTAGTCGGACTTTCGTCTGTGTTTTGCGTAATTTCTGCACCGCTCTACCTTCAATATTGCTGGTATCGCAAGAGCAGATAGCAATCACGCCAAAAGACGATAGTTGTTCAATGCATGGACAATGAAATCTGTTCACCTTCGAGGTCACTTCGAGGTCTTTCTTCACTCTAAGCGATGCACTGTGCTCTAACTGGTTTGCCAAAATGCATTGCCAATCGACACTTCTCTTCTGTCGCACTTTCGTCCGTGTCCGCTAAATTCCTGCACCGCTCTACCCCTCTACGGGGGTATCGCAAAAGCAGACTGCGGTTACACAAAAGACGATTGATGTACCATGCATGGCAAACTGTGACCAGCACCCTATTTTCTTTTCCTCCACACAAAAATCCATTTGTTAGATAATGGTCTACCTGTATCCCAATCTTTCCTAAAAATCGCATCCTTCTTCTTCCTGGGGAATCCACTTCCCCACTTTTCAGACTGACTGGCCCACTGTGGTGTTCCATCTGTCTAAAACGCAAAATCAGTCGACAACTACCTTTGTCGCACTTTCGTCACTCTTTTTGTAAAAACTGCCCCGATCACTATGGTCGTAAAAGCAGTATACGAATTGTAGCGACGATTGATGTCTCTTGCGTTGACACTTGTGACCCACTCTGGTGAGCCAGCTAGTCTTTTCAAATCTATCTAAAAAAAAACCCCCAGTTGCAAATCTACCACACCTCTCTTCTGCGCTCCGAAATACCAGACTCTTTAGCCATTCCGAGGTACCACTTTGAGGAACTCTGTCCTAGGTTGAGGCGGGACAAGCGGGACTTTTGGGAATCAAAGTGGAACTCGCGAAAGAGTTATGGTGGACATGCAGAAGGAGTCTCTGTGGATTTTTGCATCAACTTTTCGTTTAATAGACGAAAAGCGGTAGACAGTTCATACTTGTTCGGCTTGCTGATCAGTCTTTGACTGATTGTATGCAAGTCAGCCGACATAGGTATGAACCGTCATTATACCAACTCGGTCCTGCAAAAATATAACTCTGTCAATTACTGCTGGCTTATGGTTCGAAGATACCGGTACTGCAATTGGGCTGAAGCATGCCACCTTCTACGGCATTGTCTTCAAACACCCAATAACTCGCATACCATTATAGAGGTATCATAGCGTTACTGATGCCGCACGCAACTCACTTAAGACCATACACTCTATGAGCATCTATTCAAAAACTCGAGATACTCTCACAACGGTACTTTTACCAATACCTCCCCTGGTTTACGCACTTATCTTTTTCTCGAGTTTTTAAGCGTAATCCAGTAAGAATATTTGCTCTTGTGTATGTAATCTTAGACATCATAACTTAAATCTTGTTTTATCCCATTCCGCCAGTTTCCATCCCACATTGGTGCTCTATCTCTTTCTCGCACCAATGAAGAAACTAAACACGGATGGATCCTCGCAAAAGGATCCATCTGGAATGTTGGGTATAAAGAAAAAAAAAAACTTAATTAATAAATAAATATTCTAACTCTAATAATTTCCGCACATGCACACACGCACTCATACACACAAGTCTATGTGCACTTTGCATATACAAGTACCAAACTAGCCGGTTTCTCACAAAATAGAAAAACTATATTGGACAAATTAGTGTCAAAATGCCGTCGGCAAATCTTATAAAATATTAAATAGCTCCTTTTATACATTGAATTATTCTAAAATTTGCATACTTATTTCGCGGGCCGCACGAATAAAATCTGTCCAAAATTGAACGAAAATAAAACGTAAATAATACTACATTTTGCGTACATTTTGTTTGAATAAATAACTAAAAGGAAAATAAAACAAGAAAAATGTATATTGTTTTGTGCGCATATGTATAATTATTTTGTTAAAAAGAAAAATCGACTATATTTAAATAAAATTACTATCGAGAACAAACAGATTTTGTTAGTGTGAACAGCGACTAAAACTATTGAATAAAGAAACCCGATAATTTTGTACGATGGTATTATATCGCATATCGATAATATCATATCCCTATTGTCTCATTACTAAGTCAAATTGCAGCGCGAAACAATTCAACTGCCCAATTTAATAATTAGAATCTGCTAAATAATAAACAGAATAATTCTACATATAATTTCTACATACAAGTATAGAAAAGCAAGCATTGAGTGATATATTCGGCCAAAATATTGATACATAACTCTGTTTAAACCTACTTAGTGAATCTCACTAGTGAAAAACCAAAATTTAAAAAACAATATATTTATTCTATATTTGGGTGAGTGAGGATTGTTATTAATTTAAAACTAATATGTGAGAAGCTGTGCAAATTGTCCAAAGAAGTCACAACTCCGTTCTAAGAATTCCCTACTCTGTCCAGAAAAGTTTTCAGCAAATGCATGTGCGTGTGCGAGAGTGGTCACGTGTGTGTGTGTGTGTGTGTATTGAATGCGTAAAAACACGCATAAAAAAAATACACTAATCTGTTAGCCTAATGCGCCTCTAAATCTCTACATATTAATTGTTTATTTGTATGCATAATGGTGACGCCAAATTTTTCGTTGCATACCCAGAATTTATACACAGAAGTTAAATTGCTCAGCCCTTAAAAATAGTAGTATCAGATTTGTCAAATACTTAATTAATAAATAAATATTCTAACTCTAATAATTTCCGCACATGCACACACGCACTCATACACACAAGTCTATGTGCACTTTGCATATACAAGTACCAAACTAGCCGGTTTCTCACAAAATAGAAAAACTATATTGGACAAATTAGTGTCAAAATGCCGTCGGCAAATCTTATAAAATATTAAATAGCTCCTTTTATACATTGAATTATTCTAAAATTTGCATACTTATTTCGCGGGCCGCACGAATAAAATCTGTCCAAAATTGAACGAAAATAAAACGTAAATAATACTACATTTTGCGTACATTTTGTTTGAATAAATAACTAAAAGGAAAATAAAACAAGAAAAATGTATATTGTTTTGTGCGCATATGTATAATTATTTTGTTAAAAAGAAAAATCGACTATATTTAAATAAAATTACTATCGAGAACAAACAGATTTTGTTAGTGTGAACAGCGACTAAAACTATTGAATAAAGAAACCCGATAATTTTGTACGATGGTATTATATCGCATATCGATAATATCATATCCCTATTGTCTCATTACTAAGTCAAATTGCAGCGCGAAACAATTCAATTGCCCAATTTAATAATTAGAATCTGCTAAATAATAAACAGAATAATTCTACATATAATTTCTACATACAAGTATAGAAAAGCAGATTTCTGTCTCTAGCTGCTAGTCCACTCACTGCCCTGACACTCTCGTGTGCGCCTGTACTTTCCCAGCACACAAGCGACCCATTTTTTCTAGCGTCCATCGACGCTCTCGTGTGTGCTTGGACTTTCCTGCCGCACAAGCGACCCGTCTTCTTGCGTCCGTCGACGCTCTCGTGTGTGCCTGGATTTTCCACCCGCACAAGCAACCCTTTTCTATGGCCCTCTTCGTGTGCGTCTGTAAAAAATTAATATTCTTTCCAGCCACCCAACCCCTAACCTGCGTAACAATATTTTGCCAATCTCGCGTCATAAATCGACACCTTTTGTCGCACTCTCGTCCGAAGCTTGCTGTAATCCTGCGCCGCTCTACCTACTTAATGTCGGTATCGCAAAAGCAGTCTTCAAGTTCTCATTATGACGAGTGATGTTTGATGCAGGCAAAGTTTTAAAAATACGCAACCTCCCCCAAAAAACACCTCCCTATCAAATGACTTCACTCTTTAGAACAAAATTTCAGTGTCCAACCAGCATAGTCACTCGACATAGTCGGACTTTCGTCTGTGTTTTGCGTAATTTCTGCACCGCTCTACCTTCAATATTGCTGGTATCGCAAGAGCAGATAGCAATCACGCCAAAAGACGATAGTTGTTCAATGCATGGACAATGAAATCTGTTCACCTTCGAGGTCACTTCGAGGTCTTTCTTTACTCTAAGCGATGCACTGTGCTCTAACTGGTTTGCCAAAATGCATTGCCAATCGACACTTCTCTTCTGTCGCACTTTCGTCCGTGTCCGCTAAATTCCTGCACCGCTCTACCCCTCTACGGGGGTATCGCAAAAGCAGACTGCGGTTACACAAAAGACGATTGATGTACCATGCATGGCAAACTGTGACCAGCACCCTATTTTCTTTTCCTCCACACAAAAATCCATTTGTTAGATAATGGTCTACCTGTATCCCAATCTTTTCTAAAAATCGCATCCTTCTCCTTCCTGGGGAATCCACTTCCCCACTTTTCAGACTGACTGGCCCACTGTGGTGTTCCATCTGTCTAAAACGCAAAATCAGTCGACAACTACCTTTGTCGCACTTTCGTCACTCTTTTTGTAAAAACTGCCCCGATCACTATGGTCGTAAAAGCAGTATACGAACTGTAGCGACGATTGATGTCTCTTGCGTTGACACTTGTGACCCACTCTGGTGAGCCAGCCAGTCTTTTCAAATCTATCTAAAAAAAAAACCCCCAGTTGCAAATCTACCACACCTCTCTTCTGCGCTCCGAAATACCAGACTCTTTAGCCATTCCGAGGTACCACTTTGAGGAACTCTGTCCTAGGTTGAGGCGGGACAAGCGGGACTTTTGGGAATCAAAGTGGAACTCGCGAAAGAGTTATGGTGGACATGCAGAAGGAGTCTCTGTGGATTTTTGCATCAACTTTTCGTTTAATAGACGAAAAGCGGTAGACAGTTCATACTTGTTCGGCTTGCTGATCAGTCTTTGACTGATTGTATGCAAGTCAGCCGACATAGGTATGAACCGTCATTATACCAACTCGGTCCTGCAAAAAATATAACTCTGTCAATTACTGCTGGCTTATGGTTCGATGATACCGGTACTGCAATTGGGCTGAAGCATGCCACCTTCTACGGCACTGTCTTCAAACATCCAATAACCCGCATACCACCTACTGAGGTATCCTGACGTTACTGATGCCGCACGAAACTCACTTAAGACCATACACTCTATGAGCATCTATTCAAAAACTCGAGATACTCTCACAACGGTACTTTTACCAATACCTCCCCTGGTTTACGCACTTATCTTTTTCTCGAGTTTTTAAGCGTAATCCAGTAAGAATATTTGCTCTTGTGTATGTAATCTTAGACACCATAACTTAAATCTTGTTTTATCCCATTCCGCCAGTTTCCATCCCACATTGGTGCTCTATCTCTTTCTCGCACCAATGAAGAAACTAAACACGGATGGATCCTCGCAAAAGGATCCATCTGGAATGTTGGGTATAAAGAAAAAAAAAAAAGTGCGCGCTTAAATAGTTAGTTCGTAGCTTCTCTTAAATCGGTACGCGTGGTCCAACAGCAATGGACAAATCGTCGCTTAGGGACTCGGGCGGTAAATATCGGTACGCGATTGGTATATACACCAATGGATTCGCTTCGTATTTCGGTACGCGATTGGTATATGCACCAATGGATTTTTCGTCGTTTTCTTTTCGTTGCCTCGGGGCAAATTTATATATTAAATCGAGTGGCAGCAGTATCATCGGGAACCATCGGTTATCGACGACGCCTATTATCGACGACTTCTTCCTGACAGGATGTATCGATGACCCCCCTCTCGTCCTCAATCGACGCCCCGTCACACGGACATAGACGGCTCTTCCCATCGCTACATGTGAGTCTTATCTTCATTATCTTGTCCCATATCTCTCTCTCCCTCTTATCAATAGTAGCCTGATAACAGGCCAGCAGGCTTCCGGCCCTTCCTCAATTATTTTTCCTCTCGGCCACAAGCATATTCGGCCTCTCTCTCTAGCACATTGTGCCTGGGCCTCTCGGCCCTCTCCCTTGTCTCTGGCCCGCTGTCTCTAGCTGCTAGTCCACTCACTGCCCTGACACTCTCGTGTGCGCCTGTACTTTCCCAGCACACAAGCGACCCATTTTTTCTAGCGTCCATCGACGCTCTCGTGTGTGCTTGGACTTTCCTGCCGCACAAGCGACCCGTCTTCTTGCGTCCGTCGACGCTCTCGTGTGTGCCTGGATTTTCCACCCGCACAAGCAACCCTTTTTTATGGCCCTCTTCGTGTGCGTCTGTACTTTCCGCCCGCACAAGCGTCCCTTTTTCGTGAATCGGTTGACTAGCAACCCTTTCACCTTGAGCTCGACAGTAGCAACTCATTCAACTTACGATCGGCGCCCATTCACTGCCACGTCCCTCTTTCTTGCTACTGTCGACGCTCTCGTGTGTACCTGGATTTTCCAGTCGCACAAGCAGTCCCTTTTTCTCGTCCCTTTTTTATGGCCTGTCCCATCCATCGGCCCAAGCAGCCCCTTTTTCTCGTCCCTTTTTTATGGCCTGTCCCTTCCATCGGCCCACGCGTCCCTTTTTGTGTGTGCCTGGAATTTCCACCCGCACAAGCAGTCCCTTTTTCTCGTCGCACACTGTCGACGCTCTCGTGTGTGCCTGGAATTTCCAGTCGCACAAGCAACCCTTTTTCTCGTCGCACACTGCCGACGCTCTCGTGTGTGCCCGGATTTTCCGGTCGCACAAGCAGTCCCTTTTTTCTCGTCCCTTTTTTATGGCCTGTCCCTTTTTGAGTAGCAACCACTTCACCTTAAGCTCTGAAGTAGCAACTGCTTCAGCTTAAGATTGCGAGTCGGTTGCTACTCCATAGTTTTCCTTCGACAGGCAAAAGTTGAAAAAACGCGAAATCCCCGCCCCACCCCTGTACATACCTAACAAAAAATTAATATTTTTTCCAGCCACCCAACCCTTAACCTGCGTAATAATATTTTGCCAATCTCGCGTCATCAATCGACACCTTTTGTCGCACTCTCGTCCGAAGCTTGCTGTAATCCTGCGCCGCTCTACCTTCTTAATGTCGGTATCGCAAAAGCAGTCTTCAAGTTCTCATTATGACGAGTGATGTTTGATGCAGGCAAATGTATTAAAAAATACGCAATCTCCAAAAAAAAAAAAAAAAAAACACCTCCCTACCAAATGACCTCACTCTTTAGAACAAAATTTCAGTGTCCAACCAGCATAGTCACTCGACTTAGTCGGACTTTCGTCTGTGTTTTGCGTAATTTCTGCACCGCTCTACCTTCAATATTGCTGGTATCGCAAGAGCAGATAGCAATCACGCCAAAAGACGATAGTTGTTCAATGCATGGACAATGAAATCTGTTCACCTTCGAGGTCACTTCGAGGTCTTTCTTCACTCTAAGCGATGCACTGTGCTCTAACTGGTTTGCCAAAATGCATTGCCAATCGACACTTCTCTTCTGTCGCACTTTCGTCCGTGTCCGCTAAATTCCTGCACCGCTCTACCCCTCTACGGGGGTATCGCAAAAGCAGACTGCGGTTACACAAAAGACGATTGATGTACCATGCATGGCAAACTGTGACCAGCACCCTATTTTCTTTTCCTCCACACAAAAATCCATTTGTTAGATAATGGTCTACCTGTATCCCAATCTTTTCTAAAAATCGCATCCTTCTCCTTCCTGGGGAATCCACTTCCCCACTTTTCAGACTGACTGGCCCACTGTGGTGTTCCATCTGTCTAAAACGCAAAATCAGTCGACAACTACCTTTGTCGCACTTTCGTCACTCTTTTTGTAAAAACTGCCCCGATCACTATGGTCGTAAAAGCAGTATACGAACTGTAGCGACGATTGATGTCTCTTGCGTTGACACTTGTGACCCACTCTGGTGAGCCAGCCAGTCTTTTCAAATCTATCTAAAAAAAACCCCCAGTTGCAAATCTACCACACCTCTCTTCTGCGCTCCGAAATACCAGACTCTTTAGCCATTCCGAGGTACCACTTTGAGGAACTCTGTCCTAGGTTGAGGCGGGACAAGCGGGACTTTTGGGAATCAAAGTGGAACTCGCGAAAGAGTTATGGTGGACATGCAGAAGGAGTCTCTGTGGATTTTTGCATCAACTTTTCGTTTAATAGACGAAAAGCGGTAGACAGTTCATACTTGTTCGGCTTGCTGATCAGTCTTTGACTGATTGTATGCAAGTCAGCCGACATAGGTATGAACCGTCATTATACCAACTCGGTCCTGCAAAAATATAACTCTGTCAATTACTGCTGGCTTATGGTTCGAAGATACCGGTACTGCAATTGGGCTGAAGCATGCCACCTTCTACGGCATTGTCTTCAAACACCCAATAACTCGCATACCATTATAGAGGTATCATAGCGTTACTGATGCCGCACGCAACTCACTTAAGACCATACACTCTATGAGCATCTATTCAAAAACTCGAGATACTCTCACAACGGTACTCTTACCAATACCTCCCCTGGTTTACGCACTTATCTTTTTCTCGAGTTTTTAAGCGTAATCCAGTAAGAATATTTGCTCTTGTGTATGTAATCTTAGACATCATAACTTAAATCTTGTTTTATCCCATTCCGCCAGTTTCCATCCCACATTGGTGCTCTATCTCTTTCTCGCACCAATGAAGAAACTAAACACGGATGGATCCTCGCAAAAGGATCCATCATTGGAATAAGTTGGCTATAAAGAAAAAAAAAAAAAAAAAAAAAAAAAAAAAAAAAAAAAAAAAAAAAAAAAAAAAAAAAAAAAAAAAAAAAAAAAAAAAAAAAAAAAAAAAAAAAAAAAAAAAAAAAAAAAAAAAAAAAAAAAAAAAAAAAAAAAAAAAAAAAAAAAAAAAAAAAAAAAAAAAAAAAAAAAAAAAAAATAAAAAAAAAAAAATTTTTTAAAAAAATTTTAAAAAAAAAAAAAAAAAAATTTTTTAAAAAAAAAAAAAAAAAAAAAAAAAAAAAAAAAAAAAAAAAAAAAAAAAAAAAAAACTCATGCCCATAAAAAATTAAATCAAATTAGCCAATTCATTTAAAATAATTAAATTCATTTATTATATATTCATTAATTAATTAAACTAGAATAAACAGTTTTTAATATTATAAAGCGTTAAGTTAGATTAAAAATTAATTATAAATATTTTTTATAAAGAAATTCTTAAAACACGGATAGATCCTCGCAAGAAAATAAAACTGCTATCGTCCATCACTGGCGATAGCTCAATCTGTGAGTCTGTATGGCCACAAGAAGCTGAAAAAAAGGAATCCACTTCCCCACTTTTCAGACTGACTGGCCCACTGTGGTGTTCCATCTGTCTAAAACGCAAAATCAGTCGACAACTACCTTTGTCGCACTTTCGTCACTCTTTTTGTAAAAACTGCCCCGATCACTATGGTCGTAAAAGCAGTATACGAACTGTAGCGACGATTGATGTCTCTTGCGTTGACACTTGTGACCCACTCTGGTGAGCCAGCCAGTCTTTTCAAATCTATCTAAAAAAAAAACCCCCAGTTGCAAATCTACCACACCTCTCTTCTGCGCTCCGAAATACCAGACTCTTTAGCCATTCCGAGGTACCACTTTGAGGAACTCTGTCCTAGGTTGAGGCGGGACAAGCGGGACTTTTGGGAATCAAAGTGGAACTCGCGAAAGAGTTATGGTGGACATGCAGAAGGAGTCTCTGTGGATTTTTGCATCAACTTTTCGTTTAATAGACGAAAAGCGGTAGACAGTTCATACTTGTTCGGCTTGCTGATCAGTCTTTGACTGATTGTATGCAAGTCAGCCGACATAGGTATGAACCGTCATTATACCAACTCGGTCCTGCAAAAAATATAACTCTGTCAATTACTGCTGGCTTATGGTTCGATGATACCTGGTATTGCAATTGGCTGAAGCATGTCACCTTCTACGGCACTGTCTTCTAACATCCAATAACCCGCATACCACCTACTGAGGTATCCTGACGTTACTGATGCCGCATGAAACTCACCTAAGACCATACACTCTAGGAGCAACTATTCAAAAAATTCGAGATACTCTCACAACGGTACTCTTACCAATACCTCCCCTAGTTTGCGCACTTATATTTTTCTCGAATTTTTAAGCGTAAACTAGTAAGAATAGTTGCTCTTGTGTATGAACTCTTAAACACCACAACTTAAATCTTGTTCGTCCCATTCCGCCAGTTTCCATCCCACATTGGTGCGCTCTCTCTTTTCCCGCACCAATGAAGAAACTAAACATGGATGGATCCTCGCAAAAAAGATCCATCTGGAATGTTGGGCCCAAAAAGAAAAAAAAAAAAAAAAGTTCTGCAAAAAACTCATTTTACATTCTCTCTAATCGCATTTTCAAATTGTAGTAATGTATTGAGCTTGTTAACAATCTATACTTGCGTATAGATTCATATTTTAATTCAAAAGGTTGTTCTAACTACTTTTAATCGTTACCTTTGTAAACGGCTTTAGGCCGCTCAAATGTTCGCTGCTAGTTATTCCCTTGTAAAAACTGCTCTGCAAAAAATTCATCTTATACTCTCTTAATCGCATTTTCCAAATTGTTTTTTATAAATTGGGCTTTATAACAATCTATACTAACGTATAGATTCATATTTTGATTCAAAATATTGTTCAAACTATATTTTAATCGTTACCTTCGTAAATGGCTTATAGGCCGCTTTATTATTCGCTGCCAGTTATTCTCTTGCAAAACTACTTCTGCAAAAATTCACTTTATACTCTCTCTGTTCGCATTTCTTAAATTATTGTAATGTAATGGGCTTATCAACAATCTATACTAACGTATAGATTCATATTTTAATTCAAAATGTTGTTCTAACTATTTTTATCACCATTTTTATAAACGGCTTATTGGCCGCTTTATTGTTCGCTGCCATTTTCTCCCCTTGCAAAACTGTTCTGCAAAAATTCATTTGAATTCTCTCTGATCGCATACTCCTAAATGTTCTCATGTATTGGGCTTATTAACAATCTATACTAACGTATAGATTCATATTTTAATTCAAAAAGGTTGTTCTAACTATTTTAATCGCTATTTTGTAAATGACTCTTAGACCGCTCAAATGTTCGCTGCCAGTTTCTTCCCTTACAAAAATGTTCTGCTAAAATTCATTTTTATTCTCTCTGATCCCATTTTTCAAATTTTTCAAACGTATTAGGCTCATTTACAATCTATACTAACGTATAGATTCATATTTTATTTAAAATATTGCTTCAACCATTTTTTAATCATTTTTGCAAAATAAGTTTAAAGGCATTATATTTTTCGCTGCCAATTTATTCCCTTGCATAGTTTTTCTGCAAAATTCATTTTATGTCCCCCCAGATCACATTTTCAAATTATTTCAATGCATTATAGTGCATTATATCCTCCCATCTAACAAAAGCTAGGATAGATTAGGATTTTCTAGGATTAAAAATTCTTTCACCCGAACAAATTTGACCCGGACAACAGAATGACAAGTACTGTACGCAACTTCCAACAACGATATGTGATTATTTTGCCTTCCATTTCATCTTGAGCCTAAACGGCTCCATCCTAAATATTTATAATCACATATAGACACAAACAGACAACATAGACAAATTTTTCAAAATATGTCTTCAACTACAGTTTTAGTCTGATTTTTGACCATATTTTAATCATTTTTGCATAAAATACCCCCGCGAAATTATATCTCACCTTCGTTTTTGGATTTATCCATAACGTGCAATTGCACAAAATTATAGTGCTAGCATTGCGTCTAGTATCTATAAAAAATCTGAATCATACCGCCCAGAGGGCATAGCCATTTGTTTTTGTACTCTATAGAGATGTTGCTTTAGCCATTTCAAGCGCAAGGCCAGTGTTCAATCTGAAGAATGAGTCAGAAATGGGTAATTCACTGAATTTGGCAAAGCTTCCTGTCTCTCTTGAGTACTGATAAAAACAAAATTTGGCTCTGTAAGTATTTCAATTGAAATATGCAAACGAGTGCATTAAACATGCCTAATATAAGGCAATTTAGAGCATTCGATCCCACATCCTGTGGCTGATGGAGCTGCCGGCCGCTTTGTTTCTCTGTTTCTAGAAAGCGCAACCGAGCAGCATGCCATCGTGCGACGATGAGGGAGGTAGCCGTTGTGCGTCTCATTTCTCAGCACAACAAAGTATGATGCTAAACATACTCTAAATAAACAGATCTCATAACTGCAGGATAATGGTCAACCGTTGTTTCCTTGCGTGCGAAATCGTGTGATGCCTGCTTTACACTCTAAGGTTTGTCAGTTGTGTGTGTATAGAAGCGGCTTGGTTAATCTCGGCAATTGATCGGCTAACCTGCTTAGAAATGCAGCACTGGCAAACTGGTACTGCAGTGATTCATTGAATCGATACTCGCACGCAGTACGTTACATGGGAAACAACAACTGACTGAAGCCGCAAGCTCTTTGAAGCCATTTGTTGAGTCGAGGTCAGCGATACCGGAACACAAGTCTGTCAAATTTAGAAACAAACTTTCATTTAATGCCCAAAAGTGTTCCGTGAGCAGAACTCCTCAGCCACCATAACATGAACCTAAAAGTCCCATTCCCAGGCGAGTCTATTTATATGTGTTGTGCCCGGGATGTGTTGTTTTCTAAAAATCCTTTGCTAAATTTTTACTATATTCGTACATATTTTCTATAAATTGACTGAATCAGCAAGAGACTTTGAATTCAGCTTCAATTCATCAAGCTTCGTCAAATAGAATCTACATAGGATTCTCGACACTTGAACAAAGAATTGAAGCATTTTGGGCACTCTTGCTTGTCAATTTAAAATTCTCTAGAAAAAGAGGGAGAGAAAAGAAAATAAACCCAAAAGTGCGAAAACTTTCAATAAATTATATTCCATTCCAAAGTAAAAAGCATTGGTAATACATTAAATTTCTAAAAGGTGCAAAATTCCCAAATATTACATGCACTCCACCACCACTATCAACACACATCCCCCTAAACTGACTTACACACACACACAGACTCGGCGGTGTCCCACCCCACCTGGAATGAAGCGACTTAATATAGGAAACTACTTCTGCAAAATTCATTTTATATTCTCTTAATCGCATTTTACAAATTGTTCTTATGTATTGGGCCTCATGTCAATCTATACTAACGTATAGATTCATATTTTAATCCAAAAAGGTCGTTCTAACTATTTTAATCGCTATTTTTGTAAATGACTCCTAGGCCACTTCACTGTTCACTGCCAATTTATTCCCTTGCAAACTACTTCTGCAAAATTCATTTTATATTCTCTTAATCGCATTTTCCAAAATTTTTCTCATATATTGGGCTTATTAACAATCTATACTAACGTATAGATTCATATTTTAAATCAAAATATTGTTCAAACTACATTTCATTCGTTACCTTTGTAAATGGCTCTTAAGCCGCTCAACTGTTCACTGCTTATTATTCCCTTGCAAAAGTGCTTCTGCAAAAATCCATTTTATATTCTCTCTGATCGCATATTCCTAAATGTTCTCATGTATTGGGCTTAATAACAATCTATACTAACGTATAGATTCATATTTTTATCAAAATATTGTTCTAACTATACTTTAATCGCTACCTTTGTAATCGACTCTTAGGCTGCTATATTATTCGCTGTCATTTTCTCCCCTTGCAAAACTGTTCTGCAAAAATTCATGTTATCTTCTCTCTGATCGCATTTTCCAAAATGTTTAAATGTATTGGGCTTTATAACAATCTATACTAACGTATAGATTCATATTTTAATTCAAAATATTGTTCTAACTATTTTTAATCGTTACCTTTGTAAATGGCTCTTAGGCCGCTATATTGTTCGCTGCTGATTCATTCCCTTGCAAAAATTGTTTCTGCAAAAATTAATTTTATATTGTCTCTGATCGCATTTCTCAAATTGTTTAAATGTATTGGGCTTATTAACAATCTATACTAACGTATAGATTCATATTTTAATTCAAAATATTGTTCTAATTATATTTAATCGTTACCTTTGTAAATGGCTCTTAGGCCGCTATTTTGTTCACTGCCAGTTTATTCCCTTGCAAAAAATGTTCTGCAAAAATCCATTTTTATTCTCTCTGATCGCATTCTACAAAATGTTTAAATGTATTGGGCTTTATAACAATCTATACTAACGTATAGATTCATATTTTAATTCAAAATATTGTTCTAACTATATTTTAATCGTTACCTTTGTAAACGGCCTTTAGGCCGCTATTTTGTTCACTGCCATTTATTCCCTTGCAAAACTACTTCTGCAAAAATTCATTTTATATTCTCTCTGATCGCATTTTCCAAAATGTTTAAATGTATTGGGCTTTATAACAATCTATACTAACGTATAGATTCATATTTTAATTCAAAATATTGTTCTAACTATATTTTAATCGTTACCTTTGTAAATGGCTCTTAGGCCGCTATAATGTTCGCTGCCAATTATTCCCTTGCAAAACTGTTCTGCAAAAACTCATTTTATATTCTCTCTGATCGCATTTTTCAAATTGTAGTAATGTATTGGGCTTATTAACAATCTATACTAACGTATAGATTCATATTTTTAATTCAAAATATTGTTCTAATTATATCTAATCGTTACCTTTGTAAATGGCTCTTAACCCGCTATTTTGTTCGCTGCCATGTTTTCCCTTGCAAAAACTATTCTGCAAAAATTCATAAATATTCTCTTAATCGCATTTTCCAAATTAATTGTATGTATTTTGGCTTACAACAATCTATACTAACGTATAGATTCTTATTTTAATTCAAAATTTAGCTCTATCCATTTCTAATCGCTACTTTTGTAAAAAACTCATTGGCCGCTATATTGTTTGCTGCCAAATTGTTCCCTTGCAATACTGTTCTGCAAAAATTCATCCTATGTCTTCACACTTTTTTAAATCATTTCAATGCATAATACTGCATTATACCCTCCCATTTAACAAAAGCTAGGATAGATTAGGATTTTCTATGATTAAAAATTTCCTCACCCGTACAAAATTTGACCCGGACAACAGAAGGACAAGTACTGTACGAAACTCTAAACAACGATATGTGATTATTTTGCTTTTCGTTATCTTGAGCCTAAACGGCTCCACCCTAAATATTTATAATCACATATAGACACAAACAGACACAATGACAAAAAGCTGTCTTCATACAACTTTCGACTGATTTGACCATATTTTAATCAGTTTTGCATAAAATACCCCCTCCGAAATTATATCTCTCTCCCTCGTTTTTTGGATTTATCCATAACGTGCAATTGCACAAAATTATAGTGCTAGCATTGCGTCTAGTATCTATAAAAAATCTGAATCATACCGCCCAGAGGGCATAGCCATTTGTTTTTGTACTCTACAGAGATGTTGCTTTAACCATTTCAAGCGCAAGGCCAGTGTTCAATCTGAAGAATGAGTCAGAAATGGGTAATTCACTGAATTTGGCAAAGCTTCTCGTCTCTCTTGAGTACTGATAAAAACAAATTTGGCTCTATAAGTATTTCTATCGAAATATGCAAACGAGTGCATTAAACATGCCTAATATAAGGCAATTTAGAGCATTCGATCCCACATCCTGTGGCTGATGGAGCTGCCGGCCGCTTTGCTTCTTTGTTTCTAGAAAGCGCAACCGAGCAGCATGCCATCGTGCGACGATGAGGGAGGTAGCCGTTGTGCGTCTCATTTCTCAGCACAACAAAGTATGATGCTAAACATACTCTAAATAAACAGATCTCATAACTGCAGGATAATGGTCAACCGTTGTTTCCTTGCGTGCGAAATCGTGTGATGCCTGCTTTACACTCTAAGGTTTGTCAGTTGTGTGTGTATAGAAGCGGCTTGGTTAATCTCGGCAATTGATCGGCTAACCTGCTTAGAAATGCAGCACTGGCAAACTGGTACTGCAGTGATTCATTGAATCGATACTCGCACGCAGTACGTTACATGGGAAACAACAACTGACTGAAGCCGCAAGCTCTTTGAAGCCGTATGTTGAGTCGAGGTCAGCGATACCGGAACACAAGTCTGTCAAATTTAGAAACAAAACTTTCATTCAATGCCCAAAAGTGTTCCGTGAGCAGAACTCCTCAACCCCCATAACATGAACCTACAAGTCCCATTCCTAGGCGAGTCTATTTTTCTGTGTTGTGCCCGGGATGTGTTGTATCATATTCCTTTGCTAAATTTTTACTATATTCGTACATATTTTCTATAAATTGACTGAATCAGCAAGAGACTTTGAATTCAGCTTCAATTCATCAAGCTTCGTCAAATAGAATCTACATAGGATTCTCGACACTTGAACAAAGAATTGAAGCATTTTGGGCACTCTTGCTTGTCAATTTAAAATTCTCTAGAAAAAGAGGGAGAGAAAAGAAAATAAACCCAAAAGTGCGAAAACTTTCAATAAATTATATTCCATTCTTAAAAGTAAAAAGCATTGGAAATAAATTAATTTTCTAAAATTAGTGCAAAATCCAACCAAATCAGCACTAAAACTCCACTATCAACACACATCCCCCTAAACTGACTTACACACACACACAGACTCGGCGGTGTCCCACCCCACCTGGAATGAGGATCCATCTGGAATGTTGGGTATAAAGAAAAAAAAAAGCTCTGTGTTGAGCTTTAGCAAGCCACACAATGAGTACTAAAAGTTGACTGACAGTTTAACGCAAAGGAATGATCGAACATGAAAAATAAATAAATTATAAGTAAATAATAAATAAAATTATAAATAAATACTAAATAATTCAAAAATAAAGTATATAAATAATAAATAAAATAAATAAATTAAATATATTAAAATTTGCAAATTAAATAATCTACAAATCGATTTGTTTTGCTAATCGAAATATTTTATCGCAATAAGTAAAGCAAATAATCGATGGGTAAATTAACTTATAAATAATAAATAAAACAAATAAATTAATTAATAAAGTTAAATTCACTTATTAATTTGCTAATACAGAAACTTAAACTGCCATGTTAAAGTACAGTACAGACACACAATGTTTATTATTATAAAATAAAGTCAATTAACTCATTTAGACTATAAGTAAATTAAAAAAAAAAAAAAAAAAATATTTAAATAAGAATTAATTGAATAATTCGCAACTAATTTAAGAGATGAGACAGTCTGAAAACAAATAATAATATTAATAGTTATAATTAAATCTTTCAATTCAATGTTCGACGTGCATGTGCCCTCTATGTTTCACCATGTTCTGTGCACAAGTGGTAAAACAATTTTGTTTTTACAAAATTGAATTTATTACTTGCTGCATCACAACAAAAATGTGCATGAAGTCATATGCATGCCCAACAAAAACAAAAATATTAAATTTAAAATATTGCCAATACATTTACTGAATTATATTTTATTTTGAAATAATATTAATTAAACTAGTATATAACGTTTTTCTTATTGTAAAGCTTAAAGTTAGATATAAAATTAATTGTAAATAATCTAAACTAGCTGTAAATAAATTCTTGTAAAGTAACCATGTACTGAAAGAATAAAAAGTGCTATCGTCCATCACTGGCGATAGCCCAATCTGTGCGTCCCTATGGCCACAACAAGTCAAAAAAGCATATTGATGTTTTGCTTGTCAATTTTGGCACGCTCGGTGAGTGTGACAGTGGCATCTTCACTTCGGTCGAATTTCTTCTCATTTCAGTTCAACCTCCACGCTAATATGAGCCGCGTGAGCATATGGCATCCAGCGCGCCTGCAACGCATCTATGCGACTGGGCAGTGGCACTTTAATAGACAACGCCCTCCAGAGACGCTAGCCAGAAGAGTACGTGTTGTAACCGTAGCCTCGAACGAGAACCGCTGGACGACTGGAGCACGAGCCGGCTTTTCTCCACTCAACACCCACCAGCGCTTAAGACGTTTTGCGCAACTACGAGCATGTACAAGAGCACTAACTGGGATGGGCAACACACCTGGCTTAGTGCGACTGAACTCATTCGGCCCGGTCCGAAATTCCTTGCAGGTGCTCTGGCAAGCATCTCAGCCGATTGGCACAATCTTCCCGAGGCGCTCAGCAAATGGAAATCCAATACACACTTCTAATGGCGCCTTTGCTTGGCACGCTGATTGGACGTGGTTTACACTCTTGACCACGCATTCCGCCCTTGACGAGACGTTTGACGTATGAGAAGGTGTCACTGGTACAGTGCGACTGGTGCGATTTGTACCTGCAACAAAAAATATTAATTGCAATTGGCAAACTGTACTAATACTCACGTGTCATACCTGCGTGTTTCGATGCGCTGCAGTACTCACCTCATGTGCACTTCTTCATCTGTATGAGATGCCGGCTGCCTCTAGGATGCCTCCAGATCCATTTGATCCTGATTCCGGATTTATCGCTCTGTTTTTTCTCCTGAAATAAGAATTAAAACATATATCCATTTTGCTTTTATCAAGCCATTATGGCGTCTGTAAAAGGCTAGGGTGACCAGCTCACGCAATGTATAAAATACCAAATTGTATTCATGACAAGAGCTGCCAGATTGTTTTTCCCGCTCACTTTACACAAATTGCAAATGTTGCTGAAACTTAAACTTAAAAATGTTGCTAGAACCATTAGTAATAAGTTAAGTTGTTGAATAAAGAAACCGCCAGTGCGAAGCTGGCGGGCAAGTTGTTACCATTAAAAAAGAAAATCTGTACATAAATATATTTAATAAAGTATTAAAAATTAATTAAATCATAAGAAACGAAATATCAACAAAGTAGAACTAAGTGATTAAATTGCAATTAATTTAATGCCATTTATAAAACTGTAAAATACAATAGTATTAAAATAATGTAAATAACATTATACCAACTCACTGTTCGGCAAGTGTGTGCACCTTGGGATTAATATGTTTTGGAGCACAAGTGGTATTTCTATTTTGCTTTGACAAAATTGAAAATACTACTTGTAGCAACACAACAAATATATTCATAGGTCACACTCATGCCCATCAAAATCAAAATTTGCCAATACATTTAAAATAATTAAATTTATTTATAATATATTTAAAGTCATAACCATTGTTCATTAATTAATTAAACTAGAATAAACAGTTTTTATTATTATAAAGCTTTAAGTTAGATTAATAATTAATTATAAATAGTACTAACTAGCTGCTAATTCATTCTTATAAAATACTTGTAAGTGTTGAAAGAATAATAAAACTGCTATCGTCCATCACTGGCGATAGCTCAATCTGTGAGTCTGTATGGCCACAAGAAGTTAAAAAAAAAGTTTCCATCCCACATTGGTTCTCTATCTCTTTCTCGCACCAATGAAGAAACTAAACACGGATGGATCCTCGCAAAAGGATCCATCTGGAATGTTGGGTATAAAGAAAGAGGGATAAAAAAATAAAATAAAAAAAGTATTTAAAATAACAGTACCTTAAGTTCATTTTCGACAGACCGTTCAAAACATCAAAAAAAAAAACAAGAAAGAAAAGTACAGTCGAGCACGCTCGACCGTAGAATACTCTCTGCATTTTATTTTCGATCATTTTAATAAAATCGGTAGCCGGGTATATCAATTGATACTTGCAACAAAACACGTTGAAACAAAAACATCTGTTTGTATGTATACACACACATATACATTTGACATTAAAAGTATGCACGCACATATGTATTTGTGTATATGTTATACATACACAATTGCTCGGCACAGCCAGCATTCGAGAGCAGCGCTGTCGCTAAGCTACGCAAGCAGCGAAAACGTTCGCTCACATGTTTGTATGTTTCTATCTCGCTCGCACACATGCATTGGCATTGCGTTCAATTATCAACTTTCTTACATGTCTAGCTCTTTTGTTTATTGTCCGATTAAGATGCAACTTTCAGGATAGTTTAATATATTTTGTTCGTAAACGAATGTGAAATAACAATACTGTACGATAAGAACATATGCCTTAAAATCGGCATTGAAGTTTGCAAATTATGTTATTTCTTGTGAGAAAAGGGGGCGTGGCAGTCTAAAATTTTTGATGACAATACAATTATACCGTCTCTAGGAACCTACATACCAAAATGGGTGTTCCTAAGTGCCATATTTACTGAGATATTCGCCTAAAACATCAATTTTTTACGAGGTGTTTCTAGTTTTTTGCTCATTGTGGGCGAGCGGGGCGTGGCATCGGAAAAAAAAAAGATTCTTGTATTGACTGACTTAATATCGAGTCGATAGAGACCAAATTCAAACTTGTAGCTCTTACCATCTCTGAAATCTGTTTGTTCATACGGACGGACAGACGGACAGACGGACAGACGGACAGACAGACGGACAGACGGACATGGCTATATCGACTCGGCTTGTGATGCTGATCAAGAATATATATACTTTATGGGGTCGGCCACGCCTCCTTCTGCCTGTTACATACTTTTCACAAACACAATATACTCTCTCTTGCAGAGAGTATAAAAATTGTGCAAATATATTTTTACAGCTTTTTCTCTATCTATTTGTAACATTTATATATATGTATATATATTTATATATATATGTAAGTCCTGTTGGTTTATTACACTTTCAGAATTCGATAAAAAAAAAAACCGGTTAAAAAACACAGCCTCTATTAAAACATTTTCTACAGTGTAAATGTTCAAATATATTGGCCAAAAAAGATATTTAAAATTAAGATAAGCCCAGCAGCTGTTCGTAAATATAAACCTAAACTGACATAACAAGTTTTCTTTCAAAAGTGATTATTTTGACAACCGGCGAGAAATCCATCCTAAATTCCCCTGTAGGTGACGCCTATTAGGCGTTGGCTGATTCTTGGCATTTGTTTGGCCTTTATTACAGAGAAAAAATCAACTATGTGGTTTGGAATGAATGAGCGAGGGATGTTTTGAAAGAGAGTAAGATTCAAGGCAGGGAGAGAAATTGTACAGATGATAAAAATGTTTGAATACTTAGCACATAAGCAGATAGACAGAGACCAGACCCAATTGTCCAACAAGAAATAAGTGATTATCAATTAGTGCAATTATTCAGATGACTGACGCCTGAGCTGCTATTGCTCTTAAAATGATCAAAAGCACATTAAAAGCACATTTTTTTACCCATTTTTCCTATGACAGCATTACTATATAGTATGCCGATTTGAATGAAATTGTTAAAATATTCCAAATGTATACTGTGCCAGTTTGGTTAAGAAACCTTAAAAACCAAAAAAGTTTTTTATACTAATTCATATTTATGGCTGTACGCTGGAGTAGTTCTATTTAAATAAATGACCGAATGTATATATTATTAGCAAATGTATCATTCGTTAAGTAGGCAATTGGGTAGTCAAGATAGTTATTAATAAATAAAAAAGATTTATATTATAAAATAAGCTTGTTTGACGATTTTAACTTTCACAAAATATAGAATGCACTAAAGGGTGGCGGCAAAAATCTAAAACCATTATGTTTTGCTGGAACATTTTTACATATTTTACTTAAATGATGTCGTTGAAACAGTTCATCAATTTACTTGACGAGTAACAGGAACAACAATGAAGCAAGAATTTTCGTGCGCCCAAATATTTTCCTGTCCAGCTCTCTCTGTTATGAAATATTTGACAATGGGTCAAGAGAGATATCTTTTATTAAATATATGATGTCGCGTTGAATAAAGCTCATTTAAAAAAATAAACTTTTGAATATTGACGTGTTATTTGCCTTTTAAATTAAAATGCTCGTTTAGATACACACTGGTTACACCATGCTATTTAGTAACTCCTTTTATAACTCATGAGTATGCATTGTCTGAATTTAATATTTTCGACATTTTACCGGCTTGTTAACCTCGAAATTTTCTGCTACAACAGAAAAAAGCTTTACGGCAATTTGACGTAGACTATGTTAAAGAGATACGGAGCATAAGGTATTCTATTACTGCGCAGGCGCCAACAGACCACAATGAACTAAAGAGAACGTCAATAATAAGAAATATCTCTTACAATGAAACGAAAAGAACGATATATAGTTTACATTACAAAAGGGGGAAGGAAATCGTACAAATTTTGTCTCAAAGGTGTTTAAACTACTTTTTTAATTTTTGTAGTGTCAAAAGTGCCATTACTTTTTCATCCAACAAAAGCCGACTTTCTTAAAAACAAAAATAGTATTAGCAAATATTATGTACGCTCACGTATAAACCCAGTGGCAAACTTAGCAGGTATAAATATACAGCCCAAATTCCAGTTGCCCGGCAAATAAAAGCCATTTAATGTGCGCCTTGTGAGCTTTTTTGAGAACACAATGGCGGCTTCGAAAAGCCTGCAGTAACAAAAAATGTCTTTGTGTTGGCTGTAGATAAATATTAGGATTAGTTTTACGCATATGATTACTGTGCCGTGAAGTTACGACAAATTCAGTTTGATTGACCCACAGCTAAAAATATGCCGGTTTGTTAAATAACGATGAAGTTAAGTCAGTTAATAATTTATAAAATGATTTGTGAGCTAACTGGTTCAGTTACTAGTTGAACTTTAACGTGACAACTAAAACACTTACCTTTTTATTTGCGTAAGCTTGTTTCCAATACTTTTCTAATGTTTTTGATGCTGGTCTTAAGCCAGCTTAGGCGTCTCTTATTCTCTGCGTAGTTAGTTGTTGTTTATCTTACAGTTGCTGTATCCTTGACATTTAGAAATCGTTACTCGTCGTATTGCCCACGCAAACCGAAATGAATTCGAGACCATGACAACCAAAAAAGAGCGGTAATCGGACAAGCTCGTATCTTATTATTAGTTTTTACATTCCTTTTTACTCTTGTCCGTGAAGGTGACAAAAATGTCAAATTCATTGTCGACTTCTTATTTGGGTGTTGTGAGCTTTTTACACCAGACTGTGAGTGGGTATCTTAAAGAGCGCGTAACCGAAGAGAGAATAATTTGTCAAGAGCGTAATAGGATAACGGGATACATGAATCGCAGTTGGTTTCCCACAACAGATGCTCCTTTACAGTGGTGAATTCCTTCTGTTTTAGAACTGAAGTCACTTCGTTTTTCACTCTTCATATTGTTGGTATTCAGCTGTTAGTAATTGGTGTAGTTTTTAAAATATCTAATAAATATAATATGTTGTAGACCCTAAAAACAATAATAAAAATGACTGTCATACAATGTAATTATCATAATTTCCTTGAAAAACATTGTTTTGTTAATTTGTGAATCGCAATAGACAATAAATTTTTATTGCATATGGTAAATACGTCTGTTACTCCAAAACCGTATATTATATACAGTAGTTTATACGTCGCAAAATTTTGTAATTCTTTGATTTCGCAGCAGCTCGTACTCGTGTTTTCATCTCCGATGACGTACTTGACGGCCACAGAGCAGTTGAAGTATGAAAGAGAATTCTGCCATAAGGAACAATGTACAAAAGATAAAATTAAAAAAAGTGCATAATTAAACTGAGATGCAAACAAACTGTGGCATATATCCAAGGGTGGTTATGTCCGAGCGGTAACGCCGAAACTCCTTCGAATACTTGGTATGTTTATCAGATTAGTTATATCCGGGTGTTCAGAAAATGAATAAAACATTGTTGAATAATCCGATTTTCCTCAAACGTTTTTAGACCCCGTACTCTAAAAAAACTAGAGTAATGAAACTCACACAGAATATATTTGTCAATAATATAAACATACTGACCAAGTTTCATCCGAATCGGGCGGCTATAACATAAACATCCCATTGGGACAATCGGTCAATAATACGCTGTAAATATGAATTTGTATGAAAATTTTCTGTGTTTCCCAAGCCATCTGAACTAAACTCACTAGGGTCGATTGCCTAGAGTTTTAAATAAATTTGATCTGCGTACAGATAAACGGTCTTTTATCTAAAATTTGTTTGCTGTTGCAATCATAGGGATTCCTTCATCATCCCTGCATCTCTTTTGAGGCCCACGTATTGTACTTCCTGTTTCAATAACGCCCATTAATACACTCCTTAGAAGCATTATATCAGCTTCTTATACTCCGTAACCGTTTGCCCTCTGTTGGCACAGTACACAAACAAAAAAAAACAAATACCAATGCATGCATAATTTTAAAATAGATAAGAATGTCATACGTGACTGAAATTGAGATTGCGATTTAAGCGAAAACGGTTATATGATAAAACATGTAAGAAAGGCTACAGTCCAGCGAGCCGACAGTTAAAGACCCCATACTCATACTAGGGTGCATTTTACCAAACAAATAAATAATATTTGACTGATCCGGAGCTATAGTATATAGTTGTCCTATCCAAAGCAAACTTAGCATGGTTACAATCATCATATACACATTATGGACACTATAGAATACAGTTGTCTGATCCGAACCAAAGTTGGCGAGGATAGTCGCAATCATCATATAAATGATTTAAAATAAACTTGATCTGCATACGAAGTAGACGGACTTTCATTCCAAATTTGGTGGCTTTAGCTCGTATAGAGACTATAGAGATCTAGGTGTTCAGGGTCTTTTACAGTCGGCTCGCTCGACTGTAGCCTTTCTTACTTTTCAGTAATTGAAACAAAATTAAAACAAGAAAGAATGCTATAGTCGCCTCGCGACTTGTGGATACCCGTTATTTAGTTTTATTATATTACTAACAACGGGATATGATAATAATAATAGTAAAATCGCTTAGGCAACCGACCCTAGTGAGTTTAATTCAGATGGCTTGGGAAACACAGAAAATTTTAATACAAATTCATATTTAGAGCGTAATTTTGACCGATCGTCCCAATGGGTGCTATACGATGTAGTCGTCCAATTTGAGCTACGAGCGTTTCATACAGTGTGATAGTTACATTACATTACATATTTATCTTAGATTAATCACTTGACAACTATCGGACGAAAGATTCCATGCGATTAGTTCAAAAATTATTAAAGAGAAACGTTGCACAACTTTAAGCTCTAATAGTATATGGAGGCAGCTACCCGAGAGCGTATATACAGTATTCACGTTACCTTGTGTGTTTGGCACTAAATCGACTTGAAGTTAACAAAAACACAGGTCGGCGAGTTTATAGGGCAGGCAGCGAGCCCAGAACTTGTGGCACGTTTTAATTGGCAATTTTGTCTGAAGACTAAAAACTAGCTGACAGGCAAAATCTTCATTTTCATCTCCTGCTCCACTTTTAGCTCTTGAAGCGATGTTGGCTTCTGTGTGCGTAACACAATAAGCCCCCAATGTTGTCGCAGCTCTCACTACATAGACATAAAGCAACTCGCCTTTGCCGCATCATCCACATCATACGAACGCCTTTTGAGCATTGTACTACCTTCTCCGCAGCTGCTCAGCTACACAGCGGGCGCACTTGTACCTCCCCATTTAACAGCTCCACTTTCAACATCAATCCTCTTCCGTAATAAGCATAAGCAAACAGAGAGAACAAGTGAATCTTTTTGCGCTCGTTCTTCCTTTATTCTATATTTTTAGCGCCCACGTGTTGAAAAACGAAAATTGACACTTTTAACAAGTCGAGAGAAAAAAATCCTGTTAACCCCATATAGCAGCAGGGCATAGTAAAGCTGCCATTAAGTGGCACCCCGGTTGGTCAGAACAAAAGTCAAACAATTGCCGCTGTTATAAAACCTTTTTTTTGCTGTCACGTATTCATGTACTCTTCCAATTTAGGTACAGCTTTACTTTATGGTGTTCTTTTTTGTCATTCACATTCTGACTTTTGAACTCCTAGCATGTTCAAGCAATTATCCTAGTCAGCATTCATCGCCTTTTTTCCCCAATGAAGCATTTTCTTCCATAGGAGTTGAGCATTGTGTTACTATGACATTCTCCGTAGATTTTAATGCTTTTCGGTAAAAACAATAAGTTTTGTATGAAACTATTTATAAAAAACCACATGCATAATCAATAAAAAGTGTTTTAAACAATTCAATGGGCGACAATCCGCCCACAAATTCGATTTTTGTGTATTGAGCTTTTTTTATTTGCTATTATTTTTGGAAAAAAGATACGAAAACGAGAATAATACATTTGTGCTTATTCACATACTTTTTTTTTGTATGATGTATTATCACATTAACATTTATGTCCTAAAATGCTTCAAAGCACAAAAAAAACCTGTTCACGGAAGAGGTCGTGTTACGTGATTGACGTAATCTATTTTTTTTAAATTGTTTACGCCCCCTTTTAATTCACGAGAATTTGTTTTTATTTATGTGTAAAATCATAAAAACCATGACAAAAATTTTTCTGGCTTGTGTTTGTATGTGTGTACATATAAAAAACAAGTAAGAAAGGCTACAGTCGAGCGAGCCGACTGTAAAAGGCCCCTTACTCATGTTATGGAAAACAACAAAGAAAAAGAAGAGAGAACAGATTGATTCCTATTTCATATACATATGAACATATGTGTGTGTAAAAGTACACATAATTAGATTTCGTATTATTATTCCAAATTAATATTTTTAATTTAAATGGAAATTTAAAAAAAAAGTAAATAATTTTACTTGAAATTTAAACAAGAAAAAATACTCTCTGCATTTTCACGATTATATGATTATATTAATAAATCGGTATTGGGGTATTACAATGGATAGTATTTCCAATAAAACACGTTGAAAAAAAACATCAGTTTGTATATGTATATCGCTAGGAAAATACCGATATTGATATTAATTTAAATATCACATTAAATCACATATTTTGTTCGGTATCGATATTATTAATAACAGAAATCTCGGGGACAGTAAGGGGAATGGCAACAAATTGAAATAAACTTGATCTGCCTGATAAAAAGACGGACTTTAATTCTAAATTTGGTGGCTCTAGCTTTTGTAGTTTAAAAGATCCAAGTGTTCATACGGACTGACGGAAATTGCTATATCGACTCGGCTGTTGATGCTGATGAAGAATATATATGCTTTGTGGTCTCGGAATACCCTCCTTCTACCTGTTACGCACATTTCGCTTCAAACCAACTTAATAGGCCCCTAAACTCATTTTTTAGAATACGGGGTCTTATAATAAAAAAAGTTACTTGTACATAAATACTTGTAATTCCATTTTGTGATATTTTGTCGCACAACGTCGATTTCGAAAAAAGGCAACAATTGCCGACTGACAGGCTGCATGCTAATTATGCTTAGAGACCAGATATGGGTATGCTGTTGTATGAGCTGCTGCGGGTTATACAGCATAAGCATTATGACAGGGAGTATGAAATTTCCGTTCTTAGAGGTCAGCCGACGCAAATGCAAGTCTTCCAAACTCGTTAAGGCGATTAAAGGGCAACGTAAGAAAATTGCAGAATTCAATTAAATAAAACTGATAAAAAAAAAAAACACTTAGCTTCGTGATAACCTATAAACGGAATGAATAAATTTATGCATAAGACATGCGTATAGAGAAGTGTAGAAAGTTAGAAGCAGGAGTGGCTGACGATGCTTTTGAACTGCTTAAAACTCTAAAGGCATTCACCATTCAATATTGATTCCATACTGCATTGACGAAGCGGCCGCTGCCTTAGACAACTACTTACAAGCAACTTGGTAAACTAAAAGCCGAAAATATATTTTCTATAAAAGGGTGGCTCAGTGTCGGAGCTGCTGTGTGCTCCGCTTATTAATATAATCTCGGGTAAGCAGCGCAGGCGCTAGCTGATAATTTTTACGCATTCACACCCTCATGGCAATTTTGCTTGAGACTGAAAAGTTGAAGTCGCACCAGCATAAAAATTGCAAGAAAATGCAAATAACTTGCAAGAAATAATGGCAGCGCGAGACTTTAATATAAAGTCGTTTACAGTTTGTACTACCTAAATACAAGAAAATAGAATTTTTTGCGTTCGGCATTCCCTTCTACACGCATAATACCACAGTCACAAAACATATTCTAATTCCGTTAAATTGTGTTTCCATATGGGCGCATTTATACGCATTCGTTTTCAATTGATAATTCATCTTGCTTGCCCCAGCCTAACTCCCGGTATCGTCAAAAAGTACTTGGTCGTTCATTCGTATTGCTATTATCGTGGCTTGTGTGTGACTCGTCTAAAAATTAACCCTCCTAAAACAAGCGATTTTCTCGCATTATTCACATACACACATGATTGTTTGTACATATGGAATTTGTCACTGTTATTTTATAAAACTATACACTCAGCAAGCCACTAAAATTCGTGTTCTGTTAATACTATAAAATTCAATGTATATAATAAATGAGTATTTACATAAGAATATGTGAGAATTGAGAATTGAATTTTAGAATTGATGATTAAGAAATTGAAGTTATTTGACTTATTATTTGTGCACTTACTTTAGCTCAATATTAATTTCTGGACAGTTGTAGTTTCGTTTACAGCGTAACAATAAAAGGCAAAACCCATAAAACAGAAATGTAATTATAGAGTTGCTACGAAAATCGTCAAAATCTGTGTACAGCGATAACGTCACAGCAGCGATGACTAAGGCATTTAGCCGGTTTAGTCTGTCAGCTGAAGCGATAGTGTAGAAACTTGATATACAACAATGGTTGAATATGTACAACTCAAAACCGAATATTTTGTATAGACATATTTATTTAAATTTGAGAGAACTTTATTTTGTTTCTCACGCATTGACCTAATAGCAAAAAAATTAAAATGAGTCGTGAAAAGCAAAATCAAGACAAGTAACATAACACCAGCTTTTCCGTCAGGTGAAATTTACGTTACTTTAAGCGCAAGCAGCAAATTAAAATATGCGAACCGATAAATTGATGAATGAAACAATAACTGCCTTTATACGCCAGACTTTTGTTCCACTGTGCGAAATCGGGTGGTAGCGCTGTGGTTGAGTCAGACGACGACAACAGCGTTGACGTCAACAAACATCTTCTGTATGTATGCACACATACATCCGTAGCTCCACCGTTCTCTTATTTATTTTCTCTGTACGTTTCTCCAAGCGTTACTATATGCAAGGAAACACCCCAAAAGGAATCGTTTTCTTCAGTGGAAATGCTGGGTTTTTTTAAAGCCGGGGTTAGAGAGCGTCTCGAACAAAGAGCAATGACGATATATGTATACAGACATACATATGCATCAATATACACACGTAAAGTTTATTTGTGGTAGAGGCGACGCCGCATACCGGCGCTTTTCTATAAAATCTTATATATTTTACTACTCAGTTCGTTCTACTAGTCCGGCTGATTTCCACCCATTCATTCACATAATGCCCTCTCACTCGCACTTCATAATATTTCTTTATTCATCTTTCTCTCTCTCTCTCTCTCTCTCTCTCTCTCTCTCTCATTCTCTCTACTTCTTGCCTACTGCGCATGCTCGCTCTTTGCCGGTTTCAGGTTTGTGTTTGTCGTTGCTTGCCTTTGCATTCAGTTTCATTTTAATTTTTGTCGTGGTCGGTTTGTTGTACGCGTGCTTCAAAAACAAATTTAAACCAAAATTTAAATCAGCTGGGCTGGACAGTGTCACAGTTTGTTCGTTCAAAGCTCGCAAATTTAGCTACGTGTACGCGCCGACGACAACAAAAGCAACCACATATTCATCTAGCTAACTGAACTGGTGCATACAGTTTTTCGTTTCTATTCTTTTCTTATATATAGATAAATGTGAAAAAAAAAAAATATATATATAAATATATATACCCCATAAAATATGTATATGTATATATATGTAGATAACGAGACGTCAGCATATATCAAATAGATATATGTATATGTATATGTATATACACGTATATTTGTATATAGATGTATATGTATGTATATAAAGATGCATACATATATGTGTATATATATACATACACATACATGTATATAAAGATACATATATATAGCTGACGTCTCGCCATAATTTACACATGAAAAATAACACTAATAGCTAGAAAGCAGCGACTATTCAAAGTTATTGCAAAATTCAAACAATAAGCTAGTGAAATACTATCGTATGTGCGGTTTTTCCATTGTTTTCTCTACATCGCATTCGTTTTTCGTTTCTTTATTCAGCTGTGTATGTGTACTTGTGTATCTGAGAGTGTGAAACGACATAAAAAATATAAAAATAGCAATAGAAAGTTATTAAAGCAATTTGCAAAAAAAAGCAAGCAAAAATACATTTGTATATACATACAAAAATTTTATATATATCAAAAAGAGATATTACAAAAAAAAAAGTTAAAACTTACGTTGTCGCTCTGAAATTGCACTCGCGTAGTATCTCTTTTAATCTCTTTCTCTCTCTTTTAACGTCACCATCTTCGTCCAGGGGCGCACTTGAAAACGTCGCAAAAGTTTGTAAACAGCAAAAAGCTTAATGTAACTGTGTGCGTATTCTCTTGAGAGAGAGAGAGAGTATCTGTGTGCAATAGAAAAGTGAAGAAACAGCGGCAAAAAGCAATCGCCGTCAACGTCGTCATTCTCCAGCAACAGCAAAAGCAGCAGCTGTTAAACACGAAACAAAGTAAATAGAAGCAATTGTCCAAAACGTTTCATAGTTTACGTACATAAATTCCGACTCTGTTTCCTGTGTTTTCTTTGCTCGTGACAAACAATTAACGACAATATAGATATAATTCAACAATATCCATATACACAAGTAGATACAAATGCAACTTATCGGTGTCTCCCAGCTAGTGTGTTGCTTCAATACTATTAAATATTTTTCCTATATTGAATATAAATTTCGTTGTAAATTAGCCATAGAAAAGTTCAATGTTTTCTACAGCAACAAGAAATAAAGCAAAAAATGTATACCATATTTCGATTAAATATAACATATTTCATTGCTATGTTTTTTTTTCTATGTGAAACAAAAAAACAAGTAAAATACAGTCGAGCGAGTTGACTTAAAAAGAATCCAAATTTTTTCTTACGAATTTCCAATTTTCGACCGACTTGTCCTGCAGGACCTGTATGCTTTAGCTGTCCAATTTGAACCAATTTTGTTAGGAATATAAAGAATCATGTGAGTTTGGTTAGGAAAGCTTATTAAAAACTCCATTTTCGCTCAGTTAACCGGTTAATTTGTTTGCAATTCGTTGCCTTGGCAGGCAATGACATTAACGGTTGCGTTGGCAACATTTTGGTAAAAAAAAAAGGTGTCACCTCATGTTTAAAACTAACTATAGACATATTGGTTGTATAATCAGGCATGAATTGAATGGATTTAAAATTGCTTATACGTTTACGCATATCGTGATTGCCATCATAAACGGTGACTTTGTAAATAAATCCAATTTTGAGAAAACTTTCGCCCAAATTCCATGTTTATCAACGTCAGTATTTGTTACTACGTTCACGATAGTCATTTACCAAAAAACAAGCGCACACGCATTTCAAGAACTACCTTATTGAGTTCCATTTAACAAACTGAGTTCGTTTTTTATCAGTAAGGTTTAACAACAGCTAATAAAGCGTACTTATGTCAGCTGTTTTATGTTTTTTCATTTGATATACGACTATTCAAAAATAATCGGAATTCATACTTAATTCGCTAGTGCCAGGCACCTGCATCTCGGCAACACGATAAACTATCTCTCGATCCAATTGCGAGCAGCCGTTGAAAAGACGAGTAAAGTTTTTCTGTCGAAGCAACCCATGACAAGGATGGTGAATCAGCATCGAGTAATAACATTTGCAATAATAAACGGTTTCAAATAGAAAGAAAAAAAGAGTACGAGGTAAAGTAATAGTTCTATACACTTATTTATATAGTTTACGGTGATGTCATTAATGCAGCTATGTTGTTATGATACTAGTCAAGATATTTGATATCAATATATTTTTTAGATTAATTTCAATTTCGTTCCCAAAGTTAAAATTCCGAATTTTTACCACAGATTCATAGAATTTTAAAGTTCATTTTTGTGTTTGCATTTTTGTTTCATGAGTCATTTTTAATTAAACTCATGCAGCAGACACATATACTTCAATACATATGTATAAATTTCTCCATTTACGAGTATGTGTTGCTTAGATTACGCTTTCGTCTTTAATCTGTTTCTGGATTTGTTGCCGTTGTTGTATTGTAATTATCGTAGACGTTTTGTTTGCATATACTGCATATCCCCCCTATGTATCGTGATACATGCGGCATATAAGTGAAAAAATAGTTTGTTTCCTTTCCCTTTCTATAGTTAGCGCAGGTATCAGAAAAATGGTTTGCATTAAAGGGCTTGTCGACCACAATCGATGTACATTTTTGGCGTGGATGAATCTCGTTGAGTTTATTTAATAAATATTTGTTTTAAAGATTTAATATATTAACCCCCTCATGTATCATGATACATGCGGCATATGAGTGATAAAATAGTTTTGTTTCCTATCCCTTTCTATAGGTAGCGCAGGTATAGGAAAAATGATTTGCACTTAAGGACATGTCAACCACAATCAATGTAAATTTTTGGCGTGGATAAATTTTCTTGAGTTTATTTAATAGATAATGTTTCATGTATTGTATTGCCCTTAAGCCAACCCTAGGCAAACAAAACCTCCCTCCCCTACGAACGCCTGCCTGCGGGTTATGCCCACTATTTTAAGTTAAGTGCTATTTCCGCTATCCGCACATTCACGAGTTATTCGGGGCGGCTTTTCATTTCCTTTGTATCAAGAATGGAACATATACAAATGATAAATACATTCATAGGTGCCACAATTTCCCCCATGTATGGATAAAAAATTACTAGTATAAGACGATCCATGCGAATTATTTGTATATGACGTTCAAAGCTTTATTGAATTGTGCAACTGTTTTCGTGGCTCTTTCCCCACACCAAATCATGAAAGTTTTGCACGTGTCACATAAATTACTATATTACTGCAGATATATTACAGTGATTAGTGGTCAACGCTAATATTACAAAGATGTCAATCATCACACGCCATATAAATATCTTACATCTATATTTCTGTATATAGTCGTTAATACATGCTCATTGTAAGATTTCCGTACATTCCCAACATAACCTTTCTTTGACCCGGTGCCCAACAAGAGTACAATGGTCTATTAAGTTTCAGGAATAAAAAGGCTTAGCTGACCCTTTAAACAGCCGAGTCAATAAAGCAATGTCCATACAAAGACCTGTATCTCAACTGTTGTCTTAGTAAAAAGACACCAAATATCCAATGAACATAAAATAAAAAAAAAAAAAAACAAATAAAATAAACAAAAGAAGTAAGAAATAACGCATTATGTGTATGGTACCATTAAACCTATCCTCAGCAAGTTTAGTCCGGATCAAACAACTATAAGCTATAGCTCCCATGGTACAAACCGATCGAAGATGGGTGACTTGTATGAAAAAACGGTGTGAGCTAGAACCACCACATTTGGGATATAGGCTCTTTTTTTGAGCCAGGCAGATCAAGCACATTTTAAACTCTTGTTAACACACCCCTTCTGATGCCATTTCTCAGCATGTGCAAGCGAGACAGAGCTTGCAATATTAACCCGTGGATGCTGTATGACATAGTAGTCCGATTTAGATGAGATTTGGTCAGTATATAGGGAATAATAGCAAATGAGTAGTGCGTGAATTTAGCTGAAATCGCTCAATACCGATTGTTCCTATAGCAGCTATATGATATAGTGGTTCGATCCGAATGGAATTTGGTCAACAGCTCAATCGACACTCAAAATGTTCATACCAAGAGTTTTCAGCATTTTCAACCGATTGATCCTATGGAAGCTATATGATATAGTAATCCGATTTGGATGAAATTTGGTCAGCATATAGGGACTGATAGCTTATGTGTACTGCGTGAATTTGGTTGAAATCGCTCAATAGACATTAAAAATTTTCATAATAAGCCTTTGAACCGATTGTTCCTATGGCAGCTATATGATATAGTGGTTCGATCCGAATAAAATTTGGTCAACAGCTGGGGAATGATAACAAATGCTTATGGCATGAGTTTGGTTGAAATCGCTCAATCGACACTGAAAATTTTCATACTAAGCATTTTCATCATTTTCAACCGATTGTTCCTATGGAAGCAATATGATATAGTGGTCCGATTCAGATGAAATTTGGTTTGCACATGGGATTTGGTACTAAATGCATATAGGCTTAATGGCTATATCGACTCGCCTGTTGATGCTGATCAAGAATATATATACTTTATGGGGTCGGAGACGCCTCCAACAATGCGTTACAAACCTCGTGACAAAATTAATATACCCACTGCAAGGGTATAAAAAAGATAATGAAACAATCGTTTCTTACTACTAGTTAGGGAAAACACTGAGGCTTTTGCCAGATTTGCCAATCTGTTGTTGTTGACTGTTTGCTAATTGTAGCCGGATCAATTTTTACAAACATTACACAAAATTAGAGTGATGGACATAGTCCACCAGAACAAGGTAATAAACAACTCTCAGATATGTAGCTTGTGTAAAATTCGACAATTAGCTTAAAAAAAATTTTAAAATAAGTTTACTACAAACACTGCCTTTTCCCTTTTAATCCCCATTTTAAGCGTCGACCATTTCCTTTGCAAACTCTTGAATCATCGTGAATTTTATCTGAACGTTTTCTTTTTTTTTAAAAAACCCAGCTTAGTTGAGATGGACGTCGGCTCAATTGCGATATCGTTCTGTATTCAATAATTGTTTTTTATTGCAATGGAACCTCTTATTCATGCTCTCAAAGTAATTGTGTATCCCAAACACTTATCTCCGAAAGTTCAAAAACATCAACTTCAAGAACGGCTTCCGCTCGCATATATCTGAGTGTGTACATTTTATTTTTATTCCATAGCCATGGAATTAAAGATATTAACCTCAACGTTTACAAAACTCCACAGAGTAATTCGTTTCGTCAAACCTAACCAGATCCGTGTTTTTAGACCCCGTACTCTTAATAAGAGTAGAGGGGTCTATGTGCGTAACGGGCAGAAGGAGGCTTTTCTGACCCCATAAAGTATATATATTCTTGATCAGCATCAACAGCCGAGTCCATATAGCGACGTCCGTCTGACTGTCCGTCCGTCCGTATGAACACCTGGATCTCCTAACCTACAAGAGCTAGAGCTGCCAAATGAAATGAAAGTCCGTTTATATGTCAGGCAGATCAAGTTTATTTCAAATTTTTATAACTATCCTCACTTAATCCGGATCGGACAACTATAGCTTATAGCTCCCATAGGACAAATCGGCCGAAAATTGGTGATTTGTATGGAGACATGAAGTTTAACAATATAGCTTAAGCTAAGATACTAAACAGTCGTTTAAATACTTTAACCTTAAGAAGCTAATCCATCGCAAATACTAAACACAACTGAAGATAAGGTTGTAATGAGTCTGGCTTAACAACCGAGTGAATATTTGAAAGAATACCATACATATTAAATTTATATATTAATTATAAAAGTTAAGTTTAATGCTTTCTCTAACAAACATTCAAAATACAAGGGATATTGATAACAATTTTATTTTATTAAAGATTAAAATATATATTATGAAAAGTGCTAAACAAATGTTATGCTTAAGCATTATATAATTTCTATAACTTTCTCTGTTACAGTACGGCCAGTGTGTTCCAACTGCAGCCTCTCCGAGCAATACAAACTCAAGCTGCTCTTCGAAGACGGGCTCCCAAAGTGGCACATTAATCACCAGTCTGAGCAACACTTGTTACACAAACACCATAATGGGTCCCAACGGAACGGCACAAAATCAAAATCAACAAGGAGCTGAGCAGTTGTCAAAGACCAACCTGTATATACGCGGACTACAGCAAGGGACAACTGATAAGGATTTAGTTAATATGTGTGCGCAGTAAGTATATTAATTTGAGTAACATTTCTTATATCATTTTAAATTGAAACGAATTTAAGTATAATTTATAAAATTTAAGCACATTAACTTAATCATTTAATAGGTGTCTGCTACTATGCTTGTATTGATTGTCTTAATTTACAAATGAATAATTTAATGCACACGTGTCCCGTCTGAAAACGGGTTATATAATTGAATAATTTTTTAACCGTTCCCTTTTCTAACTTTGAGCATCTAATTTTCAAATTCTTTGCAGATATGGAACAATAATCTCAACCAAGGCTATTTTAGATAAAACAACAAACAAATGTAAAGGTATTTTTTTCTTCACCATTCTCATCATTATTTTATTTATGTGTGTTTTTCGTATATGTATTATTAGTATGTGTTACCTAATTAAATAAAAAAAAAGCTGAAAACAGAAAATGATGGAAAAAAGCAAAGAGAGAAAGTTTACCGTAAAATTTTCTTTCCTTATGACATCTTTAAATTTTTGTTTTTTTAAGTATGCGCTGTACTCAAATTATATGAGTGGTAAATAAAATTAACTTTTTTTTTAAATTGGATTTATGCTAAAAAGAGGAAAACTTCTTGCTCCCAATCAAATCTAAGGAGTACTAGGCATATTTAAAGTAAATATAATTTAATTGTATAATTTTTGTATTTTCAAAACTTTTTTATGTTATTTAATACTTTTTCTTTATTTTTAAAGTTTCGATGTTATTTAAAATTTGAAATTATTTCTTAATAATTTTCTGTTCTTTTTATTTTGCAATCGTATCATCCGTGCATTCATTCTATAGCATTCTAACCGTAATCTTTCTTGTTGCTACTATACCATAATATATATGATAACATCAATTAGTATTAAATTCGAATGTACAAGTAATTGTTTAATTATACCATCCTTTTTGCACTAAACGAAAATAAATAAGATTTTTCGTAAAAGGAGTCAACTTTTTGGATCCCGTACCCTAAAAAAGAGTAGAGGGGTCTTTTAGGTGTGTCTATAGCGAAATGTGCGTAACAGGCAAAGGGAAGCATTTCCGACCCCACAAAGTATATACATTCGTGATCAGCATCAACAGCCGAGACGATATAGCTATGTCCACCTGGATCTTCTAAACTACAAGAGCTGGCCGTGCCGTCAAAATGTATTTGTCTGTATTACATATACACGAAATGCATATGTATGTGCCGACCAAAGTACTATCAATTGTTATACCCTGATACCAATTTTAATACATAGTCATATAATCGGGAATTAAATGCAGAGAGAATTATAAGGTCGGGCGTGCTCGACTGTATTTTTCTTTCTTGTCTAAATTTCAGTTTAATTTAAGTATATTATATTTATAATATATTTCTATAAAACGATTTTTATTTTTACGGAAAACATAATTATAAAACATGTCATTTAAGGAAATTTATTTATGTATACATTTACATAAACTCAAATGTATGTATATAAAATAGGAATCAATCTGGTTCTTCTTTTTTTCTTTGTTGTATGCAAAAATGAGCACTACTATGAGTACGGGGTCTTTTCCAGTCGGCTCGCTCGACTGTAGCCTTTCTTACTTGTTTATTATATAATTATTTTTTAGAATGCACATATGTATATTGTTTTTTATATAATAAGCAACTATTTAAACCACAGATAATGTATTTATTTTTCACTTTTTTTCTTGTTTTCCTATTGTATATTTATATATTACAAAAACTTACTTTGCAAATATTTTGTTTTTGTATTGATTTTGATTTTTTTTACTTTGCATGGTACATCAATTTATCTTTAAACGTGTGCACCATAATGAATTAATATATTTTTAAAATTATATAAATATATATTTAAACATGGAATTAAAAAAAAAATCCTCCCTATGTAAAACAAAACACACGAAACGAAAAACAAAACAAAAACAAAATATGTCTCTTACAGGTTACGGCTTCGTTGACTTCGAGCAGCCAGCTTACGCTGAGGGCGCCGTGAAGGGACTGCAGGCGAAGGGCGTTCAAGCTCAGATGGCCAAAGTGGGTATCTGGGTGCTTCATAGGCCGGCCATTGTACGTTTGTTTGCATGCAAGTAATACTCACTCCTCACACTGCAACCCCCCCTTCCCACAAACCATGCCTATGATCCCATCGTCTATGCCACTTAGTGCTTAACCAAACCTTACACTAATTTCCATGTCCGTATCCAGCCAAAAAATCATTAGTATTATTTCTTAAATTATATTTTTTTTAAGGTTAAAATAATTTATATTTTTAAAATTTTCTTTAATTAATTTTCTTATGAATGAATTAAATTTCATATTGAATGTACTTTTTAACTGTTTTTCGGTAAAAAAATTTTAAAAAAGTCTAATAGGTTCGTCAGACTTTTTTTTCTTGTTTTCTTATTGTATATTTATATATTACAAAAGCTTAACAGCATTAACAGCAGAAGTGATATAGCATTGTCTGTCTGACTGTCCGTGATCTGAACACCTGGATCTCAGAGACTTTAACAGCTAGAAGAACCAAATTTTGATTAAAAGATCAAGTTTATTCCGAATTTTTGCCAGGCCCTGTAAATTGTTAAAAACCATTTTCATAACACCATAACTTGGAAACTTTTAGAGCTGTTGTGACCAAATTTACACATTGTGTGAACGGTACAAATATATCCAATAAATAGGCCAAATCGGTAGATTTGTAATTTGCCGGAAAAAATTTAGAGTTTAAATAAAATAAAAGGATTATAAATTTTATTTTATTTTTTATTTTTAGTTGGTTTTTATTTGTTTGCTCCCAATCAAAAATGAAACTCAAACTAAATCCAATCAATGTTTAATCATAGGAATTCCCCTAGAATGTAGTATTTGTAGACTATACAAAAGACACGTGAATCGTTTTTAGAATATAAAGCATCCATCGCTACAAATTAAAAAAAAAAATCAATTACATGTTATTGTACATGTTCCAAATTTAGTATTTCTTGATATATACAAAACGTAGTTTACATAGCAATTTGAAAATTTAACTTTAATATATAACGGAGGCTTACATAATTCAATTTATTTTTAGTGTATTTACTGATAAATTTCCAGAGTACTTCAAAATATTGTTGAAATTCGAATAAAATTAATGTTTTTTATGCATTAAAATGTAGTATATATATAAATTAGATTTAAGTTTTTTTCAACTTGACTAATTAAATAATGTGAAAACATTAAAACAAAAAGTGTATTTGGCAATTAAAATTTTTTTTTAAAACTATTCTTTAGCAAAATTGTTTATAGATATTAAATGACTAGTCAATACCAATATATTGAATATTACTATTAATTTTTACTATTTTGAATAAAAAGTGTCCGCGTGTTAGAATTGTCTATTTAAATACAAAATAGCTTTACAAATAGTAATAAAATTATAGCTTGGAAATAAATATTTAAGTTACACCAATTAGACTGTATTAATAAAAGGAGTTAATTCTTGCAAAAAAAAAAAAACAGCTATCATAATAGACTTCAAGACCAAAGATATCTCATTTTTATTAGACAAAAGTATAATTTGTTGATTTGCATATTTTTCAATTATGTTTTTACAATATTTTATACGTACATATTTACCCATATTACTGTTTGTTAAATTAAATATTTAAAACTATTTTTATATTATATGTTTAAAAAAAAAACATGTAATTGAAACATAAATCGCGTTTAAACATTCATCAATGAAACGTATTCAAAATTAAATTTTTTATATAATTTTCTTGTTGCATTCATATCACATAATTTCACTAAGTTTTCTTAATAATAATTAGGAATTCAATGACAAAATGCATACGAATTAGATTTTTAATTTATTTAGTAGATGTCTTTTAGGAAAACAAATTCGTTATTTGGCTGATATTAAAGTCTACAATGAGTAATTTAATAGTAAAAAGTAAATATATATGTAATTATATATATTATTTAAAGTCATAAATCATTACAGAAAATTAGCTTGTACTATGGTACAAATATATCCATAAACATTGGTGTTCATTTTAATACATGTAAAAAAAAAAAAAATTATTGAATGAACAAATAAAATCCATTCCTATCACATTATATTTAAAATTCGCTTAACATAAAGTGATTGTTATTAAATAGTTGTGTTTGTAAAAAGTCGAGTTAAATCGTAACTTAATTCCTTAGCCAAATTCACACACTGAGATTAATAAAAAACATAACCTTTCTATAGAAATATACCCACATATCAAACTGTACAAATTTAAATCGTATATTTGAAGTTATAGCCAGCCATATAACCACTCTACAAAGTTTGTTGTTTGAATATGCAAAATGCTACAAACCTGCGCCGGCCAAAATCTAACTAAGAACGAAAATACCAAACTAAACTCTAAGTATAAAACTCACTTAAACTAAGACATGTATATAACTATATTTTTTTTACCAGGTATTTAACTTAATTAAGCATATTTATAGACAGCTCTACATATACATTTATATATTATAAAGTTTATATAATGCACACAGACAGTTACAGTGATTTCTCCGTTGAGTCTGTGATCTTGCGGTTATTAAAGATATTTTACGTATATAAAAAAAGCAAAAAAAAAATTCTCCAGGAGAGGCAGTTTAGAAGACATGATATTTAAAATACCCAATAAGTCAGGCACACTCTAACACAAACACTCATTTACAACACTGATAACAACAATTACCAGTAAAACAATCAGATAATATAAAAAAATTTACTAATAAAAATATTTCAACGTTTTTATTTTTTTCTTTCTCTCCAATCTTTTAAACATACCGTGTCTCATTTTTATATAAACAAATATTACAAAACTCATTTTAACAATAAAAACTTACACGCGCATACAATACATGCTTATGCCAAAAATTATTTTGTTCATGTGCGTTGAACTTGCTGTAATACTCTGAAAAAAAATACATACCTAATTGGTTAATGGATTTTTAAAATATGAACAAACACACAAAACACCAAATTGAACACACTGCTGTCCAATGCGTTCAACAACTACACAGCAACAGGAACAGGATCCCACAAATTTGTATATAGCTAATTTGCCTCCACATTTTAAAGAAACTGATTTAGAGGCAATGCTTGCAAAGTATGGTCAAGTCGTTTCTACCAGAATCTTGCGTGATCAGCAAATGAACTCAAAGGGTAAGAGAGAAAACATAAAAAGAAATGATTTATAATTGAAACATTCTTACTATAATTAGGCGTTGGATTTGCGCGCATGGAAAGTCGTGAAAAGTGTGAGCAAATAATTCAGATGTTTAACGGTAATACAATACCAGGTGCCAAAGATCCGCTATTAGTAAAATTTGCCGATGGAGGTCCCAAAAAGAAGAATCTCTTTAAAACACCTGATCCAAATGCGCGCGCGTGGCGTGATGTTTCCGCAGAGGGAATTCCTGTTGCCTACGATCCAACCATGCAACAAAATGGCGTCAGCGTCAATGTTGGCACACCAATTGGAGTGCCGTATTCGCGATTTGGGGCACCCCAAGTGGGTGGTTACCCAGTGGCTGGATCTCAGTGGATTCCCGGATATATGATGACACAGCCAATCACTCAGGTAGATGATCAGGTGAGTGTATTAATTGTTAAACTCATTGCGTATGTCCAACATTTATCAGTATTCTTCATCTGCTCTGCAGTATATGCAAATGGCTGCTGCTCCTCAATTAGGTGTCACCTCATACAAGCCTGATGCTGTTAATCAGGTACAACCACGTGGTATATCGATGATGGTCAGTGGCGACACGGCAGTGCCTTATGGAACAATGATGCCACAGTTGGCAACACTGCAAATTGGCAACTCTGTAAGTGTTAATCGATGACCAAATACCAACACTTAAATTATATGTGTGCATATCTATATATTTAATTTATTGAGCTGTTGGTCAACAAATCACAGGCAAAAACCGTTAGTTTGTTTTTAACACAAGTGTGCTTCAAAACAAGAAGAGTAAACATTAATGTTTCTATATATTCTTTAAAGTTATCTCTCTGGTAATTTATAGCTGAAAACAAAGATAAAGTTTAACATAGAGTAACATTGATAACTAATGTTTTGTACATATGTTATTGTACAGATAATAAATTGAGTAATTAAGGAAAACATTTGAACATATTAGATCAGCTCAATCAGGCTTAGAAGAGTCAAACTATCTTCTTAATATATATATGAATGTTAACTGATATTGATATATAATTTTATTCTATATCTTATACTTCGTTATTTTTTCGTTCCTTTTTCGGTTCCTTTATAGAATTTTTCTCCATCATTACAGTATATTAGTCCAACTTATCCATATTATGCACCACCAACTATTATACCAACAATGCCAATGACAGATTCCGAACAGGCTAGCACAGCTGCATCACCCGACGAGGCATACACACAGTATGCACATCAAGCTGCTCCCAAATAGGTCTTCGCGAGGTGAGTGATGTCTCTCTCTCTCTCTCTCTCTCTATCTCTTTTTTTCTCTATCTCTCACTTATTTGTCTATAACTCATTGTCTGTGATGTTGATGAATTGTGGGTCAATTCTATTTGTGATCTCTTCAAACCCCCTAAACAGAGCTTTTCACCAGGCACTCATTGTACCTGAACACAATTCACTATGAGCGCTTTTGCTGTGTTGCATTTACCAATATTGTTTGCATGTGTGCTTAAAGATTTTTCTCGCTTACAAAAACCAATATGAATCTACTCACTCGCCTCATTTAATTTCGCATTATTTGCGTCTCTTTGCAGTTGTCAATAAATATACCTATACATATTTTTTCGTACAAACATCTCTCTATACACTTCTATTTTCCTACTTTGAGTAATGCCTGTTGTTGCTTGCCTGTTTGCTTATGATCTGTCGTTAACTTAAAACTCTTATTACAAAACAAAATTCTTATATTATTTTTATGTCCTGCTTATGACTTCAATGCTATAACTACAACAACCTTCAAAATGCGTTCTTTTCATTTAGTATAGTTACTAAGCAGCCTAAGTACTGGTAAAACATACTAGGTAAATATCATTCAAATTATTTTACATAGTTCAATAAAAGCGTTAACATTTAAAATATTTAAGTCTTTATTAACTGACCCTATTGTCTACTATTATTAATGTTTAAAACGTAAAAATGTATGAACCAATAGATTTTTTACTACCTCTATTGATGATGAAAATAAAGTGTTTTTATCGCTCCGTTTCAGGTATAATATTTTAGTACCCGACTTGAGTACTTTATAATGTAACCGCTGGAATAACGACGACTAAAAACAACTACAAAAACTGTGGTTTTTGTGGGAGAAACAACAATAACAACAGAAAGGAAGCCACCATTTGATAACAAAATATAAAATCGGAAAGCAACAAAAGTTAAAAGAAATGGTGCTATTCATTAAAATGATTGTTTGCAAGTAAATGATGAGAGAAAAAAGCTAGAGTTATTTACAATGAAGTAGTAGAAGCAAAGATAAGAATAATAATGAAAAAGTCGTTGAAAGCAGAAGCGTAAAAAGTGAAGAAAAGCAAAGACTAAACTTAAATAATACAATATAGTTTTAAAATATAAAAATAGCTTAACTGCAAAAATAAGTAATAGACAAACTAAAAAAAACATACTTTTCATTGAAAGAAGAATAACACCAGAAAATATAGTTTACTAAATAAAATTACCAACCGCTCGAGGAAACACCTCATAAAGATTCAAGTTAAGTATATTTACTTATGGAAGAAAATTAATTGAGTTGATGTTAAAGTACCGCAAGTAGATAGAGTTTGCCATAAAGCATGCGTTGCGCATGTTAAAGCAAATTAATCAATAACCTGTGCAATGTATGTTAGAATAAACGAAACACAAGCAAAAAAATAATGTAACAATTTACCAAATACAAAAATAACATAGAATTGAAATTCAAAAGCAACAGCGAAGCTAAGCTGAAAAAAAGTTAATAATTTTTACTTGAGGATAATATTTATATTTTTTTCGTTTCCAAAAAAATAACAGGAACGAAAAAATCTGTTAAATACATTATTTTTATTTAATAATTTTATTTTTATTTATATCTGAAGACAGAACTGTTGTTGAGTGGTTACATCAGATAGCGGTTCTATATATAGTATATAGAATTTACAGTTAATAACATGCACAAAAATAAAAGATGAAAGAAGGAAGCATTGAAGTCAAGAAGACAATGTATGTTTTTTCCTAGATTGTTCCCACACGGATATTTTACAATACAATTATTTAGCAAACATAAAATCAAAAATAAAAGATGAAAGAAGGAAGCATTGAAGTCAAGAAGACAATGTATGTTTTTTCCTAGATTGTTCCCACACGGAAATTTTACAATTCAATTATTTAGCAAACATAAAATCATTGCTTTTTACAGAATTGTAAGCAAAAGAGTCTCTTTAAATCTTTTTTGCTTTTTACCTATTGAAACTAATAAAAAAGGATTAAATTAAATATCTTTCCTGCAGAGAGAGAATCGCTAGGTTTAAATATTACCAAAAATGCAGAAAACAGTAAATGTAATATCATTAGAAACAAAAAAAATATAGAAAACAGCAAATTCGTGAATTCTAATAATGATAATATGAATGATAAAATAAGAATGAATATAAATCTTCTATTAGTTTGTAGCATGTTTTTATGCTCATCAGTCTATTAAATGAATATTTTGAAACTGTCTTCAGTTTTTTAGTTAAACTGTGTGGGTATGTTTTTTAAACAATATATATGGAGAAATAAAAAATTTGTTAAAAAATAGCATAGCCTTTTTTTGGACACACTATTTTAGTAATTAGGCGAAAAAGATAAAGAATGAGGATGTTGAGAGACGAAATTTAAAAAATTAAAAAAGGAACTAAAAACTGAAGCCAAATAATGAGGCATACACGAAAATTGAACAAAAGGGAATATAAGAATAAAAACCCGAGAAACAGTTAATTGTGACGCATGTCAACAGCAAGTAATAATGTATCTTACACATAAAAAATGCAACAAAAGAAAGTAATGTAAACAAATTAATATTAAACAAAATAAAATGGACATATATGATTAGAAAATTAGACATAAGAAAGAAAACCCCATAAATCGAAGGCAAGATAATTAAAGATTGTTTTCCAAGTCTCTAGTTATAAGATTTTAGTATTCAATGACTTAATAGAACAATGAGACAGTCAGCACAGTGTTTAAAATTAAAGCCTAATATATTTATTTTTTTAACAAAATTTAGAATCAAACAACACGCCTAGACACAGATTGTATTTGTGATTTTATTGAATGGAATATTTATGGACATTGAGAATAGGTATGAGCATTTCAGGGAATAAGAGGGAGTAGATTTAAAATACTATAAGCGTGTGAAGAAAAATTTTTTTTAATCGAACCCCTATGATGTCCCAAAAAAATCATATACTGTAACTGTTCAGCCCCATATGCACTCATAGTCCACTAACACTCACGCAAACAAACATTCCAGAGCAGTCTTTTTCATATTTTGGATTATGCCATACATATGGTTATATTAATGAACTGTCATTTCAAATCTTTTTAAATAATCTATGAATAACATATAAATACCAAATGAACACACAACGCCAAAAGTCTTCCTAAGCCTAAACCAATATAAAAGTGAAGTGTATGTTTTCTATAACCAATATAAAAGTGAAGTGTATGTTTTCTATCAATATAATAAAATAAAGATGAAAATAATCTAGAGGCATTAAAAAAAATTTATTTTCAACTATGACGAGCACTTTAATTTTCTATTTTTTTTATTTATACCTAATGTAATTTTTTTAGACTGAATAGCAATTGATACAATAAAATTAAATTCAATGAGAACAAATCGCAGGATTGTTTAACAAAAGCATACAGTACACATGAAACACCAACTTAGCTCCTATTTAAATGAACACGACTCATTAGATTAGAGTATATACCATGGAGAGATCGACAAAAAGGGGCAATGATTTTGAAAACATTCCACAAAAATAATAATGAAATAAGCTATTATATACACAACAATATTAATCTAGAGAAGCCTCTGCGGGAAAGAGTTCAAAAGAGATATAACGCTAAAAAATCACAAATACATAAAAAAAAAAGAAATTTTTTATTTCACTAATTCTTGTAGTGTTTCAATTTACCCTTTTCTATGCTCTATGTCTCTGTATAATGTGCAATTCAAAATTTATTTTTATCTATTAGAACTTCTTGTCTAAATGACACAAACAAAATTTTTGAGCTGTTTTAGGCAGAAAAATATTAGAGTTTAAGGTATTTGTAACGAAAAAGAAGTAGAAGCAAGTTTAACTTAACTGAAAGAGTTTAGAAACTTAAATTTAAGATTGGACACATACTAGAACCCGATAAAACCCCAAGCACACATGTTGTGTATGAAACAGAAAGAAACATGGAAGAAAATATAATAGATAAATATTAAAAGATTTACATGAGAAAACAATTAAGAGTTAGAAAATAAGATCAAAGTATTAGGCATTAAGGTTAGTATAAGTAAGTACAGATGCAAAAAATTCTTTGCGATGGAAACAGAAAAACGTGGGTAATATATGATGAAGAACATGTTATTTAAATTTGTGGAAACATTTGTGCGTTTGATAGGTTGGTGGCTTGAGTGAAATCCAAACAACCGACCAGTTGGTAGACTTAGTAATTTTTGTATAGTTAGGACAGGCGCAAATATACAGCATGTCGGATTAGATTTAATTTTGAAAATACAATCGAAAATAAATGGCTTACAAATTGACAAGTAGTCCTACACAATTGAGAGGTCTGCTATTTCTGTTTTTTTTTTTCGTTATTAATGTTTTTAAATCTTTTTTGTCAAACCAAACTTAATAATTATTTGTTTTGCCTGAAATTTGTTTTAATTATGTTTGAAACGTTTACTTATTTTTAACTAATTTTAAGTAGTTAATTTATTATTTGTCATTAAATTAAATACTACAACCAGATAAACGGGACATGCTTCGCATTGTCTATTGTTCAATTTCGCGCCCAACTTAATAGAACAAAGCATAACGGAAGAGTAATTGAAATCGAAAATCAGTTGAATTAAATAATTAAGCTAATGTCTAGTATAAAAATTTGCAAAATAAAAAAAAATTAAATAAAAAAATTAAGTACAGAAGTACACAAATTGTTTGTTTTATATAACATCTGTGTTAAGCATAATGTTTTACTGTTTTAAATTTTGGCTTGCCGTACACCAAGTAGTTCCCAATAACACATTTGAAAGTTGTTATGATGAGCGGCTGTTGGGAAAGTGTAAAAAAAGTTTCCTAACAGCCTATACATATGCATATATATATTGCGTGCTCTACGTGCATATATGTATATATTTATATGTATATTTTTTTGAAACTTTTTTGATAAAATACACTTTAGAAGGACAAAAATTAATGAATATAAGCAAAATATAACAAAAAATTTAAATTGATATGAAATGAATTAAACATGTTAGGCAAATCTAGCAAAGATAAGAGAAATGTCATCGCAGTGTAACAGTAAAGAGTCAAGAAACCAGCTCATTATATTGAATAAGCAAAGATTTAAAGTAACAAAAAGAAGGGGTCATAGAAATAGGTATAAGTAATATTAAAAAAGGCTCTAGCACAGCAACTCAAATGCTCTTGTTTAAGTTAAGAAGCAAAAAAATTTAATAGTAGAAAAGAAAGAAAAAGATTTTCAGTGGTCAGCTGGCCACATAGTAATGTAAATTTCGCTTGTTGCTATTTTTATGTTTAATCCTATTATTAATTTTCTTATAAGCGATAACCGCAATAACTAAGTATACTTCTCTCTTTGTAACTCTACACAAAACCTTTTAAAATCTTTGTGTATTTTTTGGGGAATTATTTTTTGCATCATTGTGACGCTTTTAAGCATTTTTTATATGCATATGGAAAATAATTGTATTAAAAACTGGCCAAACCAGATTGAAATGAATTAAATATATGAATATAAGAAACAATGCGAAAACTTTGATAAAACTTTCAAATTTATATGCGCATACGTTTTGTGCGCCAATCTAAATGCAAAAAAAATCATACAGTGAAGAAGTGGATTAACTGAGATTAAATTAAATTTAACTAAAATGATTAGGTTTAAACGGAAAATACATTTAAGCAAAAATTTTGCAGCTTTTGTGCTTATTTCGCTTCTGAAAAGTAAGACTAGTTGAAAAAAACAAACATTTTATTATAAGTAAACTGAAAAAAAAATAAATTTCAAAAAACAAAAAGCATTAAGTCAATGTGTTAAATTTTCAAATCGAAGCAGAACATAAAACTGAAAATAGCTAAAAATATACAAAAAATTCTTAACAAATATTAAAAATGTCTCTTTAGAAACACTAAAGAGCAAATGCTGTCATCCGAAAAACATGATACTGAAATTTTTCTGAATCAATAAAAGACAAATTGATTTTCTGTAAGAAAACAAAGGTAAAGAAAAGTTTTATTTTACAGGAGGGTGTGTTAAGGCTAAAAGAGAGCTGCCAAAAATCCTGATAGTGAACATCATTCAAGCACTTAAAGCATTGATGTTAACTCAATCATTCAAAAACACAGTGCTGTACCACAACGAGTCAAAAATCATTCCTGATAAACCAAATATTATGAATTATGAATGAAAAGCGCATCTTAACTCTACGTGCATTTATGTGCTACAACCAGCAAGGATGAATCGAAATTCGAAAGAATAAATTAACAAACCATACTCATTTATGTATACTCGCAAAATGCTTGGGCATTTTATCTTTAATTTGCGTCCTCTTTATGGGGTCTGCCACGCCTCCTCCCTGTTACATACGTTTCAACAATTACAGTATACCCTTTTACTTTGCGAGTAACGGGTATAAAAATTTTAAATTTACAGATAGTGGCGCCCAACAGATGAAACTATAAAAAAATGTAAAATAGAGTAAATTATACCTTAAGGCGCTGCAACGTCACAAATTAACTCCATACGAATTTAATTCAAAATTTTTATTTTCTCTAACTTTTCAATATTGGATTTATTTTAAATGTTTGTAGGGATATTATGCATGAAAATATCGGTTGATGATCCACAATAAAAAAAGACCAAAGCACGTACTCAAATTTAATTCGTCAACAAAAATGTTTCCCACGATTTGAATATGTAATTATTGAATTTAGTTTTCTGATTAAAATTCTCCCTAAATACAAAGATATTTGTCGCGCTTGCGTTAACAAATTAAGCCTAAGAATCAATCTATTTTAAAGAAAATTCATACAATAATCTTCAAATATACCGCTCCTCTGGCTCACTTGCCGCCAAAACCGCCCATAAGGTTTCCAAGTCCGCCCAGACCACCAGCAGCGCCTTGTTGCAGTTGTCGCATCATGTTCTGCAGTCCTCCGACTCCGCCCATTTGCTGAAGCATGCGGGGATCAATCATTTTGGCCATTTGCTGATTTAGTTTGGCCATCTGTGTCGGATTTACATTTTTCGTCATGTCTCCCTGCTTAAACAAACCTTTGACGCCGCCCATTTTCTTGACAACGGCAGCAAATTTTGTATAATGAGCAATCAACTCCTTAACCTCACGCTCAATAACACCGGAGCCTTGTGCCACACGCAGACAACGGGTTGGTTGCTTACTGAATAGCTTCGCGCCATCTCGATTATCTAGCTCGCTATCTGACATACTGTCCATCATAGTCATCATTCGTTTAATACGCGCCATTGATTCCTGCTCACCACCTTTAGTCATGAAATCTTGTGAGAAGCCGGGAATCATATTCATGATTTGTGAAAATGGTCCCATTTTCATGATATTTTGAAACTGTTCGTACATATCACGTATAGTAAAATGTCCGTGTTTAATCTTCTCCAAGAGCTCTTCGTTGCCGTCTAGTTTTAGTTCGTTAACCTGTTGAACAGTTGTTGGTTAGTACTTGGACTCAAATCAAGCGAATCTGCAATGTGCACTCACTTTGTCGATCAATCCTTCAATGTCACCCATGCCAAGCAATTTGCTGACAAACGGCTTCGTTTTGAAAGGCTCCAAGTCGTCAATATGCTCACCAGTGCCAATAAAGATAATAGGTGACTGTGTGGCAGCTACAGCTGATAAAGCACCACCACCCTTAGCATGGCCGTCTAACTTTGTAATGATCACGGACCCAATATCCACTTTCTCTTTAAAAGCCTTCGCCTGAATCTCACAAGCCTGTCCAATGGTAGCATCCATGACGAAGATTATATTGTCTGGACTGACTGCATTGGACACAGCCAACATTTCCTCAAACAACGATTCCTCCTGCTTGTGTCTGCCCGATGTGTCAACAATTATCATTTCAAATCCTTCTCGTTTAAACATATCGACGCCCTCCTGGGCAATGACCACCGGATCTATTTCGGTGTAGCTGCCATAAAATGGAATTCGCGCTTTCGTTGCGTTTTGCTTTATCTGATCATATGCACCTGCACGAAAGGTATCCGCGCATACGAGACAGGACTTCCAATTGCGTTTTTGGTAGTGATAAGCTAACTTCGTACATGTTGTTGTTTTGCCAGAGCCCTGTAAGCCGACAAACATAATAACATTGGCCTTTCCTTTGACCGGCTGATAGGGCTTAACACCAGGATCGACCAGTTTAACAAGCTCCTTGAACACAGCGGACTGAATCATCCGGCGTTTATTTAGTCCACCGGCCATCTCATCAAAGTCAATTACGGCACGCACATTCTCGCGTAACTGCTTCACTTGTCGTATGTTTACATCAGCTTCAAGTAGTGCAGCGCATATTTCTTTGAGCATGGCACTGAGGGCTTCTTCATTGATCACTGTCGCTTTGCTTAGCGAATGCAGCGCCGTTGTTATTTTGCGTCCTAAATCTGCTAACACCATTTCGGTAATTTACTTGGTTGGTTAACTGCTTTGCAGAGCTCTGCAATTTAATTTCGTTTCGTTGTTTGCAAAACAGAACATGCGAGTTGTGAGGATATTACTTTTGGTTTGACTCTGACACGTCAAATGTCGTACACGAAGAAGAGGAAGACTAACGTAGTGCTGAAAACAATTGCGAACTGAACAAGCTCAAAATAGCGTATTCCAGCACTGGTGAACTATCGCTTAACGATTAATTTTGTTCCCACTATTATCGCGACCACTAGTGCTATTATACGTACTATACTGAACATGCTGAACTGAACGTATTCCAACACTTGTGAACTATCGCTTAGTTACTTTTTATTCCCAGTACTATCGCGGTCAGAAGTAATTATTTTTCCATTACTATCAGTATTTACGAACAAACGAGATTCCAGGGTATTTAACTTTTTGTTATCGATATACGGCAGTTTATCAACACTTAATGACAAGCGTAATTACTAACAGCATAACAAAATGTGTGAATGGCATATACATTATTTCATTACATTTTAAAAATATAGCGCGCTTTGATAATAATTAATTAAATATGGGCGTTAAGGAGTTGTGGTCGGTTTTAACACCACATGCTCAACGAAAACCAATCAGTGAATTGCGAGGCAAGAAAGTGGCCATTGATCTCGCCGGTTGGGTATGCGAGAGTCTTAATGTTGTTGATTATTCTGTACATCCACGGCACCATTTAAAGTAAGTAATATACATAGTTTATGTCTGTTTCAAGCAATTAACGTATTACAGAAATCTATTCTTTCGTACTTGCTATCTTTTATGGGAGCAGGTAACTCCAGTGTTTGTGCTAGAAGGAGTTGCTCCTAATCTCAAAAGCCAAGTTATAGCCAAACGCAATGACATTCAGTTTCGTGGTGTTCGTCCTAAGGAAAAGAAAGCACTGCAGTGCACACAGGCAGCAGCGACATGTGTCAAAGGACGCTCACGGTTTAATCATGTGCTTAAGCAGTGCGAAAATCTCTTAATTTCCATGGGCGTCCGATGCGTCCAGGGTCCTGGGGAAGCAGAAGCCTACTGCGCATTCCTTAACAAGCATGGCGTGAGATTGACGACAAATATATGTATATATATATATGTTTAATTTATTGCTAATGCTTTCCCCAGTTGGTTGATGGTGTTATAAGTCAAGATTCAGATTGTTTTGGCTATGGTGCGTTGCGAGTTTATCGCAACTTCTCTGTGTCTACGCAGGGAACTCAAGCAGCTGCCGGCGGTGCCGTAGACATTTACGATATGGAAGACATTCGTACACGCATGGATTTTGGTCAGCATAAAGTCATTGTGATGGCCCTACTTTGCGGATGCGATTATTGTCCAGATGGCATTGGCGGTATCGGCAAGGATGGAGTACTAAAGCTATTTAGGAAGTATAATGATTCAGAAATACTAGAAAGGTAATATAAAATTACTGTCATTACAGTATAGTTAACCGTACATATTAATAGGATACGTAATTGGCGCTCTAAAACGGATTCATACAATGCCATGGAGCTGCGAGTTGATGACAAAACAATTTGTAGTAACTGTGGTCATATTGGACGTACACTGAGTCACACAAAGAGCGGTTGCTGTGTCTGTCGAACTGCAAAAGGATGCAAGGAGAGCCTTTGGAAGTATAAAAACTTAACAGTCCCACTATTGTACAATATTTATCAACTTTTTTATACAGGGAACAACGCCTTTCTATAAAGGCGGAACTAATGCTGCGTAAAAAGGCGCTTAGTGATGTGAACTTTCCCAACGAAGAAATAATATCCGAGTTTCTCAGTGAACCATCTGTTGTGCCCAATTTAAATCTTGACTGGCAACAACCTAACCTTGTGAAATTTATCAAACAAATTGGACCCTTATTGCAATGGCCAGAAATCTATTGCTTCCAAAAGTTTTTCCCAATATTAACACGGTGGCAGGTGCAGCAAGCATACAGCAAGAAGTGTCTGTTGATGCCTAAAGAGATACTCAAGAAGCGTGTCGTGAAAGGAGTGCCTAGCCTGGAGTTATGTTGGGAAGATGTTCTGGGGTGCTTCAGTGGGCTTATACCACAAAAACAAATAGCCGAATTTAGCCTGGAGCACCCGAAAGGTATAGAGGAACTTTACTTTACAATTGAGCCACTAGATATGTTACAGGGTGCATATCCAGATATTGTTAACACATTTTTGAAGTCAAAGAAGCCAGAAAAAAAAAAAGGTATACTCAAAAATGAAAGAAAACCCTCACAGCTTAAACAAAAAACAATGCATCACTTTCTGAAGCAAAATGTAGAGACACCAAAAAAATTTTCTGCTGGCAAAATGGTAGATCAATGCTCGACGCCAAATAACAATTGTTTGCCCTCCGATTTGGAGAGCGATGGTGAATTCGACATGTCAGATATTGTTAATGTCATCGTGTCCAACCCACAACCATTACCTAAAGTAACAAACCATGCGGGTTATTTATTGCATTACATGATGGAGCCTGACAATTTGAGCATGGAACTAACACAGCTAAGCTTACATAACGACATCGATTTAAACTTACATAAGCCAGGTAAACAACCATATGACACGAGCAGTGTGCCACAAAAAAGGAAAAACCATTCGATGCATGCAGAATGCATTCCACAGAGCAAGGAACACTTTGCACAGGATGACAGTTTTGATCTTTTAGTTAAGGGTGAGATGCTACCTCATCAGATCAGAACGCCCCTGGAACGTTTCAAGGAACAGCATCGCATATCCGCTGAAAACGGATCTACTAAGAACAATATTACACCAAACTCTATACCCAACTCCAATGTGAGTTTTTTTTTTAACCAAAGCTGCGACGAAGACGATGTGTTTGAACAAATAATGGCGACAAGTATGGTAAAATCACTGCAAGCTCACGATTTAGTAATAATTAGCGATACTGGTAGCGATTAACAGTCTTCATGTAAATCTGGAAGTCTAATATATTTTTTTGCTTGAAATGGAAAATTAAAGCTTAGCTTTTTGTGTTTTGTTTTTATACTCTCTGCATGAGTATATTGGGTTTGTGATAAGTATTTAACAGGCAGAAGGAGGCGTGGCTGACCCCATAAAGTGTATATATTCTTGATCACCGTCACAAGCCGAGCCGATATAGCCATGTCCGTCCGTGTGAACAAGCAGATCTCGGATACGATAAGAGCTACAAGTTTTCAATGCCACGCCCCATTAGCTCCTAATGAGCCAAAAACAAGACACATCTCGGAAAAAATCTATGATTTTGGCAAATATCTATCTAATTATGGCACTTGGGAGTACCAATTCTGGTACGCACGTTCCTAGTGACGGCACGTCCCCTTTTCCTGTAAAAAATAAAACATTTTTCTAATTTGTATGCCATTTTTAAGGCATTAGAAGTATAACAAAAGTTGTATTTTAACGCATTGTCAATGCAAGCGAGACAGTAACCAATGAACGAACGTTTACACTGCATGTTTGGCGGCAGCGCTGCCCGCGGATGCTGCCGACCAATGGTATATGTATTACATATGCATTCATACAAATGTATGTGCATACACATCTAGTCAAATGTATTTGTATGTGCATACATACAAATAGATGTTTTTGTTTCAACGTGTTTAACTGCAAGTATTATCAATTGATATACCAGGATACCGATTATACTTAAATGATCGGGAATAAAATGCAGAGAGTATTATACGTTCGGGAGTGCTCGACCCTTTCTTTTCTTTCTTGTCACTTTCTGTTTTTGTAAATTAAAAGTGTAAATAAGACTTGGCATAAGCCTGAGCACCCGACATCGCTTGCTCTAATTGTTCCTCAAAAAGGTTGTTTACCTTTCGTCCCTTCATATTGCAAACAATCTCTGGATTCTGACCCTTGGGTGCCACCACCTGGCCGCCAAATGTTTTTGCAAAAGATTGAAGCCAAAGTGAAGCATTAAAGTGCTCGCTGATACAGCTCTGGAATGACAATTTTAGCGTAAATAATGTACTTAATTCTTAGGTCGAGTCATGTCAAACCTGAGGTACACAGCAACGTGCCTTGACGATGTTATCACTCATGCCGACTACTAAAATTGGACGATCTGCACAGATTTTCGTTGCTCGCTGCAAAGGAATCTCTTCCAACAATGCTGAGCTGCTTATGTAGTGCAAGATGTAGGGATTTGTGTCCAGCGGCTTTTCTAAAAGTAAGTTGCGCATTTCAACCTCTACGAATTCTCTGAAAAAATTATAAATTAATTTCTAGATAATCTGTGGCATCATTTTATAAACGTACTTAAGAGTGGTACGCGAGGCCTCCTTGAGTTTCCGAAGCATGTCGCTTATGCGTTCGAGAGTGTCCACTTTGAAAGCATACGGAAGCTTAATACCCGAGTGGAGCATGTTGTGACGAATAGTTTGCAACTCAATCTCAGTGGCATTGGTCAGTTTGTCAGTTCGAAGCTGTTGTTCTAGCATATCTACTCGATGTCTTAGCAGAGCTACTGTTTTTAAAACCTATTATATTTCAAAATAAAGCAACTCCAGAGTAATTTCACTCAATGATTTTACAGATACTGTCTTACATTTTCCGCTGCTTGCCCAGCGACTGCAGTGAAGGCAAAGCGTGCCCGATTTGTTTGCTTGAGACTAACAATACAGAAGCTGGACAACTCCTTTGTATTGGTCACATGCGTGCCACAGCATAATTCCTTCGAACTGAAGCTCAGTTCAGGACACTGCACATTAATTAAACGCAATCCGTGCTCTGGATATACTTCTCCTGGAATCATAGTTATGTCATTTTGCTGTAGAACATCGGCAGCGCTCATATGCTGCACCTTTACTGGCGCGGCGGAGCAGATGACACGGCTGTATACAAATTATTAGTTGCAGATGATTAATAAAAGACTTAATATAGCAAACATACTTTATAAGATCCTCAATGTGCTGAACATCAGTCTTCTGAATGCGCTTACCCAAAAGGCCAATTTCTAGCTTGCATTGCTCACTGCTCACAGTGCTAGAAACTTGATAAGTCACCTTGTTAAATAGCGATCTAATGGCGGCATTCATTAAATGGGTTGCTGTAAAATCAAATGTCAAGAATTTAAAACAATTTCTACTTAGTTTTTTATTGCCGACTTACCTGTGTGGTGACACATGTTAAGCTGCCGTTGTTTTCCATCCACTTTTAGTTGCAACTCTTCGCCAACGGCAAGCTCAAAGTCCTTAGTGGGTAAACTTAAACAGCAAACATGAACCACGCAGTTGTTAAGATGTTTTACTTCTAATACATCCAATTGATGATATTCCTCAGGATTGTGTTTTCTTTTTACCAGTAACTTGCCTAGATCTGATTGTTGACCGCCCGATTCGTAATAAAAATTACTGGTTGCAGTAACAACGGACAACGTATCTGAAGCGAATCTCGCTTGGCTACCTCGGAAGCTGGACACTTCAGTGTCGTTATGAAGCAAACCCAGCACGCGACTATTCAATGGGGGAATATCATAGCTTTTACTTTTCGAGTCATAACTATAATTATACTTGGGATTGTTATCAGTGGGGTCTAAGCGTTGCGTGAGTTTCGCCTGCGCTTCTGCGATACGCTGCTGGAGTTCTAGATTACTATTAGCACCACTATGTTGCGGTAGTTTTGTCCGGAGCTTAGCTAAAGCCAGTTCAGCTCGATAACGTTCCAAGTCACAGTTCATATTTTCAAGCTCGGCTAATTTTAGAAAGCTCTCTTCGGTCAGGCCATAAGTGTCGGTTAACTTATACAAAAAATCACCTGGTATGGTGTTGTTAGAAAATTTGAAGCGTTGCACTTGAAATTCACGATAGGCAGGCACAAATCCGGGACACTCCATCAAATCAATGTCGTCTAACTTGGGCAATTCTCTTAATACCTCTGCGAAAGCTTTAGACGACCTCTCTAGCAGATTTTTGTATACGTCTTGCTCATGAGCAATCATTTCAATAATAGCTTCTTGCTTCAATACAATCTCCGGATAAGCCTCGCCCAGCGTCTCTGCCACAATTGGCACCAATTGTGAGAGCAAATTCTCATGTGCAAAGACTTGTTGGGAGATGCTAAGCGCCTTTCGCAGCACACGCCGAAGCTTCTGACTGTGCTTAACAAAAAAAAATTGTTTCATAATAATATTGTACTGGTTTATATAAGTACATACTTTTGATCAGGCAGCATGCCATCAGCTAGACAAATTGTAACCATGCGTGCATGGTCGGCAAGTATTCTGTAACTGGTGTCCAACAGAGCAGAATTGTGGGAGTCGGGAAAATTACCCGCGTAGACAGGCGCTTTTGAAAACTATGTTAGCAGGAGAAAATTTCAGATAATACTTTTCATAATTGAACAACTTTAATTACTTACGCTTTGAATGCCATCAAAAAGCGGCGTAAAGAGATCCGTGTCGTAATTGGTAGATTTGTTCTGAAGCAGCGCAGCTAACCGCTCAAAGCCCATGCCAGTGTCAACGTGCTGAGATGGCAGCTGTGATATGGAACCATCAGCGTTGCTTTAAAAGTAAGGCAGATTATCTACTTAACTTTCCATACATAAAGTTGTTGTGGAATGAATAAAACAAACCGATTATATTGAATGAATACTAAATTCCACAGCTCTGTGAGATCTGGGCGTCCTGCATTGACTAGTTTTGCGCGCTGCGCAACATTACTACGCCCAGGACCAGGTCTGTGATCAATATGAATTTCAGTGCACGGTCCGCAGGGTCCAGTCGCACCCATTTCCCAAAAATTGTCCTTGCAACCAAAGGGTAATATACGTTCAGAGGGAAATCTACAAGGCAAAGAAACTCTCAGAACAATTCAATAATGTTCAAATAGATATTATTTACCCTAAACTTCTCCAAATTTCAAAACACTCCAAATCTGCAGGTATTCCTAGCAGTTTATCGCCGGCAAAGTATGTGACAAACAATCTTTCAGAATCAATGCTGTAAGGTCCGCGAAGTAGCTCTAGTGCCATGGCGCAGGCTTCCCGCTGTAAAAAAATGCATTCTTGCAGGCTGGTTCATCATCTATTTATTTATACCTAATGTACCTTGAAGTAATCACCAAAAGACCAGTTTCCCAACATTTCGAAAAACGTGTGATGGTATCCATCCTGTCCCACGACAGAGAGATCATTGTGTTTACCACCAACACGTACACATTTTTGGGAATTGGCGACACGTTTGTGCGGAGCTGCTGCTGTGCCCAAGAATACTGATTTGAACTAGTGTAACAGTTTAATAAAAAATTACACAATACAGCTGTAAATTTAGTGTAAATGTTGTTACCTGGTTCATACCCGCATTGACAAAGGCAACAGTGGGATCGCAGAATGGCACTACCGGACTGGAGCGCACGAACTTATGCCCATGATTGACAGTAAAGTAATCGATAAATGTTTTTCGAATTTCACGTGCTGTAAGCACACGTTGCAGCTTTTTAGCCGAGTTGTACATGCCAATTTAAATTTTATTTCAATTACATGCGACACAAATGTCGACACAGCTTAGCCGGCTATAAATCTACAGAGCTGCATCTGAATTATTAACAGCTGATCTCAACTGCTATTCGCATGTGAGTGCTACCATTCACCAATGCACGCGTGAACATGATGTTCTATTTTTTATTTAAAGCAACAGCTGCTTATTTTGATTAAAATGTGCCACAACCAAAATTAATAAAAAAAAATAGAAAAAAAATATTACAGTGTGTGTGAAAGTTTAATTGAAAATAAGGGATTTGTTCAGATAATTTCTGTGAAATTATAATTATATGAAATTACGTTTGGACTTTGACATTTTCTTGGTTTGATTTTACTTTCACTTCTACCTTAACCAAAAACGGCAATATTAATAAGACGTAGTACAAATCTAAAAGATAATAAGAAAGCTGATTCTTTGGTGGGCGCAAAATTGACAATGGCCACAAAGCGTCGTCCACTTCGCCCGAACCTTGCCACCGGGCACACCAGTGGTACCAGTATGAACTTTCGACCTGGTGGACCCGACATAACCCGATCCGAAGCAAAGGGTACCCGGCCAACAGCTGCACCAACTAGCATACGAGAGATCCTGGTCATGGGTGTTATACATTTGTGCAAAAAAATAATATTCTTTAATACGGATATGAAAGTGGCACTCTATTTGGGTAGTTTATTCATAGTTTCACTTATAGGCGACTTCCTGCCCTTTCCAAAGACATATTTTGCCCGTTCCGACAATCTGTTTAATCTTTACTTTGTCAAGGTTGGTTGGGGTTGGACATTGCTGTTTATGGTGCCATTTACAATTCTTACTGCATACACAATCACCTGTGGTGATATGAAACGGATGCTAAAACATCACTTGCCGCGAGTAATGATAGCCACATTCTTTTGGTTCTTTTGGACGAAGCTCTTTAATATTGTGGAAACTTCATTTGGTCGATGCACCACTAAAGGTAAGATCGAAAGAAAATACTACCCAAAGGTACACAATACATATTTAATTTTTAATTTCAGGCTACGCGAGCAAGTCCGGTTGCCTTAGGGCAGGGCATCTATGGCAAGGATTTGATATATCTGGTCATGCCTTTATACTCATACACTCGAGCTTAGTTCTAATTGAGGAAGCTCGACCAATAATCAAATGGGAAACTATTAAAGAACATTTACGAAACGAGCTTCATAACCGTAGCATCTCGGAAAATAGTGGCAGCAATCCGTTACGCGGTCTGAACGATGAACAAATACGAAGTCTACAATTTCTCTATACCCGTCTTACACCAATCATCCGCACTCTGTTTATCGGAATGGCCGCCCTTCAGCTGCTTTGGGACATAATGCTTGTAGGAACGATGTTATACTATCATCGCATGATTGAGAAGGTCATCAGCGGTATTATTGCTATTCTTACTTGGTACTTTACTTATCGCTTCTGGTATCCAACTAATGGACTGCTACCAGATGTACCTGGTAATGGATCTTTCTATTATCAACGCGACAGCTACGCTTTCAAAAGGCCTACTCATTTACCCAGCTGCACTCCGTCTGCTGGCGTCCAGATATCAAGTACTAGTTCGAAAGCAAACTCAAACGGCAATGGACAATGGCAGTCTGGAAAGTCAGGAACACAATCGCAAAGACAGCAAATACCAACATTCATGGGTATGCCCTTGATCACTAATGTGAAGGCAGCCAATGCTGCGGCAAATTTGATAAGAGCGGATAGTTAAATCTATCGATTATTAACCAAGGATCTGAAAACAGGAATTGATTGGAATTGTATCGAATGACGAAATTATCTTAAGTCGGTTGTGGTTGTTGTTAGCAAAAATGTTTGTACCAAATAGATCTTTTTGCTAAATGATTTTTTTTTTATATTTTTTGTTCTGCAATAATATCTAAAGTCACATGAGGCCCGCCAATTGGGGAAGTGCGCCATTTATATTTAATAGTTCACTAAGCAATTAGTCCACTGTATCGAAGTATGACTTTGTTTCAGTTTCTTTCACTCCCGCCACTTCCTTGCGACTTGTACTATCCTTGTTGTTGATTTTTGACTCGTAGATTTAAGCGTTCTTATGTTTGTGTTTATATGTGCCCAACTTTAACAATAACAATAAAACAATAACAATTAAAATAATAACTAGCCACCTACTTATGGGCAAATGCTGCGAACATGGCCATACCCAAGAAACCGGCGGTAGCTCCCAACTTGTAATTGGTAGATGTCATACTCCACATTTCCTTTAGGATTTCAAAATTGCTGCTGGGCATTAGCTTCAGGTACGATTCCCGTTGCCTGAACCTAGCAAAGTATTCCTCCAGCCGCGGAAGCTTGTCATTGCCCCAATAGTAGTTCTCGAATCCCAATTGATAAAGACGTTGCAGTAATAAACCCAAGCTCACATCAGCCATTGTGAACTGTTCACCCATCAGCCACAATTTTGGTGATCTTTGCTTGGATAGCTCTTGATCCACATAAACCAGCACATTGCGCACAGCATCAATTACCTGTTCAAAATCTGTTCGCGAAGTGACAAGCTCTTTGCGACGCAACTGAACTTTTAATTTGTGCTTCAAAGCTACGTTATGAGCATTCAAATCGGTGATGGAACTACGTAACAGTTCCAAAACTTTATCATTGTTTCCTAAAAATTTGTAACTCATCGATAATACAATATAACAAATTATTGAACTCACGACTTTGAACAACTCACTCAAGCAGGTTTGTCGCACGGGTCCAATAAATGGAGCTTTTGGCACCAAATTTAAGTCATCATGGATGAAGGAGCCCAGACTTAATGCACCCACGGGAAGGCGAGAAAACGCTCTCTCAAATACCATCATCTGATCATATTGTAATGAATATGGATTGAATGGCTTTAAAAGTGGACGGTCCCCTTAAAATAAAGAATATAATATAGTTAAGTTTCAGTGTGTGTATCAATTTACATAATTCACCTCCACGAAACTTTGTCTCTATATAGTTTATGATGTGCAACGAATTGGGTATGACAAGAACATCATCCTGCAACACTGGAACATCGCCTTTTGGATTCAGATTCAGGAACCAGTTCGAGTATTGTTCTCCATTGCATAGATCGATTATATATGGAGTAAAGTCAATATTTTTTTCATAAAGTACCAGTAGAACCTGAAAATTGAATCACTTAGTTAAAACAGCCAGAATTTATTAAATTAAACTAAACTTTTCTTTTAATTCTTCTAAAGTGTTCAGTCTTTTTATAAGCAACTGTGTCCATGGTGAAGAAGCCAGATATAAATAAAAGTCAATTAAATAATATATACTTTATTTAAGGTATAATAAGGTACTATTTTGATGGATGTTACGCATACGTAACGGGGCACTTAACATTCCACAAACACATGATGGATGAATCAAGGAGTAAGTGTCGTTAGCTGAGTAATCATAGCTATAAGAATAGCTTCGAAAAACACTAACTATTACTCTGATTTCTATTTAAGTAATTCAGTGGTATTGCGCGGGCAATATATTTTTGAGTTTTCTTATTTGTACTTAAAAAATCACATGATTTTGATTCTCTCCATTAGTTACTTACTTTTTGGGAATAAAAATTGTATGGGTGAAAATAGAGCACAAGTTTGTTGTTCTGAAATACAGGCGCCTTGAACTCCCCGAGCGTACGTGCATTTCGCGTAATTTCACTAGTTGGACTGCTCATCTTCGAAAAGTTTTAACTATTACAAAATTGTAGTCTATATCACATGCTTTGCATCAACAGTATGAAAAAGTTCTGCTGCTAGCGCTTAAATCGAAATTACCGACTTTCACACCAAGAGAGTTTCGAGACGACTAAACTGGTTGGTAGGCTGGGAATATAGTTAAGCAATAAATAAATAACTAAATCTGCTCCGGAGTCTTTTGTATGTAGTAATGTGCATATGTACTTTTGTTTGTAGATGTTCAACAATTCTACTCTCTTTCATGGCTTCTATTTGTTTATCATATTAATCAGTTTTTATCATCTTACGAAATTGTAATAATATCTATATTTGTTTGCTAAGCTTCTTAGCGCTGTTATATCTACCAACCCAATTTATAGTTGAAGTGGGTTGCGTGAGTTTAATAAGGAAAAAAATAATTTTTGAAAATTGCGCCTATCTCAAAGCTGTGAGTTTCGAGGTGAATGGCAAAATCAGCAATAAACAAATGTGTAAGTGTACTGATAGTTTACATAGAACAATATTTTAAATTCGCTTTCCGGAACAAATCCATAGTGTTTTCAATATCATTATAAACAATATGATGTATTTTTCGAAGCAGTTGCTTAATTGGACTTTAAAAAGTGGTTTGGCCGGACAAGAAGTTTGGACCAGCTTGACTGGAAGGTCAGTCCAAAGTACCATGATTAAAAATGGTTATCAGTACAAAAACAACAGCGGTAGAGTGAAGAACAATTTTTGCCACAAACGATTGTTCAGTGGAACGTCCAGTCAAAGTTCAAACGTCAACAGGATGAAGCGCTTAGCAGGAAAAGTTGCAGTGGTAACCGCCTCCACGGACGGGTAAGACAATACAAACTCAAGTTTTAAGAAAAATATTATAATTCCGTTAAATTAACAATGTAGCATAGGTTATGCGATCGCCAAGCGTTTGGCAGAGGATGGAGCTTCCGTTGTTATTAGCAGTCGTAAGCAAAAGAACGTGGATAGTGCACTCGCAGAGCTACGAAAGTTGAATCTAAATGTGCATGGGCTTAAGTGTCACGTCGGAAATGCACATGATCGTAAGCAGCTCTTTGATGAGACCATAAGTAAGTATGGAAAACTCAACATTTTAATAAGTAACGCAGCTACGAATCCTGCTGTGGGCGGAGTCCTTGAATGTGATGAAGAAGTATGGGATAAAATTTTCGATGTTAATGTAAAGAGTTCGTATCTGTTGGCCAAGGAGGCGCTCCCACATCTACGACAGGAGAAGGGCTCTAGTATTGTGTTTGTATCATCCATTGCGGGTTTCGATGCTTTCGAGGTTAGTAAGCTCCTTGCCAAGCATGCATCGTAGCTAGCGGTAACTAATCAAGTTTACTTTATCTGCAGCTGCTGGGCGCTTACTCTGTTAGCAAGACTGCACTCATTGGACTAACTAAGGCAGCAGCCAAAGATTTGGCAATGGAGGGAATACGCGTTAATTGCCTGGCGCCTGGTATAATTCGAACCAAATTCTCGAAAGCTCTGTACGAGAATGAGTCCGCCAATGAAGCGGCCCTTAGCAAGATTCCCATGGGTCGTCTTGGCACTAGTGAAGAAATAGCTGGTGTTGCATCTTTCCTAGCATCCGATGATGCTGCTTACATAACAGGAGAATCTATTGTCGCAGCTGGCGGTATGCATGCTCGACTTTAAACTGTTTTATATTTATTTTGCCTTATTGCCTATGAATAACAAATGTGTTTTACAAAAAATACAGATCTAATTTTGGTAGGGAATAATAAAATATAAAATCTTATGAGTGCAATAACAATTGTTTATGAAGATCGTAGCTTAGATAACTGATCGGCAATGTCTTTTTCAGTGCGTTTCTCACTTGTCTCAAACTCGCCAGAGCCCGTAGATGGTATGCTAGCCATCTTGCCAGAGATTTCAATGCCAATTTCATCTAGAACCTTGTTAATTACATCGTTGGACTGCTCCTCGTCCCCAGATTCGTTTAACATGTCATCCAGCGTATCGTTTATCAGTTCGTCCGTCATTTCCATGCGCATATTCGCCTGCTGGAAGTCCCGCATTGTGCCTGCTATTGCCTCCGGGCGCACTACCTTATTCATGACTGCCATTGTCTTTGCCGTGGTGCCCACGGCCTCACTCAGAGCAATGTTTGCGCCCATATTTTTATTCTGGTAGCCAATCGATTGAATTTTTCCGGTTGCTGCATAGCTGCGTGATTTTTGCTTACGTATTTCTACCAACTGTTTTGCTAAAATACGGCAAGCATCATTGTTGCCTGCTGCCGCGTTCCGCCTGATCTCAGCCTCTATTTTTTTCTCTTCTTCCTCCATTTTTCGCCGCTCTCTTTCTATGTCACGCGTCGCTTTGCGAAGACTACGATCATTTTCCCGTTGCTGTTCTTTCACTGAAGGTTTTTTGCCAAATAAGTTGAACATATTAAACAATTTTTTATCAAAATGTACAATTATTGAGAAAATATGAATCACTGGGCAATTGGCAATATAAGCATCAAAACAGAATCAGCTGTCAATGCACAATTTGCATGTGCGTGTGAATGGCAAATTATGTGAATGATTAAAAGTTAAATTTGTTTGTCGACGCACACGCTGCGTTGAATATGGCGTTGCGTATAATAAAACAAGGTGCTGAGGGTCGTCTTTATCTTGGCGAATTTAAAGGTGAATTGTGTCTGATAAAGGAACGTTTTGTAAAGAAATATCGACATGCAGAGTTAGATGCACAAATCACTCGACAACGAATGAAGGCTGAAGTTAAGGCATCTGGCCGTTGTCTTTCCGCCGGAATTCTGGTACCGCGCATTCTACACTCAGACACAAACACAAACAAATTATACATGGAGTACTTTGGTGGTGCCCAGACGGCAAAACAGTTTATACAAAAATCAGTGAATGAGAATGGAGAGGAGTTAACGAATTTGTGTACGCGTATTGGTTGCATTATTGGGCAAATGCATGCAAATAATATAATACATGGAGACCTGACCACATCAAATATATTAATAAATCCAAATCCAAGCACAAAAGATGGCTACGATGTTGTGTTTATAGATTTCGGTCTAAGTCACTACAATCACGCAGCAGAGGATAAAGCTGTAGATTTATATGTTCTAGAACGAGCCCTTTTGAGCACGCATAGCGAACAGGATTATATCTTTAAACATATATTAGTGGCATATCGCAAAGAATATGGAAAGGATGAAAAGGTTGTTCTGGCCAAATTTGATGAGGTGCGAGCTCGGGGTCGAAAGCGCACAATGATTGGCTAGCCTTACATGTAACAAAAAAAATGCATTATTTGATAATAAATACAATTTAAAATCTATTCTATTATTTTGTTGGGAATTGATTCGGATGGATCGTCGTTGAGTTTAGCCACATTAATTTTTTTAATATATTTGCGTATTTTAGTTTTGCGCTTCACTTCCTCGTGTTTTGTTGGCTCAATCCCACCTACAGAGGACGTCTTGTAGTGTGCATATGGGTGTTCTTTCAATTTCTTAACGGCATCTTCGATCATCAAACCGGCAAGGCCTTGTTCCTCGTAAAATGTTCGATATTTATCACAGAACTTGGAGTGGCCCTTTTTGAAAGCAGTAGTTTTGGTTGACGGATGCTGTAGAATATTATTTTTAAAGATTTTTTTTTAAAGCTTATTTGAAACACCGGTAACTCACCCTGGCATCAATGGCTCTGGCGCAGCCTCTGTGAAAATTGTGCAAATGTCGGAGAAACGCTTCATTTGGTTTAATGTTTTCTTCCAAAGATAACTGAACGATTTCGTTAATGTATGCAAAGGATTTTTGTGCGCATCCCTGTCTTAGCATTGCCCCAAGTATTGCTATATTCATCCGTATACCGACAGCTTGCATTTGTTGGAGTAACTCCCGTGCCTGTTCCTGGGTGCGACACCCTAACGCCAATACACCGTATGTCACAATGTCAGGTTTTAGACCGGTTGTACGGATCATAGTTAATACTTCACGGGCACCCTCATAGTCGAAGCGCATTGATCGCTTTTTAATAAGAATATTGAAGAAATCAATGTCTGCCTTGAGTCCAATTTTACGTACAAAACTGAGAAGCTGCTTTTCTGCAGCATTTGTAGGCGGAATAACTTCTAGCATGGTGGTGAAGCTTTCAATGTCTGGCGTTATTTTGTAAAATAACATAAGATCCAAATAACCGGTAAGGCCACCCAGCAGCAGAAATCGTTCATGTGGCCGTGTAACTTCAGTCAAGGCAACTAAACTGCCTAATTGACCAAGTGGGAGAAGTAAATTGGGCAACTCCAGGAGCTCCGATGCCGCTGGAGTCAGCTCTATATGGCTAAGTTTAGAAGAATTTGTTGACAAAGTCATGCTATCTCTTGTTGTTATTTCAAGATTCTTTTGTTCACTTTGCAGTTTTGCTATTGGATGAGCCGAAGCAATCTCTTCAATAACTTTTTTCATCGACTCAAGATCTCCAAATCCGCAATCCCGAACACAACGCAACATGACATTAAAAGTGTGGTAATCTGGCGTAATATTACGCTTTAACATCTTATGCCAGGTGAGAAGTGCATGACGAAAGCCACTTTGCTCTTCACTTGCGCAGGCTTGCAACAGAAAGTTGAAGGTATCAACATTTACTGGTAGTTGACGGTCAAGCATTTCATCAGCCAACATGAAGGCTTGTTGTAAATCTCCACAGCGACCGTAGGCTTTAATCATGGCATTGTAATTCTTTATATTCGGTTCGTAGCCCTTTTCAACCATGTTGTCACGTAACTGTCTCATTTTGTTAAGACCGTCAATGTGGGTTGGAGCGTTAGCACATGCATTAAATAAGGATGTATAAGTGCCACCTGTGACTTTAAGACCACGTTGTCGCATCTTGGTGTATAGACTAAACGCTTTCCGCGTGTATCCGGCCTTTGCGCACCCGCTTATGAGCAAATTATATATATAACTCTCTGGTTTAACGCGATCCTTTCGAAGCATGTGTACTTCTAGAACAGCAATCGCATCGTTTATCTGATGCATATTTAAGTGACCTTTTATTAATCGTGCATACTCCTTCGTACGCAGTTTCCGCGCGTGCCTTGTTGGTCTATTTATAAATTTCAATTCCTCCATGCCACTGGAATGATCCTCTGGAAAAGCATTAAGCTTCGTGTCATTAAAAGAGTCTGGATCACCGAAATCACGTTCCGTTCCGTGTGTTGATTCCACTTCATTCTTTCTAGCAGGTTTATTTTGCGTTTTTTTACTCGATGGTCTAGTGAATACTTCTGTTGGACTTTCACCAAGTTCATTGTCATAAAGTGGGTTCGTATACCTGGTTGCCGTCCGTTTCGCTTGGAGACCAGCGTCCCGATCTGAATTTCGCACGTGCAGCAATCGATTTTGTTCAAACCGCAAGTTAAAGAAATTGTTTTGACTTCCGAATATTTGGCTTATGTATGCGCTAAGTGGCGGTGCATATTGTTGCGAACGGCGAACGTTCATCCTTAAGGCAAGGCTGATAAAACGCAACGCCATTCCGTTTCCTTTTTTTTTTATTTAATTTATATAATTTAATCGTTTAAAGACATTCCGCCCAATAGTACACTATGTGGAATGAAGAAGCATTGGTATTCTCTTACAGCAATACGTATTTTGTGAATTGGAAAACAGCTGTTTTGGTTAGATGTGGCAACTTTGACATTCCCTTCAGCCGAAAAATTTGTTTTTTTCTCTTTAATAAATCTGAACAAATTTTAATTAAACATGAGTATTACTGTGGATCCACGACGAAAAGAGAAGGTAGTTCGCTACAAGGCGCCCAGAAACCAAGGGCAAAGTGGGGTCGCTAATGAGGATATGATGCCTGACTATATGAATATTCTTGGAATGGTTTTTTCCATGTGTGGGCTGATGATGAAAGTAATACATATATCATTGACTTTAATTGCCACTATTATTTAATGATGTTATTACATTATACAGCTCAAATGGTGCGCTTGGTTTGCACTTTACTGTTCCTGCATCAGTTTTTCCAGTTCTCGAGCAAGCGACGATGCTAAACAGGTAAACCAGCACAATTTAAGTTTGACGTTAAATATAAATGCCGCTATTTAAGGTGCTGTCCTCCTTCATGTTGAGTGTAAGTGCTGTGGTAATGTCATATCTGCAAAATCCAGCTGCCATGACTCCCCCATGGGCCGCATAACGTTACGCAAAATAAAATTTTTGTTTGATTTTAGTTTAATTTAGTTTTAATGAATGAAACTTTATTATTCTTCAAAAATCAAATGACAGTTGTGTTGGGAAAGATATATTTAAATAAATAAACCACTGAGGATTTGTAAAATATGTTAATGAATAATTTTTAAATAAACAGCAGTTGCTTTTATTTACTGTACTGCAATCCGCGGCGCCACTCGACCATTCATTTCAAGTGGTAAGTATGTAATATGCAAACATAATAAAAGCCAAGATATAAATGGTTCCAAAGATCAGCACGTATTAAATTTCTCCAAAGTTCGCATGACCAGTGACTTTGGCATGTTGCTGGGCCTGCGCCTGACCGACCAGCATCAAATCGCATTGAAGGCAACGCAGATTGAATTTATCCACATTTGTAAATTGACGAGAGGACTTTGCTTCGTTAGCGAGCTGCTCAGCCTGCTGATAGACACCTACTTCCTCGACGGGAAATATAGTAGCAGGTGCAACACTCTGCGGGGTCTCCATGTAGAGTGGGTCGTAGTGTATGCCATCAAACAGTAGGAAAACGCGTAAACCAAAGTTTCTGTCCTCACCGAAGCGATTAATGATGGCATTTTGTATATCAACCACATCGATTTCAATACCATAATAGTTGGACAATATTGAGACTTCGATAGCGCCACCCCAAGAGTCAGCCTTTTGTATCCATGAGCAATACTCAGCATTTGATTTACCAAGAACAGCGTCATTGTATTGCTGCGGATCGGCGGCTACTTCTTGCGCTATTATATGGCGCATCATTTCGCTTCCTTCGTTGTCAACTTTACCGTTGAGAACGAATCGTATGCTAGTAAAAAGGCACGAGTTATCCGCTGGTACCACCTTTTTTAACAAAATCCCATTAAAATCGCCATTTTGACCTGCTTCAATAGGCCCTGATACGGATGCGTCTGAAGTGACAGCCATTGGAGCCCTTTCGCTGTGGTTTTCAATATCAATGGCGTTCAGTTCACTGTTCCTCGAGGATGTGGTTGTCACCTGGCGTAAATGTTCCGCATCTTCCTCCGCTTGCAGACGACGTGCCAGCGCTTCATCATCTGCGGTAGACGTAGTGTCATCCATTGACAGTGCCTTCTCCTCGACAATCAGAGTCTCGCCGCTGTTGATGCCAGCAGCGCTTAAATTTCGCTGATGTTCCTCAGTAAGATTCAGCGGTCGTGGAGGATAGCCCACTAGCACGTGCAACTGCGGTTCCTTGATTTGCGTTACCTGTGCTATCCGCGTTTTTAGTTCGGCCAAAGTTGTACTTTCGTTAAGGTCATTCACTATAAATTGACCTTTTTTCGATTTCAGCTTCACACTAAATGAGCCAGTCATTTTTGGTATTGTTCAGTTTGTTTAGTTGCCAAAAAATGAATTGTTTCTTTTATTTAAAAAGTTTGAGTGTCTGGAATTTTGATTAAATTTGGTGAAATGTCTTTTATTGTCTATTTTTATCTTGCTTTTTGTTTGGTTTTTGACATTTTGCGATAACAGCGAACGACAAAAACTAACATTGCTGTTAAATAACAGAAACCATACTTTATTCTATTTCTTATATTATATATTTAACCATTTTTTAGTATCTTAGTTTACAAGTAGTTATATTAGTTAAATGTGTTATTATTATATATTCGTTTCTTAAAATTTGTTTTTCTGAACTAAAATATTGCATTATCACACAATATTCCAATAAACCAGTTATCGTTGGCGTTGCCACACCGTCAACTATAAGTTCAGAGTTATTTCTTTATTAAAACGTGTACAAATGTGAATGTCAAAAAATTATTAGAGTTTAGTGGCGCCAAGATTTAAATTTAAATTTGTGAATGGTTGCGCTACTTATTATTTACTTAATGAATTGCAAAAACTACAAAAAATTATGAGTAAACAGTTAACACCAAGTTAGATACCTGTGACCTTGAATCGGGGAATTAACATTAGGAATATTTGCCATTTGCAAATATAAAGCACTTCTTTTGGTCTTAACCGTGACAAGTTATAGTGCTGTATATTTGTTGTACCATACCAGGAGGTGTTAAAATCATTATAATATTAATAGTAGTTAATTTCGTGTGTGAATTAAGTCAAGAACTAAGGTCAACCTACTATAAAACTGCTAACAAATAATAATCAATGAGATCGACGGTGGCGATAGTGCGGCGAGCGGAATAGGTTTTTTTTTAGACCCCGTACTCTAAAAACGAATAGAGGGGTCTATTAAGTTTGTCTGAAGCGAAATGTGCGTAACAGGTAAAAGGAGTCTTTTCCGACCCCATAAAGTATATATATATTCTTGATCAGCATCAACAGTCAAGTTGATATAGCGACGGACTGTCCGTCCGTGTGAGCACCTGGATCTTCGAGACTAAAAGAGCTATAACCACCAAATTTGGAATGAAAGTCCGTCTGCTTCACGAGCAGATCAAGTTTATTTCAAATCTTTGCCACGCCCCCTCCAACCCCCGCATTTTGTAAAAAACAATTTTTACATCATCATAACTTGAAAACGACTAGAGCTAAAGCGACCAAATTCACATGATGTGTATGGTAGTATGGTACCATTATAACTATCCTCACCAAGTTTGGTTCGAATTTGACAATTATAGCCTATAGCTCCCATAGGGCAAATAGGTCAAAAATTACTTATTTGTATGGAAAATGCGCATTAGTAAGAGTACGGGTTCTTTAATAGTCGACTCGCTCGTCTGTAGCCTTTCCCACTTGTTTTAGCTGCTAATGGCCAAGTTAAACAGAACTCATAAGTAGGGAAACATATTATATCGAAAAACAACAGGGAGATGTCAATCAACAAAACCATTTAGCATCGGGCTAACCAACAATAATGTCAATAATAACAAAAGCGACTTTAACAAAATAGTGTGGTATATGCTTTATTCTTTATCTTACCACACGCTTGATCGTTCGAGCGCCTTGCGTGGCACACTAAAATCATTTTTAATAGTCTAAACAAAATTATTGTTGGGCTCGCTCTCAAGATAGATGCGAAACATTTACATCTAGCATTGTGGTGATGTGTTATATTATAATTGCTACAAAAGACGAGCGCGCTTGCGTACAGCTTAAAGCTGCCTGAAACACTCATATAAATAGATGCAAGACGAAGTCTAGGTTCAGTCCAAGTCTGTCACCACAAAACGCGAGATCATCAATCCTCTTACAGTGCTCGGTTTCGGTGCCAGATAATAAAAAAAAAAACAATGAAGTTCTTAATTTTGGTGCGTCAAGCGCAGATGAGGATCCAATGGATAATATTAGTATAATTAAATCTATTTTCTTTTAGACCGTGTTCGTTTTTTTAACCGTATACTTCATTGCTACAAATGCTGTTCCCTTGGAGGAAGCCATTCCCGAGGGTATTGAAGGTCCTGGAAACGAGCCTGCAAATCCATCCGATGATCAGTCTATCCTTTTCAAGCTAAAATTATTAAAGAAACTACTTTTCCTTGGTTAATTCCTTGAGTTCCATTTACAATTATTTTTACAACATTATTATTATATTTTGTCTGTAGTTATTAAGACAGAAAAGCAAAGAAATATACTTAAAAATCTCTCTCTTAACACGCATATATGTACATAAAAACTGTTTTTTTTTGGCTTAATTGCTCATTCTGACAGTTATTATTATATTTTGTGTGCACTTATTAAGGCAGCAAAGCAAAAAAATATACTTAAAAATTTAACTCTAAAACGAAGTTTTTTTTTGTTGTTAATTGCTCAGTTTTTACAATTTTGAAATATTAAACTTCAACGATTGAATTTATTTAAAAAATGTTGTGAACTTTTACTAAATGACGAAAAACGCTACATATAAATGCACAATAAATATAAAGAATTGTTCACAATTTTCCAGTACTTCTAAGGCTGCACGTTAAGATTCCTGAGGAAAGCCTAAAAAGAAATACGAAGAACTGCGGGTGTTTTTTTTTTGCTTAGTAGAAAAGCAATTACCAATTGAACGAATGTTTTTAAGAGCAACAGCAAGGACAGCCCTGGATCAATGTCTATATTTAAGACATCAATTTTTGGTTATGATATAAGCACTATTGATTTAAAATAAAGTTTAATTTATTTATACGCATTTTTTTATAAAAATAATTTGATTTGTAGTGTATTTGTCTCCAAGAGAAGTATTAATGGCTGTGCAGTTCTCAGTCCAAAGCGGAGAGTGTTTGATTTCTCGGTATCTGCGTGAATATGTGAGCGTATGTGCGTGTGACTAGAGTCAGCTTGCTTTACAGATGAGGTAGCCTTGTGCCCTTAACCGAAAAGAAGTTTTTTAATCTTCTTCAGCTTAAAGATGGCCTGAGGATCATGTGGATTGTGCACATCAGACTCATAATAGATGTTGTCACCCTCCAGAGTCTCATCAACGGGCACCGCTCGCACAAGGGCCACAGCCACCAGATACAGAAAAATGGCCTGTAAAATATCCCAATGTAGTCAAATTCGTTAAAATGATGACAACATTAAAAAAAGAGGATTGGGATCTTACCAACAAAAAATACTTCATTTTAATATACGATAGCAACTGTTGTATTGTATAGATCAAAAGTTGACTGCAGCAAGTCGACACCATGCTTGTGGCTTTTATATACAAGAGTTGGTGCCACTTTAACCGAATATAATATCATATGTAAACAGCAGACGTCTTGTCTTGGCGAAGTATTTAAAAACATCGGTACATAAACAAAGGCGCATTTATAAACGAGTCTGGTAAAAAAAAAAAAAAAAAAAAAAAAAAAAAAAAAATGGTAATGATTGCAAACGACTTCAACGTGGACATTACATTACATTACATTCTTTTTTGGCCCTGTTGGGCATCAGCGGTGTTTATGATTCGCAAATAAAGCTTATTTATAAGGTAACACGCGGCAAGGCATGTTCCTTAAGTTGTTTGCATTGGTAGAGCCAGAGTCAAAAGATGAGTCGGTTCGAGCTGTTTGCGCTACGGAAAAAGCTAAACTTATAAACAGTACCCTGTGTTTGCAAGCACGGCTTAACTGGGTATGACATTCAAATGATTATGCGGAAAAAAGGAGGTGAGGATTACAAAGTTAAGTCTACACAAATTACGGTTAACAAAAGTCCCTTTAAATTTACATTAATTAACATTTCATGACTTTACTATTTATTAAGGAATTGAAAATGGAAAGAATATCCCTAGACTACTGAAATAAATTATACTTTGAAAGATAATTTTGATTGAAAACTACAACAAAATAAATATTTAGCACTTCTAACTTGTATAAAAGATCCATTTATAAAGTCAAGTTAGGTTGGCGATATCTAGGGTGTATCTGTTAAAGCAATAATAAAAAACAACATTTTTAAGATAAAGGTCAACATTTGTTTGATTTTAATTAAGTTTGCTTTTTTGATTGCATACCAAGCGATGACAAATGTAGTGCATGTAGTATGAGGAGCGGAAATAAATTCCGATTTTTGACTAAGTTCGTAAAAATTGGGTTATTGGTCATGACTTAGCATATTTGTGCAAGCAGAGCTAATACAAATAAAATTTAGCCTGTATCACAAAGACTCCAAGTTTTTATGCAAATATCGACTATTAGAGCTAGACATTAAAGTTACGACACAATGGGGTCTGGAGTCCAAAACAAAGATTTACTTACTATCGTTGTTGATAAACTCGTTGAGTGATTAGAGACAAATTATATGAATATATTTTAGACAAGTCATCTGTCGTCGGCTTGTCTACCAGTCTAAATATGTATATGTGGATGTTTTATGTCAATGAGTATTTCAATTAGCTCGTAAATTATAGCGTTTGAAAGGGCGTGGTGTTTATTTCGATTGTGATTAACACATCGCTATATGGCATTGCAATTCACTTTTTTTAATGTCCCCTATATTATAAAAGTTAATATGAGTTTATATGCAAAAGTTGACACTGAAAATGTTAGTGAATATTGATAAACCCAATGCTAGCTTAAACTCTTTAGCCCAAAAAGAACGAGTGACCATATGCATAACAATTTTAAACCAATAATTTGTTATTGTTGAAGACACGCTGAAATGAGCAGCTTTTTTGAAATTAAAATTAAATGATAAAAATCTTGGGAGCAATTGAGCAATCAGTACCAAAAATAAACAGTTAACAAACAAAAATCCATTAAGTCATGCGATGTGGTGTGACTTATTTAAATCTGAAATCATTTTAACTCAACTATGCAGCTTATATTATCATTTCAGGGGTTCCTACGACGAAAACCTGATGTACATGTGTCAAAGTCTTTTGGTTTGTGTTTGCACAACAGCTTTAGTCCTTGGCGTAAGTTTTAGAAAGTTTTCTGACTTTTTTATAAATAAAAAACATTTTGCAGGTTAATCTAAAGTTTGACGAGTTCTACTCCAAGTCTTTTGTACCCAATGACATAATTGTCACCTATAGTGTGGAAAATATGGTGACTCTAAATTATAATCTTACTGTTAAGGAGCACTTTCCCGGTAAATTACTTATGCACATCTTTGCCCGTAAGCTCGATAATTTACCGGGCGGGAAAAACACTATTGAGATAGTGAAGATGAAGAACTTGGATTTCTGCAGAACTCTAGAATCTCTACGCAACATGACATTGGACGATAGTAATGCAGAATCTTTAATGCCACCGACTTTTTTAATATCCTGTCCGCTGACACCGGGATTCTATTACGTGGATAACGCATTTTTCAATGTTGACATACTTCCATTGCGTCTTGCGGATGGCAGGTACTTAGTACAATTCGAACTTATTCAGGTCTACGATGAAGTTTTAAAATTAGTAAACTGTAAAATAAAGTTGAGGAAAACAACAGCCGAAGCAGCTTTATAATAAAGGTGAAACAAATGATTACATTATTTTTATTATAGTTTAGCATAGTGTAATATGAAAATGGTATATATCTCTCAGTCCAAATTGCTTTAGATCTGGCATTTAAAAATAATTCAAATAAAAAAATTGGCCATAATTCTAAAAAAACATCGGAAGGTTAATTTAATTGCCTTAAGTAGAAACGATTAACGTAAGACAGCTTTTGAGAGATAAATCCATTATCCAGTTGCTCTTAATATATTTTTTAGATTATGAACTTTACCTATGTAGTTTCGATGAAAATATCATTATGAACTATTACAAAATTTTGGTTATATGACTCTTAAAATACAAATAAATTATGCGAAGCACAGAAAAAGGATAAATCATATTAAAAAAATCTCATATGCAATGAGGCCATAAATTAAAGTAAGAGTATTTGAACTAACAAATGTCAAGAACAAACCAACAAATATAAAGAACAACTAAAGCAAAATTAGAAAGGGAAGGAGCGGGAACAACGACGATGTGCGGACAGCAGAAATAATACGCAAGTTAAAAGTGAAAAGTGTAGGGATTTCCTGAACCACAAAGTGCGGCGAAAGTGATGTAATGCAGCAATGTGTTCTTAAAAATACCGAAATAAAAAAGAAGTAGAAAAATCTGATCAAAATGGAAATGAACATTGGCAGACACTACATATGCGTTGTATACATTTTCTGTGCCTCCATATGCTACAACGAACTCCATTAGCATCTTTCCACGATGACTGGATGCGACCGGCGTGCGTTCCCTCCTCCTCAAACCAAAATGTGGCTGTTGTCTTCTTTATTTATGTATGTATGTTATCGCGTACATTTACAATTCAATGTCAGGCATAAATTGCTTTCTTTGAGCTGTATATTACGAAATCTTCAAACCGCAGAAAAAGCTAAAGCCATATTCGTAGTTGTTATTTCTGTAGCCGCTGCTTCAGACGATCTGTAACCGGTTTGAGTTTGCAATTCAATGCAGTTTAAATAATTTTTATATATTTTTTCTGACCTTGAAACTTGATGGCGATAGCCATTGCATTTTGTCCAGTGGCCATCTCAGTGATGACGCCCATGAATTATGCCTTCAGCCATGGTTCATCAAGTTTTATGAGCCTATCAGTCTCAACAATACATGTAAAAAAATACATATACAATACATGTTATATATTTATGTATATAGTTATTTATGAGCTAGTCTGTGCCGACTTATCAACTTTTAGACTTGAAAAGGAAGAATAATGGGAATTGGGAAAATATAGTTTTGAATCTTTAAGTATTATTATTAGTTACTTTTATTAAAACATATTAAAATTAAGTAAATTTATTATTATACTCTCTGCATGAGAGAGTATATTGGGTTTGTGAAAAGTATGTAACAGGCAGAATGAGGCATGGCAGACCCCATAGAGTGTATATATTCTTGATTAGCATCACAAGCCGAGTCGATATAGCCATATCCGTCTGTCTGTCCGTCCGTATGAACAAACAGATTTCAGAAATGGTAAAAGCAGGTTACTAGAGACAGGGCAAATGCAATGTTATTAAAATTTTTTGGATGCCACGCCCCCTTTTCTTACAAGAAATAAAATTGTTTTCAAATTTGAATGTCATTTTTAAGGCATGTATTTTTATCGTACAGTATTGTAATTTAAAATTCGTTTGTAAAAAAAATTATATCAAACTATTTTGACGCGGACGCTGGACGTGCCGACTAATGGTATATGTATGTATTACATATACACACATACTTATGTATGTGCATACATATAATGTCAAATGTATAAGTGTGTGCATACATACAACCAGATGTTTTTGCTTCGACGTGTTTTACTTTATGTACTATCAATTGATATTCCCGGCTGCCGATTTTATAAAAATAATAGGGAATAAAGTGCAGAGAGGATTATTCGGTCGGGCGTGCTCGACTGTACTTTTCTTTCTTGTTTTTAATCTGTGTTTTCTTAATTAATTATATTAAAACTTATTGAAATAAAACTTAAAAGCTAAAAGCCCTGTAGCTTACTCACTATATTTATAATCTGGCTTTTTGCGTTTGCCTTGTAGATCGTATCTTCTAAGTTTTATTTGCTATGATGCCAACCATTAAACAAATATATAGTCGATTGATTTCAAAAATCAATGTTATCTGATGCAATAAAATATGTGTTCACACATTTAAATAGACAAATAATTTGCTTTACCTCAATATATTTTTAGCACTCGGCACTGAAAATCACCGGCGAGCTCATACAGACTTTTTGTTGAGAGGTCAAGCTTTAGCGAAGTTAGGATCAGAATATGAACAATCTGGCTGTGTATGATCACATGTGTACATCAAGTGGCACCATGAATATTATATACTATGAAACTCACAGTTTAACCATAGACATAAAATAGCCATTGAGCAGTACATGGGGCTAGTACAGCAACAAAAAAACTTGAAATAAATCAAGGATATACGTTCCTCAGTTTTATTATATTACTAACAATGGGGTATGATAATAACAATATTACCATCGTTTAGGCGGACAGCGCTGCCGCTACACAAGCAGCGTAAACGTTCGTTCATATGTTTTTGTCTCGCTCGCACACACGCATTGATATTGCGTTCAATTATAAAGTTTCTTATATGCGTAACTTTCTTGATTTTTGTCGGATTTTATGTAACTTGTTTGCATTGTCTTGTTGCATTGCCTTGTCTTAATTATGAGTTACTTATGCGCATGCATTTTCATAGTAAACTTAAAGTTTTTCCTATGCTATCGTCGTCGCGTTTTTTGTTGTGGTGTTGTTTATTGTGCAGTTGAAATCAACTGAAGAACTCTGGACAGAGATAGGCAGAGAGGAATTAGTGGCAAAGAGAGGAGCAGAGGCAATAGGTTGACCTTTGGCCACAATAGGTTTCTCGTTTCAATTGCTACGTGGGTATAACAAAGCAAACAAGTCGCCTGCTGACTTTTGCAGCATGCTACCGCAGAGTTAAGTGCGAGTCAAAAGGAGGAAAGTGTGAGGGACAGGTTGGAACACAAGGGCAGTTGCTTATATGCTGTCATTCCGCATAAAATGCATAAAGCTATCTTTACAGAGGGCTCCTTTCATGGTAATGACTGAATGACTCCTGCTATTGTTCACAAAAATACAACAAACAATCGCACTCTCAAAAAATTCTTTTTATAAATGAATGGATGACTCTGGGAATTGCACGAGTTTGAAAATTTCCATCAGACTTGACCGTTAACTCGTGATCGTTTTGTTCGAACAAATTTGCTGCTCGATCGATGGTGATCGAACCGCCAGCTTTGCTTATTAACTGCACTTGCACTGACACGAAAGTCAGACCAGTTGCGTCGCTTACTAAACAGTTGTAATCGAACGATCAGAAAAAGATCTATGGGGCTAGTCGTTCTGATTGCGACTGAATTGTATAATATTAAACAAAACGGTCATCTGATCTTTGTAATTCGAAAATTTTTTTCGGACGTCTGCCGATTTAATTTTATCTGATTGTTGTTTAAAGTGTTCGATTATACTCGTTAGACCCCGTACTATATATTCTTGATCAGCATAAAAAGCCGAATCGATGTCGCTATGTCTGTTTGTCTGTCTGTCCGTCCGTATGAAGACCTGGATCTTTTAAACTACAAGAGCTAGAGCTACCAAATTTGGCATGAAAGTCAGTTTATGTGAGGCAGATCAAGTTTATTTTAAATCTTACATTAGCATAACTTGAAAACTATCAGGACCAAATTGACTCATTATGTGTACTATTACAACTATCCTCACCAAGTTTGGTCAGGATCGGACAATTATAGCTTATAGCTCCCATAGGACTCAAAATCTTAAATTCTCAAAATCGAGCCAATTTTGTCAAATTTGGATGAAAGAGTCCTCAGATATGTGGTCTACAGCTCAATATTTAAAATTCACAATTTTCCCAACTTTGACTGATCATATCTCAGCCAAATGAAGCGATATCTAAAAAAGTCATGCCTTTTTATACTCTGGACGACTAGCCGAATCAATCGCAATCAAAATCTTAAATTCTCAAAATCAAACCCATTTTGTCAAATTTGGATGTCAGAGTCCTGATATGTGGTCCACAGCTCAATATTTAAAATTTACAATTTTCCCAACTTTGACTGATCATATCTCAGCCAAATGAAGCGATATCTAAAAAAGTCATACCTTTTTATACTCTGGACAACTAGCAGAATTAATCGCAATCAAAATCTAAAATTCTCAAAATCAAACCCATTTTGTCAAATTTGGATGTCAGAGTCCTGATATGTAGTCAACAGCTCAATATTTAAAATTCACAATTTTCCCAACTTTGACTGATCATATCTCAGCCAAATGAAGCGATATCTAAAAAAGTCATGCCTTTTTATACTCTGGACGACTAGCCGAATCAATCGCAATCAAAATCTTAAATTCTCAAAACCAAACCCATTTTGTCAAATTTGGATGCCAGAGTCCTGATATGTAGTCAACAGCTCAATATTTAAAATTTACAATTTTCCCAACTTTGACTGATCATATCTCAGCCAAATGAAGCGATATCTTAAAAGGTCATACCTTTTTATACTCTGGACGACTAGCAGAATTAATCGCAATCAAAATCTTAAATTCTCAAAATCGAACCCATTTTGTTAAATTTGGATGAAAGAGTCCTCAGATATGTGGTCTACAGCTCAATATTTAAAATTCACAATTTTCCCAACTTTGACTGATCATATCTCAGCCAAATGAAGCGATATCTAAAAAAGTCATGCCTTTTTATACTCTGGACGACTAGCCGAATCAATCGCAATCAAAATCTTAAATTCTCAAAATCAAACCCATTTTGTCAAATTTGGATGCCAGTGTCCTGATATGTAGTCAACAGCTCAATATTTAAAATTTACAATTTTCCCAACTTTGACTGATCATATCTCAGCCAAATGAAGCGATATCTTAAAAAGTCATACCTTTTTATACTCTGGACGACTAGCCGAATCAATCGCAATCAAAATTTTAAATTCTCAAAATCAAACCCATTTTGTCAAATTTGGATGCCAGAGTCCTGATATGTAGTCAACAGCTCAATATTTAAAATTTACAATTTTCCCAACTTTGACTGATCATATCTCAGCCAAATGAAGCGATATCTTAAAAAGTCATACCTTTTTATACTCTGGACGACTAGCCGAATCAATCGCAATCAAAATCTTAAATTCTCAAAATCAAACCCATTTTGTCAAATTTGGATGCCAGAGTCCTGATATGTAGTCAACAGCTCAATATTTAAAATTTACAATTTTCCCAACTTTGACTGATCATATCTCAGCCAAATGAAGCGATATCTAAAAAAGTCATGCCTTTTTATACTCTGGACAACTAGCAGAATTAATCGCAATCAAAATTTAAAATTCTCAAAATCGAACCCATTTTGTCAAATTTGGATGAAAGAGTCCTCAGATATGTGGTCTACAGCTCAATATTTAAAATTCACAATTTTCCCAACTTTGACTGATCATATCTCAGCCAAATGAAGCGATATCTTAAAAAGTCATGCCTTTTTATACTCTGGACAACTAGCAGAATTAATCGCAATCAAAATCTAAAATTCTCAAAATCAAAACCATTTTGTCAAATTTGGATGTCAGAGTCCTCAGATATATGGTCTACAGCTCAATATTTAAAATTCACAATTTTCCCAACTTTGACTGATCATATCTCAGCCAAATGAAGCGATATCTAAAAAAGTCATGCCTTTTTATACTCTGGACAACTAGCAGAATTAATCGCAATCAAAATTTAAAATTCTCAAAATCGAACCCATTTTGTCAAATTTGGATGAAAGAGTCCTCAGATATGTGGTCTACAGCTCAATATTTAAAATTCACAATTTTCCCAACTTTGACTGATCATATCTCAGCCAAATGAAGCGATATCTAAAAAAGTCTTACCTTTTTATACTCTGGACGACTAGCAGAATTAATCGCAATCAAAATCTAAAATTCTCAAAATCAAACCCATTTTGTCAAATTTGGATGTCAGAGTCCTGATATGTAGTCAACAGCTCAATATTTAAAATTCACAATTTTCCCAACTTTGACTGATCATATCTCAGCCAAATGAAGCGATATCTTAAAAAGTCATGCCTTTTTATACTCTGGACAACTAGCAGAATAAATCGCAATCGAAATCTAAAATTCTCAAAATCAAAACCATTTTGTCAAATTTGGATGAAAGAGTCCTCAGATATGTGGTCTACAGCTCAATATTTAAAATTCACAATTTTCCCAACTTTGACTGATCATATCTCAGCCAAATGAAGCGATATCTAAAAAAGTCATGCCTTTTTATACTCTGGACGACTAGCCGAATCAATCGCAATCAAAATCTTAAATTCTCAAAATCAAACCCATTTTGTAAAATTTGGATGCCAGAGTCCTCAGATATATGGTCTACAGCTCAATATTTAAAATTCACAATTTTCCCAACTTTGACTGATCATATCTCAGCCAAATGAAGCGATATCTAAAAAAGTCATGCCTTTTTATACTCTGGACGACTAGCCGAATCAATCGCAATCAAAATCTTAAATTCTCAAAATCAAACCCATTTTGTCAAATTTGGATGTCAGAGTCCTGATATGTGGTCCACAGCTCAATATTTTAAGTTGACAATTTTCCCAACTTTGACTGATCATATCTCAGCCAAATGAAGCGATATCTAAAAAAGTCATACCTTTTTATACTCTGGACAACTAGCAGAATTAATCGCAATCAAAATCTAAAATTCTCAAAATCAAAACCATTTTGTCAAATTTGGATGTCAGAGTCCTCAGATATATGGTCTACAGCTCAATATTTAAAATTCACAATTTTCCCAACTTTGACTGATCATATCTCAGCCAAATGAAGCGATATCTAAAAAAGTCATGCCTTTTTATACTCTGGACGACTAGCCGAATCAATCGCAATCAAAATCTTAAATTCTCAAAATCAAACCCATTTTGTCAAATTTGGATGTCAGAGTCCTGATATGTGGTCCACAGCTCAATATTTTAAGTTGACAATTTTCCCAACTTTGACTGATCATATCTCAGCCAAATGAAGCGATATCTAAAAAAGTCATACCTTTTTATACTCTGGACAACTAGCAGAATTAATCGCAATCAAAATCTAAAATTCTCAAAATCAAACCCATTTTGTCAAATTTGGATGTCAGATATGTAGTCAACAGCTCAATATTTAAAATTCACAATTTTCCCAACTTTGACTGATCATATCTCAGCCAAATGAAGCGATATCTTAAAAAGTCATGCCTTTTTATTCTCTGGACAACTAGCAGAATTAATCGCAATCAAAATCTAAAATTCTCAAAATCAAAACCATTTTGTCAAATTTGGATGAAAGAGTCCTCAGATATGTGGTCTACAGCTCAATATTTAAAATTCACAATTTTCCCAACTTTGACTGATCATATCTCAGCCAAATGAAGCGATATCTAAAAAAGTCATGCCTTTTTATACTCTGGACGACTAGCCGAATCAATCGCAATCAAAATCTTAAATTCTCAAAATCAAACCCATTTTGTCAAATTTGGATGCCAGAGTCCTGATATGTAGTCAACAGCTCAATATTTAAAATTTACAATTTTCCCAACTTTGACTGATCATATCTTAGCCAAATGAAGCGATATCTTAAAAAGTCATACCTTTTTATACTCTGGACGACTAGCAGAATTAATCGCAATCAAAATCTTAAAATCTCAAAATCGAACCCATTTTGTTAAATTTGGATGAAAGAGTCCTCAGATATGTGGTCTACAGCTCAATATTTAAAATTCACAATTTTCCCAACTTTGACTGATCATATCTCAGCCAAATGAAGCGATATCTAAAAAAAGTCATGCCTTTTTATACTCTGGACGACTAGCCGAATCAATCGCAATCAAAATCTTAAATTCTCAAAATCAAACCCATTTTGTCAAATTTGGATGCCAGTGTCCTGATATGTAGTCAACAGCTCAATATTTAAAATTTACAATTTTCCCAACTTTGACTGATCATATCTCAGCCAAATGAAGCGATATCTTAAAAAGTCATACCTTTTTATACTCTGGACGACTAGCCGAATCAATCGCAATCAAAATCTTAAATTCTCAAAATCAAACCCATTTTGTCAAATTTGGATGCCAGAGTCCTGATATGTAGTCAACAGCTCAATATTTAAAATTTACAATTTTCCCAACTTTGACTGATCATATCTCAGCCAAATGAAGCGATATCTTAAAAAGTCATACCTTTTTATACTCTGGACGACTAGCCGAATCAATCGCAATCAAAATCTTAAATTCTCAAAATCAAACCCATTTTGTCAAATTTGGATGCCAGAGTCCTGATATGTAGTCAACAGCTCAATATTTAAAATTTACAATTTTCCCAACTTTGACTGATCATATCTCAGCCAAATGAAGCGATATCTAAAAAAGTCATGCCTTTTTATACTCTGGACAACTAGCAGAATTAATCGCAATCAAAATTTAAAATTCTCAAAATCGAACCCATTTTGTCAAATTTGGATGAAAGAGTCCTCAGATATGTGGTCTACAGCTCAATATTTAAAATTCACAATTTTCCCAACTTTGACTGATCATATCTCAGCCAAATGAAGCGATATCTTAAAAAGTCATGCCTTTTTATACTCTGGACAACTAGCAGAATTAATCGCAATCAAAATCTAAAATTCTCAAAATCAAAACCATTTTGTCAAATTTGGATGTCAGAGTCCTCAGATATATGGTCTACAGCTCAATATTTAAAATTCACAATTTTCCCAACTTTGACTGATCATATCTCAGCCAAATGAAGCGATATCTAAAAAAGTCATGCCTTTTTATACTCTGGACGACTAGCCGAATCAATCGCAATCAAAATCTTAAATTCTCAAAATCAAACCCATTTTGTCAAATTTGGATGTCAGAGTCCTGATATGTGGTCCACAGCTCAATATTTTAAGTTGACAATTTTCCCAACTTTGACTGATCATATCTCAGCCAAATGAAGCGATATCTAAAAAAGTCTTACCTTTTTATACTCTGGACGACTAGCAGAATTAATCGCAATCAAAATCTAAAATTCTCAAAATCAAACCCATTTTGTCAAATTTGGATGTCAGAGTCCTGATATGTAGTCAACAGCTCAATATTTAAAATTCACAATTTTCCCAACTTTGACTGATCATATCTCAGCCAAATGAAGCGATATCTTAAAAAGTCATGCCTTTTTATACTCTGGACAACTAGCAGAATTAATCGCAATCGAAATCTAAAATTCTCAAAATCAAAACCATTTTGTCAAATTTGGATGAAAGAGTCCTCAGATATGTGGTCTACAGCTCAATATTTAAAATTCACAATTTTCCCAACTTTGACTGATCATATCTCAGCCAAATGAAGCGATATCTAAAAAAGTCATGCCTTTTTATACTCTGGACGACTAGCCGAATCAATCGCAATCAAAATCTTAAATTCTCAAAATCAAACCCATTTTGTCAAATTTGGATGCCAGAGTCCTCAGATATATGGTCTACAGCTCAATATTTAAAATTCACAATTTTCCCAACTTTGACTGATCATATCTCAGCCAAATGAAGCGATATCTAAAAAAGTCATACCTTTTTATACTCTGGACAACTAGCCGAATCAATCGCAATCAAACTCTTAAATTCTCAAAATCAAACCCATTTTGTCAAATTTGGATGTCAGAGTCCTGATATGTGGTCCACAGCTCAATATTTTAAGTTGACAATTTTCCCAACTTTGACTGATCATATCTCAGCCAAATGAAGCGATATCTAAAAAAGTCATACCTTTTTATACTCTGGACAACTAGCAGAATTAATCGCAATCAAAATCTAAAATTCTCAAAATCAAAACCATTTTGTCAAATTTGGATGTCAGAGTCCTCAGATATATGGTCTACAGCTCAATATTTAAAATTCACAATTTTCCCAACTTTGACTGATCATATCTAAGCCAAATGAAGCGATATCTAAAAAAGTCATGCCTTTTTATACTCTGGACGACTAGCCGAATCAATCGCAATCAAAATCTTAAATTCTCAAAATCAAACCCATTTTGTCAAATTTGGATGTCAGAGTCCTGATATGTGGTCCACAGCTCAATATTTTAAGTTGACAATTTTCCCAACTTTGACTGATCATATCTCAGCCAAATGAAGCGATATCTAAAAAAGTCATACCTTTTTATACTCTGGACAACTAGCAGAATTAATCGCAATCAAAATCTAAAATTCTCAAAATCAAACCCATTTTGTCAAATTTGGATGTCAGAGTCCTGATATGTAGTCAACAGCTCAATATTTAAAATTCACAATTTTCCCAACTTTGACTGATCATATCTCAGCCAAATGAAGCGATATCTTAAAAAGTCATGCCTTTTTATACTCTGGACAACTAGCAGAATTAATCGCAATCAAAATCTAAAATTCTCAAAATCAAAACCATTTTGTCAAATTTGGATGAAAGAGTCCTCAGATATGTGGTCTACAGCTCAATATTTAAAATTCACAATTTTCCCAACTTTGACTGATCATATCTCAGCCAAATGAAGCGATATCTAAAAAAGTCATGCCTTTTTATACTCTGGACGACTAGCCGAATCAATCGCAATCAAAATCTTAAATTCTCAAAATCAAACCCATTTTGTCAAATTTGGATGCCAGAGTCCTGATATGTAGTCAACAGCTCAATATTTAAAATTTACAATTTTCCCAACTTTGACTGATCATATCTCAGCCAAATGAAGCGATATCTTAAAAAGTCATACCTTTTTATACTCTGGACGACTAGCAGAATTAATCGCAATCAAAATCTTAAATTCTCAAAATCGAACCCATTTTGTTAAATTTGGATGAAAGAGTCCTCAGATATGTGGTCTACAGCTCAATATTTAAAATTCACAATTTTCCCAACTTTGACTGATCATATCTCAGCCAAATGAAGCGATATCTAAAAAAGTCATGCCTTTTTATACTCTGGACGACTAGCCGAATCAATCGCAATCAAAATCTTAAATTCTCAAAATCAAACCCATTTTGTCAAATTTGGATGCCAGAGTCCTGATATGTAGTCAACAGCTCAATATTTAAAATTTACAATTTTCCCAACTTTGACTGATCATATCTCAGCCAAATGAAGCGATATCTAAAAAAGTCATGCCTTTTTATACTCTGGACAACTAGCAGAATTAATCGCAATCAAAATTTAAAATTCTCAAAATCGAACCCATTTTATCAAATTTGGATGAAAGAGTCCTCAGATATGTGGTCTACAGCTCAATATTTAAAATTCACAATTTTCCCAACTTTGACTGATCATATCTCAGCCAAATGAAGCGATATCTTAAAAAGTCATGCCTTTTTATACTCTGGACAACTAGCAGAATTAATCGCAATCAAAATCTAAAATTCTCAAAATCAAAACCATTTTGTCAAATTTGGATGTCAGAGTCCTCAGATATATGGTCTACAGCTCAATATTTAAAATTCACAATTTTCCCAACTTTGACTGATCATATCTCAGCCAAATGAAGCGATATCTAAAAAAGTCATGCCTTTTTATACTCTGGACGACTAGCCGAATCAATCGCAATCAAAATCTTAAATTCTCAAAATCAAACCCATTTTGTCAAATTTGGATGCCAGAGTCCTGATATGTAGTCAACAGCTCAATATTTAAAATTTACAATTTTCCCAACTTTGACTGATCATATCTCAGCCAAATGAAGCGATATCTAAAAAAGTCATGCCTTTTTATACTCTGGACAACTAGCAGAATTAATCGCAATCAAAATTTAAAATTCTCAAAATCGAACCCATTTTATCAAATTTGGATGAAAGAGTCCTCAGATATGTGGTCTACAGCTCAATATTTAAAATTCACAATTTTCCCAACTTTGACTGATCATATCTCAGCCAAATGAAGCGATATCTTAAAAAGTCATGCCTTTTTATACTCTGGACAACTAGCAGAATTAATCGCAATCAAAATCTAAAATTCTCAAAATCAAAACCATTTTGTCAAATTTGGATGAAAGAGTCCTCAGATATATGGTCTACAGCTCAATATTTAAAATTCACAATTTTCCCAACTTTGACTGATCATATCTCAGCCAAATGAAGCGATATCTAAAAAAGTCATGCCTTTTTATACTCTGGACAACTAGCAGAATTAATCGCAATCAAAATCTAAAATTCTCAAAATCAAACCCATTTTGTCAAATTTGGATGTCAGAGTCCTGATATGTAGTCAACAGCTCAATATTTAAAATTCACAATTTTCCCAACTTTGACTGATCATATCTCAGCCAAATGAAGCGATATCTTAAAAAGTCATGCCTTTTTATACTCTGGACAACTAGCAGAATTAATCGCAATCGAAATCTAAAATTCTCAAAATCAAAACCATTTTGTCAAATTTGGATGAAAGAGTCCTCAGATATGTGGTCTACAGCTCAATATTTAAAATTCACAATTTTCCCAACTTTGACTGATCATATCTCAGCCAAATGAAGCGATATCTTAAAAAGTCATGCCTTTTTATACTCTGGACAACTAGCAGAATTAATCGCAATCAAAATCTAAAATTCTCAAAATCAAAACCATTTTGTCAAATTTGGATGAAAGAGTCCTCAGATATATGGTCTACAGCTCAATATTTAAAATTCACAATTTTCCCAACTTTGACTGATCATATCTCAGCCAAATGAAGCGATATCTAAAAAAGTCATGCCTTTTTATACTCTGGACGACTAGCCGAATCAATCGCAATCAAAATCTTAAATTCTCAAAATCAAACCCATTTTGTCAAATTTGGATGTCAGAGTCCTGATATGTAGTCAACAGCTCAATATTTAAAATTCACAATTTTCCCAACTTTGACTGATCATATCTCAGCCAAATGAAGCGATATCTTAAAAAGTCATGCCTTTTTATACTCTGGACAACTAGCAGAATTAATCGCAATCAAAATCTAAAATTCTCAAAATCAAAACCATTTTGTCAAATTTGGATGAAAGAGTCCTCAGATATATGGTCTACAGCTCAATATTTAAAATTCACAATTTTCCCAACTTTGACTGATCATATCTCAGCCAAATGAAGCGATATCTAAAAAAGTCATGCCTTTTTATACTCTGGACGACTAGCCGAATCAATCGCAATCAAAATCTTAAATTCTCAAAATCAAACCCATTTTGTCAAATTTGGATGTCAGAGTCCTGATATGTAGTCAACAGCTCAATATTTAAAATTTACAATTTTCCCCACTTTGACTGATCATATCTCAGCCAAATGAAGCGATATCTTAAAAAGACATACCTTTTTATACTCTAGACAACTAGCATGATTAATCGCAATCAAAATCTAAAATTCTCAAAATCGAACCCATTTTGTCAAATTTGGATGAAAGAGTCCTCTTATATGTGGTCTACAGCTCAATATTTAAAATTCACAATTTTCCCAACTTTGACTGATCATATCTCAGCCAAATGAAGCGATATCTTAAAAAGTCATGCATTTTTATACTCTGGACAACTAGCAGAATTAATCGCAATCAAAATCTAAAATTCTCAAAATCAAAACCATTTTGTCAAATTTGGATGTCAGAGTCCTCATATATGTGGTCTACAGCTCAATATTTGAAATTCACAATTTTCCCAACTTTGACTGATCATATCTCAGCCAAATGAAGCGATATCTTAAAAAGTCATGCCTTTTTATACTCTGGACAACTAGCAGAATTAATCGCAATCAAAATCTAAAATTCTCAAAATCGAACCCATTTTGTCAAATTTGGCTAAAAGAGTCCTCAGATATGTGGTCTACAGCTCAATATTTAAAATTCACAATTTTCCCAACTTTGACTGATCATATCTCAGCCAAATGAAGCGATATCTAAAAAAGTCATGCCTTTTTATACTCTGGACGACTAGCCGAATCAATCGCAATCAAAATCTTAAATTCTCAAAATCAAACCCATTTTGTCGAATTTGGATGTCAGAGTCCTGATATGTGGTCCACAGCTCAATATTTAAAATTCACAATTTTCCCAACTTTGACTGATCATATCTCAGCCAAATGAAGCGATATCTAAAAAAGTCATGCCTTTTTATACTCTGGACAAATAGCAGAATTAATCGCAATCAAAATCTAAAATTCTCAAAATCAAAACCATTTTGTCAAATTTGGATGTCAGAGTCCTCAGATATATGGTCTACAGCTCAATATTTAAAATTCACAATTTTCCCAACATTGACTGATCATATCTCAGCCAAATGAAGCGATATCTAAAAAAGTCATGCCTTTTTATACTCTGGACGACTAGCCGAATCAATCGCAATCAAAATCTTAAATTCTCAAAATCAAACCCATTTTGTCAAATTTGGATGTCAGAGTCCTGATATGTGGTCCACAGCTCAATATTTTAAGTTGACAATTTTCCCAACTTTGACTGATCATATCTCAGCCAAATGAAGCGATATCTAAAAAAGTCATGCCTTTTTATACTCTGGACGACTAGCCGAATCAATCGCAATCAAAATCTTAAATTCTCAAAATCAAACCCATTTTGTCAAATTTGGATGTCAGAGTCCTGATATGTAGTCAACAGCTCAATATTTAAAATTTACAATTTTCCCAACTTTGACTGATCATATCTCAGCCAAATGAAGCGATATTTTAAAAAGTCATACCTTTTTATACTCTAGACAACTAGCAGAATTAATCGCAATCAAAATCTAAAATTCTCAAAATCGATCCCATTTTGTTAAATTTGGATGAAAGAGTCCTCAGATATGTGGTCTACAGCTCAATATTTAAAATTCACAATTTTCCCAACTTTGACTGATCATATCTCAGCCAAATGAAGCGATATATTAAAAAGTCATACCTTTTTATACTCTAGACAACTAGCAGAATTAATCGCAATCAAAATCTAAAATTCTCAAAATCGAACCCATTTTGTTAAATTTGGATGAAAGAGTCCTCAGATATGTGGTCTACAGCTCAATATTTAAAATTCACAATTTTCCCAACTTTGACTGATCATATCTCAGCCAAATGAAGCGATATCTAAAAAAGTCATGCCTTTTTATACTCTGGACGACTAGCCGAATCAATCGCAATCAAAATCTTAAATTCTCAAAATCAAACCCATTTTGTCAAATTTGGATGTCAGAGTCCTGATATGTGGTCCACAGCTCAATATTTTAAGTTGACAATTTTCCCAACTTTGACTGATCATATCTCAGCCAAATGAAGCGATATCTAAAAAAGTCATGCTTTTTTATACTGTGGACAACTAGCAGAATTAATCGCAATCGAAATCTAAAATTCTCAAAATCGAACCCACTTTGTCAAATTTTATGGTGTCACAATCGAAGATTGGATGCCAGAGCTTACAGTTCAATATTGAAAATTGACAATTTTCCCAGACAGACAGTCAAATTCTTAATATCGAACCCATTTCGTAAAATTTTATGATGAGACTTGACTATTAAAATTTTGTCAAAAATTGAGACCATAAAGTATATATGTATAGTCGTTATCTTCTGTCCGTATGAGCAAGCGATTTTCATAATATTAGACTATAATCGGGAATAATATGCAGAGTATTATACGGTCGGATGTGCTCTACTGCACTTTTCATTCTTGTTTGATATTGTTATGGTATATTTGTTGCTGATTTTGTTGATTTTATCAGCGCTCAGTTTAAGCTAAGTGCACTTAAGAGCGCTAAAAATGTTGTCAAATAAGCATTGTATATTCGCGAAGCTTTTGTGTACGATACGAATAACTTAGTGATTGTTTCATAAAAATTCGATATGCAAGTGGTTTCAGAGTTTAAAAATTAAATAAGCAACTTTGGACCGGTTTGCCCTGTGGGAGTTATACACTGTACTTGTTCGACCTGGATCAAATTTTGTAAGGATAATTGATATAGAACCAAGATGTACACATAATATGTGAGTTTAGCTGAGATCGGTTAATAAAAACTAAATTTTTTCACAAAATCACAAATTTTCGACCGAGTTGTCCTACGACATAGTTGTCCAACTCAAACTTTGTAAGGATATCTATAACTTTTGTTTCCAAAGTATGGTAATGCAAAAATGTTTTTTTAAACTTTGGGGGCGATAGGCGGCACTGTTAAAATTTGAAATAAACATGATCTGCCTGACGCATTGACGGACTATCTTTTCAAAGTTGGAGACTCGAGCTTTTATAGTCTCCGAGACAAGTGGACCCCTGTACTCTAAAAATGAAAACAGAGCGCAATGAAAACAAAAACAAATCGTTCCAACTACAATGGGTCTAAAGCAATACCTCTGTGATTGATTGATTTTCAAAACTGCGGTATCCCTCAATTCTAATGAACAGACAGGAGAATTGACAGATCAGTATTGATAATGATTAAATATTATATGAGCTTTAAGCAGGTGAGATGCCGCCTTCTTTGTGACATATTATCCTCAAACTTATTGTACCCCCTATACAATATATAAAAACTTCTCCTACAAGTATATTTTAGTGCGTTACCTGTCTGTTGCTGTTGTTATTGTGATTCATGTGTATCATTGTTACTATAGTTTATGCAACACAACAATACATTGACGCCTCGCCCTTATTATTTTTACTTCCTTGGATGCTATTACCGTGTTCTTTGTTTGTGCTACAACGGCCACTGTTGTCGGCATTTCATTTTGCACATTTGTTGAGATCGCCGCACAAGAATAGGAACAAACAACGAACAACAAACATAAACAGCCATGCCTCAGACAAGCACAACGAGAAAAAAAATTGTTTTCGTATTTATTTTTCGCGTGTTGTGTACATCTCCATTTCCGTCTCTACACCCATCTGTAGTTCATCCTCTTGACAAACTCTTCTCCGTCTCTGGCTAACCTCTCTAAATACCCTGCCACCCTTTGTCTGGCATCGCATAACTCTAGTCAAGCATACAACTTTATCATTTTGATTTAAATGTTTTTGCTGTTGTTGCTACACTCTGACATGCACGTCACTGTGTGAGAGAAGAAAAAAACTACGTATTATTGTTTAGACACCAGCAGCAATAACAACAATGAAAAATAAAACGCGGCCTATGCGTGATGTACTTTAAAGGTTTTTCCTGTTAGCTTAAGAATAATGCAAGTCGCCAAAAGTTAATCAAAAACTACTCTGAGTGATCATTACACAAATCGAAATAAATCTTATGTAATATTTCTGACCCCAGCTGGCATTATGCTGTAGATTTTTGGTTCGTCATTGACAGCAAAAATTTAAATTCCTTTGGAAGAAAACTAATATATATACAATCACAAATATTGCGATGAGCCTCATCTCACCACCCCTTAAGTACTAGAACGATTATAATAACAATTTAGTTTTTCAATGCTTTCCAAGGGGACTGTTGACTTTTAAATTGTTACAGAGTTTTGTACTTTGTTGCGAGCTTCTAACCGCAAATAACATCTTTGTTACTTCAGAAGTTTGTTTGCCAAAGTAGAGTCATTCTCTATTTTTATCTCTATCGGCCGTCTCTGCTTTACGCAATTAACTAGACAATTGAAGCGCATGCACAAAGTATTAACAAAAAGTTCAGAACACACAATGAAATTTGTGTTGTCAAGGGTCATGGTTCAATCTCAACTGAATTACTGTTAAAACATAGAGAGTAACCCTGCAATAGACACTCTTATTTTCTTAGTAAGCTGGTATGCAATGGAATGAAACACGATGCAAGAGTACCGAGTGCAGCGTTAAGCCCAGTCATGTAGACATAAGCTCTTCCTGAAATTCTCTTTCAGAACGCGTCAGCAGTTTTTTTTTAGGACTTAACATTTCGTTCAAAAAAGTTGTTCCCTGCTTTTAAGCGTTTCTTGAAAGTTGTGTTTCTCGCCGGAAGTCACAAAAAAAATAAGATTAACACTACATTATTATTAATGTGAATTACTTTAGTTCTCCAAATGCCACTCCCTTGCATAACTCTAGTGTCTGCTGTCTGTATAATAAGCAATAATGCCACAATTAATATTAAATATAATGGTGGATTTATTCATTGAGTTTTCTCTCTTTGTCTGTTAACTATTAGAGGAGTTTTGCTCCTTTTAAGTTACCCACACGAGGCAACAAAACCTAGTCTCCATAATTGTTAGGCCACTCTCCCTAATATTGCGATAATGCGCATAAATATATTATCAGTAGGCACTTGGTTTCACTAGACGCATGCCTAAAACGAACTCTGGCAGCAGCAACTGTCAAGTACGAGTATTGATGACGACAGTAAATTGATGACAGTAATTGGTGTTTCCAGTTGTCCAGAGTTTAATTACTTGACTTACTTTCTATTGAGCCTTTCAAAACTAGGCCGATGTGTAATTTGTCTTGTGCCAAAACCTTTCCTATAAAATGTATGCTCTTCCGACTAACATGTATATAAAATGAATTTGTTTTTTTTAGCAAATCAACAGCTATAAATATATACAGTTAGCAAAGTCACTTAGTCCAGCTTCGAACCAAAAGCTCAAAGCTAAGTTTGAAACGTATGGTTTTATGGAATGCGTTAAACTTGGTAATTTATAGCACTGATATATTTAAACTCGACAGAATTTGTTGGCTTCGTCATTTTAAACTGCAAGATTTATGGGCTGAACACAGAATTTGTAGACTTCTTTCTACCATAACTCTAAATATAAAGAAGTTAACAAAAAAAATTATGGCATAAAACAATTATACAATTATGCAAAACAATATTTTAGTCTTGCCAAATATGAATTCACCAAATTATCGCTTGAAGGTAAACAATGTTTACGCTAATTAAACAATGACAAGTTAATATATACAGTGGAAATGTAAGGAGAATAATAAAAATATTAAGACTATCAGTTATCAATAATTTTGTGTAGTTGAAAAATAAATTTCAAATATCATTTTCAATTAGATATCGGAGTACGGTCAAACTAATGTGGTACAGTGGATCATAAGTGGGTTGATAATTAGGTTTTTCTCTCATTGACAATTTGCTAAAGACCAGTTGACCTTGCCCTAAGTCATAATAGAAAAATACCATCATGTGGAATAATGTGGCATTATTTTCTTTGAATAAAGCATCGTCATTTGGCTAGAACCTGCTAGCGCCCCTTTTAGTCAAAATACATGCAACACACAAATTGTTTTTAGGTTGAACTCTTCAGTTTAAATTTTGTTCCTCTTTTCCTCATTTTCAATACTGTTCTTATTTTTTGCTGGCATTTGAATTAAACTTCGTTAGAAGCAATTGTCCATCATTGACACTGTTATCATTTTTACTTGTCCAAATATGTTTTAATTGATTTGTAGATCTTAATTGCATTTCATCAATTATCATTAATAAATTTTGATCGGACCAATCTACAGTTTTTTTAGACCCCGTACTCTAAAAAAGAGTAAAGGGGTAAAGAGTAAAGACAAATGTGCGTAACAGGCAGGAGGCGTGTCCGATCCCAAAAAGTATATATATTCTTGATCAGCATCAACAGCCGAGTCGACATATCGATGTCCGTCCGTCCGTATGAAGATCTAGATCTTAGAGACTATAAGAGCCAGAGCCACTAAGTTTGGAATGAAAGTTCGTCTACATCGCGATCTACATATATCAAGTTTATTTCAAATCGATGCCACGCCCCCTACCGCCCCCGCAAATTGTGAAAAACTATTTTCACATCATCATAACTTCGAAACGATAGTACCATTATAACTATCCTTACCCAATTTGATCCAGATCGGACAACTATAGCCTATAGCTCCCATAGGACAAATCGTTCGAAAACAGGACTCACATATTATGTATATTATAACTATCGTCACCAAGTTTGATCCAGATCGGACAACTATATCCTATAGCTCCCATAGGAGAAATCGATCAAATTTACCTTTTAGCATAGTCGAAGCGCCGTATAAAGTCGGCTCGCTCGACTGTAGCCTTTCTTACTTGTTTTTTATGAATCTAAAAACAGTTGTAAAGCTCTAGTTATTTAAATAAAAATATTCAATAGTATCTCTTTTTATAAAAAAAAAAAACATTTTAATTATCCTATTGTTATTATTTAAAAGTCACCTGTGCTAATGACTGAAATCAAGGGACTTACGTGTGATTTTGAATCAACAACATAAATAACAACTGGATTTCCATAAAAGATGTCAACACTCTTTTGACTTTGCGAAAATATCAGAAATTTGACAAAAATTTTTAAAAAAGTTCAATAAAAATTACATACAATGGCAATGAGAGATAATTGCAAGCATTGAATGACAAAGTATTAAAATAAAAATAATTTGGTATGATAAAAAAAATTCATTTTTTTATGAAATGAATAATCATGTGTGAAATTGTTGGACCAACAAATTGAGGGCAGTGTTAAAAAAAAATTCGATACAATTAAAATTGAAATGAATTGAAGAAGAAACTACCATCCAACGTCGATATTATTAAAAAATCTTTACAGTTATGTACGAATGTCGTATTTGCTTTGATTTCGGCTTTATATTTTCGACTCGAGTTTAAGTCTGGTGCATTGCGAAAATTGCTACATGGGTCGTTATTATAATGAGGCTGAAGATGATACCTGAATCTGACGGATGTAGTTTGTGCCGTTGTGAATTTTATAGGATGTTCTTTCCGGTTAATTATCATATTTGATGTTATTGTTGTTGATTCCAATTTCATGATAATTTAACACTTCTTGTTGTTTGGTTTTTAGTACCTTGCTCAACTTGTCTAGCGTTCGTTCTTGGTAAGCATAAATTGCATTGCTTGCCGAAATCATCTTATGAACTTTATTTTGCACAATTATAAAGAAATTGAAGTTGTGTGTTTTTTGCATAGATAAAAATTTTTCAGTAGTCTCAACGAATAATGACAAATAACAATATCAACTGAACTCAAGTAAAGCTTAATAGTTAATTATTCTTAAATAATTACTTGATCATTGTTATTGTCCCAAAGTTTAATCAATTTTTTAAAGACTTATGATTAAGACGAAGAAACATTTTTGGTGATGATGGTGATGTTGGTAGCACATATTCATAAGTAAAAGTCAAGGTTAATGCAGTAAACTCCATCTGTGTGGTGTCTCCACTCGAAGGCAAGCTAATACTAAGAGTAAAAAAGTCGATGGTCAACGGTAGAAGCAAATCGAAAACATAATCTGAAGTAACGTGTGAATCAAGCGTTGAAAACAATAAAATATGGTTTAAAGAAAAAATTGTATGAAGAAGGGGCTTTTCAGTAATATTGATTTAAGATCACATTAGCTCGGTTCAGTTAAGATCAATTATGAAATGCCAGCAATGAGCCTGTGAGTCTTCGAACCAAGTTAAACGTATCCAACCATTTTTAGCATTTTGTTTAAACATATTTGGAAATTTATAGTCGCAAGTGGTAAGCTGCGACTGCGTTGATTAAGGGAATTTCTCACAGAGCAAACGAAAATAATAAAATAAAAATAACTGGAAAACTAAAGTCGCATTGCCAAACATTGAATTTTTTTATTTCTACTTGTAACGGTAATGTTTTCACGAAGGTGAACCAGAATGAGTTGCTGCCTTAGTCTCAGCTTGAGTTGAAGTCTGAATGTTAGTCTCAGACTGAGTCCCAAGCTAAGCCTTAGTTTCTATCTCAGTGTCGAACTAAAGCGCATTGAAAACCACCTAAAGTCTACAACGTCTTATTACAGAGTTTCTCGATATATTTCTTCTCTCCATTGCACCAACCGGATTGCCACTCAGCACATCTTGAAAGTGAGCGGCAACAACAACAACAGCATCAATTCTAGAGCAAATGTCTGCTACAAATTTATTGCAGCATTTGGTTTTAATTAGTTTAATTTATGCCGACTCATAATGGCACTGTTTTTCACAATTGCTGTAGCTCATTGGGAATTTGTGTAAGTGCAAGTGCTACATCCGGCTATCGATACGGTGGTCAAAAATAATTGTACTTTCAATCGTTGAGGATTTACTTAGTTTTATCACTGTTGAGTATCATTGAATTGCATTAAAATTAGTTTCACACATAACAACTAAGCGAGTTAACAGCCTTAAAACTCATTCAAGTTCGTTGCCTAAGTCTTCTGTTTACAGACAATCAAGTGAAAAATTTGTACTAATTTAAGTCTGTCACAAAGAATGTGGCAAAACATAAGCAAAGGGCGTTAAAAAAACAAAGAAACAATTTGGCATCTTCTAAAGAGCTTATTTACCAATGAATTGAAAGAGTTAAGAGAGTCAACTAAGCTTCAATTGTACAATGATTTAGTTTTGGTTTCTGTTTCGGCTGCTGCTCGTGAATCTTAGACGATGCCGTTGCCGATGAGCTTGCTCTTTGGCAATTGCTGTGGGTTTCGGCTTTAGCTTTGGCTTCAAAATTGACGATGACGCTCTGACTTTTGTATAACGCCAGCTCTTCTCTTCTTATGGCCCCAAACCGGGCCGACAGACTAACTACGGCTCCAATCGACCTGCTTTTGAGTATAAAACGAAAATTGATGCAAAATTTTTTCTAACTTTAGCATCAACTTTAAACGCGGCAACACGTGAAGCTCGCATCGCAAAACAAACGCGTAAAATTAATTTTTAAAGACATAAATTAAAGCCAAACAAAAAGGTTGCTGTAAAATACTTGCAACTGTTCGAAAATAACAGCAAAATATTTAAATTACAAAAGAATTGTGATATTTCATTAAAGGATTTTAGTATTTAAAATAACATTCAATAAAAGAATATAAAAATTTAATTTGTATACATTTTATGTTGCACATTATACTTTTTTTCTTAAACGCTTTCCATGAAAGGTAATTATTATCAATGTCATTTTATCAAGTACAAGAGCTCTAAATTCTTAGGAATCTGTTGTACAACTTTAAATGATATCCTTTTTTAACCAGACATTAAAGATTACAATGAAAAACAAAAACATTAAAGATGAAAAAGAAAAACAATAACAATGCAAAAAGTTAAAGAAAGTGTAAAATAGTGAATTTCGTTATCTGGAAAAAAAGCCGCAACCAAGTAATAGTATATGTTGGCAATTTGCAGTTTGAGACCTTTTATTTCACCCGAAAATACATAGCAATAAAATCCACACATATAAAAGAACAATTTGTAGTTAGTATCGCGCATTACTAGTGGCATAAAATAAATTTTTCTCCGTTCCTTTCTAAAGTTGTCCACTCAACTAAAGTGAATATTGTGAATATACTGAAGCCTAACTGTAAATTGCTAAGATACCATCCGTCTCTCTCACTTCTTCATCTTCCACTCTGTCTTTCAAATTTGTATGTAGATTGCGAACAAAAACAATAAGAAACAAAAAAAAACAATTACATTTTAACAACGTATACGCCGCGCAGGCCGCTCTGAGCCGAAAATTACAGACATTATGGCAGCCACAACAACAGCAACATCCCAACAACAAGGCAGACAGCAGCGTCTTCATCTTAAAGACAACAACAACAGTAAGCACAACATCTGCTTCACCTCCATCGTTTTGGTTGTCGTGATGGGTTTGTTGTCAGCAGGAAACTGTGTCAATGGGGTAAGCTGGGATTTATTTGTTCACCCGATCCTCCTCCACTCCTTTACATGCCTATATCCTATTCGCTAGCCAACTTTTTCATATAAAAGTGTATTGCCGTATGTCAATTATCATTCATTCATTGCCTGGAAGCCTTTCACTTTATCTCTTAGCCAGGGAATACCATCGAGAATGCATTAATCGAATGTTTCTATAATATATTTTTAGCCAAGACTAAATTTAAAAACTTTATTAATGCCACATTTAATAGAAAGAATGAAGACATATCATGATATATCAAATAAGCTACAACTTAATTTGTCACTGTAGGTAACTTTTATACCCATTCAAAGCAAAGGATTGCACACCATTTGTCTCGTGTTTGATTGCGATCTACAACAACAAACTCCCACGCAAAATAACGGCCACAGTCGCTTCACTGGCAGCAACAACAATGCAATTGTTACAACTCAAGAAAAGTAGACCAGAAAATCTTCTTTTTTTTGTTAATCATTGTTGCATGCGATTTTGCAAGTGTAGACAACGACGTCAACCTGTCTGCAAAGTGTTAGACATCTTCTCACGTCTGTGCAACACCATGCAACGCAAGACTACATCAGACCTGGCCTATAACGGAGAAAAATCTAGCTCCTCCGACTCCTCCGCCTACAACGACTCCCTACCGTTCTCTTCAACTTTTAAGACAAAGTGTCGTCATTTTTTCTTTTTTTTTGTTGCGTTCGTTTTCAGCATTTGTTTAACTCTGTGTTATTGTATTTTATCAATTAGCCTTGGTGCCCAGCAGCAACAATAGCAATAACAAGGCAAAATGGGGCAAAAACAAAAGAAAATTGACAAACAAAAAAATTTGCGATTTATTGGTGCTGATTTTTCTTTCTCGAAGCTTTAATAGTGGTATTATATTTGAAGAGATTTTTATATTTGACCTGCTAAGCTTAATAGAGGTTTTTTTAGTAAGCTATCTATACTGTGAAACTCCTTAGTCAGCCTAAAATTCACTAAAATAGAACTCTATAAATTATCTGGTTTATATTTTCTGGCTTTTCATATATTAGTTTAAACAAATCTTTTTTATAATAAAAAAATCTATTTAATAGTATAAAAAATCTATTTAATAATAATTTAAAATAAATGAGGGAATCTCCAGATCATAGATATAAGCTTAACCTTACAACAACAGATAACACAATTTTTACCGAATGTCTAAATTGGGAGTAACACTATGTGGTTGCAAAATTTCGTGGCTGTTCATGGTTTCATACGCATGAGATTGACAGTTGTTTTTATTTTTTTTTTGTCACACGTACACCACCCCCTTCTCCTCTCTTTATAACCCATTCAAATGTTGCTAATTTTCAACACTCAGTGAATCTGATTCTTTTGTTGCTCTTCTGAGTTTTCTAAAGTATTTTCAGCTGTTGCATTTGCATTTCAAATTTCTCAATTGTTTTCGGCTCGTAAATTGTAGTAGCTAAGAACTGATTTAAATATGCATAGTTTGAGCTGTCATCATCATGATCACATCAAAACCAAACTAAGGTCACTGTGCACTCAGTGAGATAATTCACATTCTCACACTGAATTTTAAATATGAAAGAACTGCATTATATTGTGTCATTCACTACAGCAAATTGACGGATATATAGCTGGTGAGGATTATCCAGCATATGAAGCAGTGCCTCGAGGGTTATCTTTTAACTGTCAGGGACGCCAACCAGGATACTATGCGGACACAGAAACAAGATGTCAGGTAAGACATAAATATCATGAAACAATTTCAAAGCCAACGGTTTCATAGAAATCTAAACAGGTTTTTAAACGTGCCACATCTGAACAAAAACACTTTTTTTTATTAAGAATTCGAAAAAAATAAACAAAAAGAGGAACTATCATTAAGATAGTTTTTTGTTGATAGTAGATGTTTTATTAAAGTGAAAACATTGAGAAATACAATTAGTTGTCCTTTATGCCGACTTAAATTTTTCAGCTCCTGCGTTTCAAATCTTGATTATTAATCTTTTGGCATTTACAGGTTTGGCATTGGTGTTTGCATTCTGGACATCAGTATTCATTCCTCTGCCCCAATGGCACCGTCTTTAATCAAGCTGTGCGTGTCTGCGATTGGTGGTCAAATGTCAACTGTGCCACTGCCGAGGAATTATACACAAACAACAATGAACTCTATCGCACTCCAAAACGTAGTCAAAAACAGCAGCCGCAGCAGGATGATGTATGATATAAGGCTGATGATGAGTATAATACTGTGAAATTGCACGCAACTACAACGCAGGAAGTGAATCGGCAGAGGGGAAGCAGACAGCGACAGTTTCTATCCCAAAACAAGAGCAACAAAAGTAACAACAAAAGAATTTCAGATGATACCACACCAACTAACTACAAAAAAATTACCAAAAATAGTTTTAGAGGGAGGTTAAGATACAAATTTAATTCTCTACCGTCGTACTCATCATCACAACAGCAAGAAAATAATTTTAGAAAACTAAATAGCGAATATCAAAGTAGGAAAAGTAGCAACAGTAGTAGTCGTAAGCAGACCGGTAGTAATAATAACAACTATAGAAATAGCGTAGACATCTCACCTGCTAGGCATTTTAATTACACTCACCACAGAAGCATCAACAACAATACTACTACGAACACCAACAGTACCACCAACAGGAGCAACAAGAACCACTACAATATCAAGCATCGTGGAAACCACCGTTACAATTTAAATAAATTTGAAAATGATGACGCGCTGAAAGATTACAAAAGTAAAATCAAAAATAAATTCAATATTGATTATGATCATTCTTTAGACGAAAAATATGAAATAATTGAGGCCATTGAATGAACCGATGGGAGAATACAAAATCATCATAACACATTTTTTATTGGATTTTATATTTATAAAACCATCTTACAAGCAATTCACATTAAATACAATAAAAAATGTATGTACATTCAAGAAAATAACAATGATAATAAACCATTTTGCCATTCTAGCTGGAATGTGAGAATGCGGGTACATATTTTAAGCTTCTTTTGGTGTTGATTCTGAAAACTTGGAATTATGAATTTGACAGAACATTCGCTTCACTTGGATGAGATAAGATCATAGAAAGGGGGACACTGTTATTTTTTTTTATTTATGTAAGCATAAAATATTTTATAAGAATTTGTTTATTTTTTTTTTAAATCTGGCAGCACTGGAGCAGAATACCTACTTCATTGTTTTACATTTTTTTAGACCTATATATCAATTATTCAGTTTGGAACACTTTTAATTATTATAATTATGTAAGCATAAAATATTTTTACTAAGAATTTGTTCTTTTTTTTTTAAATCTGACCGCACGGTAATCAATAGAAAGTCGAAAATCTCTTTGTTTTGCATACTTTTAGACCTAGATACAAAATAGTTATTTGAAAGCTGTTTTTGTCTGACTGCTATGCAATTGAATAAAAAAGCTATCTCTTCCAAATTTTAAGTCAACCCAGAAAAAGTGATGACCGTAGTCATCCCTTTCTAACAAACGCAGACCAAACGTGCTTTTATTTAAAGCTCTTCTTGGTCATCAGCTGATGATCATATGGTTTTTAAAAAGCTTTTAAACGCATTGGAATTATATCTTAAGTGCTTGAGTCTTGTTGATGTTTTTTTCGTTTACTGAGTGTGCGCCACCTCACAACAATAAGGTAAATATGATGATTGCCAGAAATAGTACAATACAAAAAAGTTTAGTGTGTATATATGAGAATAACTGGTAAGAAATGCATAAATCGTGGACAATTTCACCTGCATCTCAAAAGCAAATCCGTTTGTCAGCACTGCAATGTGCATACAATCGAGCTGTGATATTTTTAAATGTTCTTATTTCTCATAGTAGACGAATTTACAATTTTTGTGTTCAACTCTGATGCGACTTTGTCTGATTCTGCTCAACTTATGCAGGTAGTCAGCTTCACCATATAGGTCTCATTTTTTTATGTACAGTCGGAAAGAATTCAATTAGTTAGCAGAAAGTTTAAAGTCCCAATGCCACGAAGGCAGTCTATTTTTTACATTTAAAAACTGGTTTCTGTTCCTGACTTTGCCTTACAACCACATTGCTGTTTTTCCTGTAAAAATGCATGTTAATAATTGCGCAAAATACTATTTTAACGGTTTTCATAATACATCTACGACTACTAGCACGTCAAACAAAACTGTATATTACACTTTAATATCTTTAATATATGCTATCAAATATCATATATAAACAAGAAAGAAAAGTACAATCGAGCACTCCTGACCATATAATACTCTCTGCATTTTATTCCCGATTGTATTGCTAAAATCGGTATCCGGGTATTAATATTGGTCGGTCTGGCCAGCGCCCGCGGGTACCGCTGCCGCTAGACATGCAGCGCAAACGTTCGTTCATATGTTTGTATGTTTCTCTCTCGCTTGCACACATGCATTGACATTGCGTTCAATTAGCTATCTTGTTTATTTGTTTGTTCGATTCATATGCAACTTTCTGGATAGTTTGATATAATTTATCTCCAAACGAATTTTAAATCACAATACTGTATGATAAGAAGAAATCTCCTAAAAACGGCCTGAAAATTTAAAAGCTATTCTATTTCTTTTGAGAATAAGGGGCTCGGCAGACCAAAATTTTTAGTGACATTGCATTAACGGCTTCACTAGGAACCTGCGTACCAAAATTGGTATTCCTAAGTACCATAGTTACTGACACATTCGAAAAAAACATCGATATTTTCCGAGGTGTGTCTAGTTTTTGGCTCTTTGTGGGCGGACGAGGCGGGGCATTGCAAAAAAAAAAAGATTCTTGTATTGACTGACTAAATATCGGGCCGAAATTGACTAAATTCGAACTTGTAGCAATTACCATCTCTGACATATGTTTGTTCATACGGACATGGCTATATCGACTTAGCTTGTGATGCTGATCAGGAATATATGTATTTTATGGGGTCTGCTACGCCTCTCTCTGCATGCTACATACTACTCACAAACCCAATATACTCTTACTAGAGTATAAAACTTTTCCATACTTACTCAAGGCAACACGTATTCATAATATTCAACGTCTGCTCCAGTTGTCGATTGTATCAACGTTTATTTTATCAATTTCATAATCTAATAATTTGTTCATTGAAACCGTTATTTAAATTACTATTTATTACTGAATCATATATCTTCTACATACACACATACATACAGCCGCTCGAAGACAAATTAATTTTTAATCAAATTTAAATCCGTTTAACTTTTTTTTTATTTCTTTTGAGCAGTTTACAGTGTGAGCAAATAAAAGTAACACAAAACTCATCCAAAGACAACAAAAGAGTAAATGAGCAAAAGCAAATCTACTCTACAAATTAACATAATTGAGGTGCGCGTATAATGATCAAATGACAATGTGAGAGATACTAGCAAAAATTAAACAGACACTGAAAACGGAAAGCAGTATCCGAACAGTTATTGCGATAGTAAAAGGCCGAATCACCAAATTCAACTCAAAAGATCATCAACTCTATTAATCAATCAGTCAGACTCACAAAACTAATATGTGCGTCTTCAACACTAAACACTAATGCGTCACAGTCACAGCCAATACACGGTCAACAACAAAATTTATAATTGCATAAGAAACTAAACGACGCTTAACAGCACTGAAAGAGAGGAAGGCACAGAGAGTGGGAGAGAATACCTTTAACGACCTCATTTACAAAAATCATAAGCATTGTCAGCTTGTCGACGCTAAAAGAGAGAAGCAACAAAGTAAAAATTTGCACCGACTTGAATGCGCATACGCAACGCTGGCCCCAAAATGAATCTTCTGGAGTTGCTGCATCAGCTACGTCTTAACACTCTTGATATCATCAAAATATATCTAAAATTCGCACTTATCACAGTTGCACTATACTTTGTAGCAAAGTGTTATATTGATTACTATGGAAACGAACTGGAGAATCAGCTTGACATTCAAGCTGCGGACAATCACCATCCTGTCGCGAACAGTACTCTGAGCCAAGTTATTCGTCTTACATTAAACTTCTTCATCATGTAAGCTCTCAATAAACTTTAACTTCTATCGATTTATAAGCTCGCAAGGCCATGTGAGCGTTGCTGGGTACCTAATCTGTAACTGAACTCAAGTCCTGCGAAAGTCAACACAAAGTTACTGCGGGATCTCAACACACTTTGTCAAACTTTCAGGGTTTGAAAGAATGAATGTAAAAATCACCCTGTCATCATACACGGCAAAAAAAGCATTCTTTTTGTTTAATAACATTTTGCAAAAGTAACATAACGAGTTGAGCGACTTTATGGGTTTAAAAACAATAAAAGTAATTCAAAAATTTATTATAAAATTTAATCCAAATTTGTAAAAACAAAAATATACATACAAAAAATATTTGCCTTCATACTTGCTTTTGGGTGGGGCATACTGTTTGGTTTCACAAAATGAATTGGGTAAAAAAATGAAAAATTGCAAACACCGAATAAAGCTTAAAAGCATAATAAAATGAAATATATTATTATATAACAATTATAAGCATAATTAACACATTGAAATCATAAATACTAACAGTTTGATTTTGTTATTTAAGCGCTATGCATTACTGTCAATCCAAATTTACAGCGGTGAACCAGCTGAGCTAAGTTGTTTAAATTTACAAAACGTACCAAACTACAGCTGAGTACTACTTTAAGTGTACGCATTACCGGTTCAGTTCGGATCGGATCCAATGGGATCGGTTAGCTTACCTACACAAACATATTGCTCCCGTTCTCAGCAGACCCAAAAGCTCAAATACATATATGCAGACATATAATACTCATTACAGTTGTGTACTTGGTATGACGCTATAAATATAATCAGATATGAAAGTATGTAAATATGTGTTAGCCTGTTTGTATTGAGACTGTGCCTGTTACTGCTCCAATTTGAATACAGGCAACAGTGGTTGTCGTAGTGGAAGTGTTCGCTACAAAAATCCAATACAACTTTCACATGCGCAGATGCAGAGCACCACACTCCAAGTACTTTAGATTCATGACGTAATAAAAACACACAGTGCAACTATAGTTGTTTAAACGTTAAATGCAATATAAAGAGAAGGAGAAGAAAAGAGCAAAAAGCGTTCAGACGAAGGGGAGAAGGCGAACTAGCGTCTGATTGAAATCATCAAAGGCTGCTTAATACGCCTAGCATTATTTTGCATTCAGCCGATTGAAAAGTTAGTTTGTGTATGAGTACTGATGGTATATAAAATGGCCTAACTTAAATTTAATTGTGATCCGCTCCACGCGGCGTATACGCAATAATTCATGAGCCGTTTAAGCTATTTATGTCGCTCGACAATGTGCATTGGTTTACAGTCTAACGGTTGCTTTCATGGTTATTGTTGTGTGTGTGACTACTGCAAGATGGTTTTGGCCTACGTGAGTTCATTGATTGAAATGCCTAACGCTCTTGTTGTTATTATTATATTTGTTTGTGGTAATTTGTTGTGTTATTGTTATTATGTCATAGCGGTCAGTAAGCAAATAAAACGGAAAGCAATAGATCAATCAATACATTAAAAATTGCAATAGCTAAGCAAAAATGCATTTGTTATGCTATTGCTGAGTTTTGCAATAGGCCTGCTTTGCATAAACCAGTTTAATTTTGGGTACATACATTACTTCTTATTATCTTATGTATTCAACAATAGAGCAAAACTATAGCTCGGAACTCCCTTGCTGGGACAAAACAGATAATGGATTACAGAAGAAAAAGATAAATAAAAACAAACACAAAACCAAAAACAACATTCAACTATTGCAGAATGTTGACGTAGAAAAACTGTAACAAAAACAAAAGAAAAACAGCTACTTTATAAAAAGCTCAAAGCACACACTCATATCGAGCAACTGCAGTGCGCTCTCATTTTATTTTGCGCTCTTTATATTTGTCGCTGATACGCTCTCTAAGGTTAGCGCATGCGCAAAGCGACCGCGACGAAGCGGCAAGAAACCTGTTTCTCTGAGACATGCGACTTGAAACCAAATTAGCGAGCTAAAGCTGAAGTTAAAGCTTCGATTCGATAGCGAAAGACGAATTTATGCCAACGCAAAGTTGGCCAGCAGTCTGCAATTTTAGTCTGCAAACGGTCAGCCTAGTGAACGGCAGCCAAGACACGTTGGCACCAGTAAGTGGGCGTGGTTAACTCCCAAATGAAGCAGACTGCGCAAGCGCAGCAATCGCACAAGTGTATATGTGCATACACACACAGACAAAGACGAGTGCTTGTGTTTTTCTGTGTCTTTGTGTGTGTGTGTGGCTTTTTTGTGTTATAAAATTATATAAAATATATATACGTTTGGACAACAACAAAAGTTTTGCATACAAATTAATTACACTATTAGTTTTTTTGTTGCCTAAAAAGAGTATTACTAACGACGTTAATTCCATTCAAAGTGCAAATAGCAAATGTAGCTGTAGCATTTGTGTGAAAATCCTAAATTTTAGTGTCGTAATACCCGTTGAATCCGGTTTTTAATCAATAATCCTAACGAAATTTATATAATTTCTATAAATGCAATCCCTATTCGAAGTAATTAAATAAAAAATCGCGAGTGTTGAATGAATAACATTTTCACAATTACACACACAATTGCAGAAAAATGCAAAACACACACACTTACAAACACACTTACACACTTACATTGCCAAGTCTCGTATAACATTAATCTCTCTCACCTAAGACTTTTGTTTCTTCGTCTCTTTTTCTCATTACATTAATGTGTGCAGTTTATTGTAAATATTTTTTATTCGATGCTGTATTTAAAGCACCATTTTGTATGACAAAAACATAAAAAAAAAATACTTTTAACATTTAAGACTTCTGTGGATTATTTTTCGTTGGAGCGTAAGGTAAGCATATTCAATTTAAAAATGTGGGTATATCTGCCAGCCTATCTGTTGATTATTCAGGGCCAAATCTCCGAGCAAAACTTTAAAATAGTATCTCAAGTGTAGCTAATTATTTTTTCATGTTGCTTCTTTTACTACAACGTACTATGAAAACTATTTTTATATACTACGTATTACTTGCAACAATTTGTTTATATTTATTGTGTAGTATCTATTTTCTTTCTATCCTTTGCACCGTTCACTGTGCGCATCTTTACCAAACAACACAGAGATGATTTTACTTTCATCATCACCAACAACTCCAACATACAATAAGAGAAATAATTTTTTTGAAATCTTACTTTCATCCATCTGCGACGATCGTATATGCGTCTTTATAAACATTATTATTAATTTTACATATTTGCAAACTAAAACAAGAAAGAATGCTATAGTCGCCTCGCGACTTTAGGATACCCGTTACTCAGTTTAATTATATTATTAACAATATAATATATTATTAATAATATTAATAATATTACAATCGGTTAGGTAATCGACCCTATTGATTTTAATTCAGATGACTTGAGAAACGCAGAAAATTTTCATACAAAATCATATTTACAGCGTATTTTTGACCGATCGTCCCTATGGTAGCTATACGATATAGTCGTCCGATTTGGATGAAACTTAGTCAATATGTTTATATTACTGACAGATATATTCTGTGTAAGTTTCACTTCGATTGGTTGGCCAACGCAAAAGTTATTCATATAAATTCATATTTGGAGCGTATTTTTGACCGATTGTCCCTATGGGAGCTATATGATATAGTTGTCCGATTTGGATGAAACTTAGTCAATATGTTTATATTATTGACAGATATATTCTGTGTAAGTTTCACTTCGATTGGTTGGCCAACGCAAAAGTTATTCATATAAATTCATATTTGGAGCGTATTTTTGACCGATTGTCCCTATGGGAGCTATATGATATAGTTGTCCGATTTGGATCAAACTTGGTCAGTATACGTAATCCCTAGACGTGTACTTTCTGTGTCAATTTGGTTTAGATAGCATTACTAACAAAAAAGTTTTCTATACTAAAACATGCTATTTTTACCTGTTTTTACCTTTGTATGCACATAGAACGCCCTAAAGAGGGCGTGTCAAAAAACAAAAGCAAACTTGTACTGCTTGGGCATTTTATCTTTCGTTTGCGACCATTTGGGCCTTTCTAGCTCTTATAGTCTCTGAGATCCTTTTGTTCACACAGACGGACAGACGGACGGACGGACAGACGGACAGACGGACATGGCTATATCGACTCGGCTTGTCATGCTGATCAAGAATATATATACTTTATGGGGTCTGCCATGTCTCCTTCTCCCTGTTACATACATTGCAACGAATACAATATACCCTTTTACTCTACGAGTAACGGGTATAAAAAAGCGAAACACTCTAATTGAAACTCAAAACTTTATTTTCATTATTTATAGAATAATAAGTTCAAATTCGGTTAAATTAAGTAGAAAACTCCCAAAACGCGATATGCTAAGACAAGTTTAAATTTATTAACTAACATAACGCGAAGACAAAAAAAAACTGCACCATAAAATTCACCTGAAAACAAGAGCCAACAACAGCACCATCGACCTTGAAAGACCAAAAAAGGTATTAATATAAGTAAAAATAAAATGAAAGAAAAGTCAAAAATCCATTCGCTTTGGCCCAGAGATGCTAATTTTTAGTGACAACATAGCAGACGGCGGATAAAATCAGCGGACGACTAGAGGAGATCAGAGAAGACCGGGAGCCGGCAGCAAAACGAAGATCAGTAACGGTCCTCTGCCGCTAGAGCAGTGAGCAACCGGTTGAGGAGACTTGAAATATAAATTAAATATTATCAAGCTAAGTAAAAAAAAAAAAAGAAAAACTATTTGGCAAAACCTGTTGCTGACGTTGTTTTGATGTTTCTTCAAAGAAATTTGGCTGGAAGTGGCTAGACATGGAAATGAAATCAAGAGTTTATTGGACAACTTGTTACTGAATATCTAGACAAGTATCAAGACATTGTGACCTTTGAGTATTAAATAAAGCAAGAAAAATTAAATAAAATACTCTATTCTAATTAAGCATCGTCTAGCTGTGACTTTGGGCTCTGGCTATGAATATGAGTGTGAGTGGGTCTGTGATTGACCTTAATCATATTTTATCTTTGATTCTAAACGCCTTTTATTGCTTAAAGCAAATACTTCAGTAAGCTTTCGTCTTTGGCATAGCCAAGTTGGAAACAAACTAGCAGTCTCGCATTAACAGAATTTATGATTTAATTATGTGAAATAACAATTTTTTTTTTTTTTTTTCCTTTATGACAAATTTGCAAAAACTCAAGGAACTTGATCTTATAAAAACCAAAAGACACAATGATACTAAATAAATTTAAAGTTTAAACACAAAAAATTAATATCAACGTTTCCTGTGAAGTGATTTTGTATATACATACAAATATATATTTGTTTTTTTTTTTTTTTTGTCTTAAATTATTTGACGCTTGGTATGAAACTTACTGTGACTGTGCATTGTTACAACTGATTAATAATTGTTAAGAAGACGACAACAACCTGAACAACAATTCATCGACGAATTATCCATATGTTTGTTTGCCGCCGCGTTTAGCCTTGAATTTGAACTTGGCTAAAAAAATTAAATGGTGGGCTGTAAAGATTAATATGCTTATATTACTACAGCAGAAAAAAACAAAAGCAAAACCAAATTTTTAACCTGTTTTATATGGCCATTTATCATATTTGTACAATCCAAATAAAACGCTTGAATCTGCTGACCTTAGACATTTGAAGTAATGATCCTATATTTGTGACCATATTTGCGAAGAGAGGGCAATGAACAGTCAATGGATTAATATTAATAAAAAGTCATCTTCTGAAAGTGGAATTCAGATTTTAGATTGAATTATTAGCTTTATGTTGTTAGATGATTACTCGATCAGATTTAGTATTTAAGTTTTTAAATTCATAAATATATATTTTTAGCTTGTTTATACTTACGCATTAAAATCGGTTGAACAGAACCAGTTCGTTTTAACCAAAGATAAATGCATAAAAGTAAATTCGTTGTTGATTATCATATTTTGTCAAATATTTAAAAGCACAGGCTAAAAATATCAGAAACTGCACACAGCTTTAACACTGTCTTCATAAACTTTAACCAAATGCAACAAGCACAAGCCATTTAAAAAACCCCATCGAAAGAAATAAAAAATAACACCAACTTAAAATTCCAGACACATTTTAATTTTTGATTGCGGGATGTGAACACTGAACAAAGTCTTGAAAATCTTAAAATCTTAAAAAGCAAAGCACAAAAACAAATGGGACGCCTTTGTCATACCAAATCCAGCTGACAGTGTTGGGACATGAGTTTATGAAAGGCATTTGAAGATTTACTTTAAATACACAATCACATAAAGAAAATATTGAAGTACCTACTATAAAAATTTGCCCCGTTTACCAAGTACTTGTATATGAGAACGTGGGTACTTAAGAGTAGTGGAATAACAGAAATAACGGCAAACCAATAAACAAAGTCTTTAATTTTGCGTAGTATGCATTGAAGTACACAAAAAATGAATTGATATCGAATTACAATGCTCCAAAGCTTATCGCAATCTGCGATCACTCTTTCGTCCTTTTATTTAACTATCTTACTCGCTATCTATTCTCTTACTAATTTGTTTTGCAATAAGACAACTCCTGGTGTTTGGCAGTTTGCAATGTATACACACGCCAAAGCTACCCTACACTGATTTCAAATAAAATTAAAACAAATATAAATAAATATAAAAGCATAAGTGCTTAGCGCTTTATAGCAGCTGTCGTTTTTTATTTTGATTTAATCATGATTATGATTTGCCTTATTCATTAAACTTGTGAAAATTAAAATGAAAGTGTGCTAGCATAATTTTTACCATTGTTCCCTTTTCAATTTGATATATTTATGTATTATGTGTCTGTTTGTCTGTGTTGTGTTTGCCCTTTCGCTGCGGTTTACGTAAGTGACACTGAAGACAGCAGCTAATTATGCAATTACTTGTTGTATAAAAACAAGTCTAACTTTAACATTGTGCACAAAAATCGTAACAAACTAAAACATATATTGTCGTTAATCAATATGTATATACATATGTATTAAAAGTATGATAAAGAAAATTGAGTACGGTATGTGTATGCCTTCAAGAATGCATTTTTGATTAACAAATTACTACACGATTTGCATTACCATTTTGAAACTGAAAATCAGTCTAGAACACTTTCTACAACCATTTCTTGATTTAAACTATGCTTTTCTTTTCCGCCTTCGAATCCATAATACCGGCTTAACAGTTAAAAAAAAGCAGTAGAAAATAAAAAACAGACTTGAGCGTCCGAAATGCGTGTTAAGAATATTAATCAACTGAAGGTCTCGAACGATAACTCGCAGCACATAGTGCATAAATCTTTGAAGACACATCCCAAACCTTGAAGGTTTTGACAACTTTACTCCTTAATTTCGGTTGTGTACTTTGCATAATATTTCATTATATAATTGGTTATTTTCTAGCAACGCAAAGGTGGAATTATAAACGCAAAATAAACAAAAGAGCCATTACAATGAAGAAGGCCAAACGCTGGCTGTTAACAACAGCAACAGGTGAGTGGACAAATGTCCGTGCAAAAAATAAAATAATGAATATTTAGTTCAGGTTCAGCAATGTTATATTTTCATTTTTGTTAATATATAAAATGGTTTTCGAAAATAATGCTATATATGGTTGATAATTATATAATATATACAATACGAATCTGATTCGATGATTGTGCCACTAATGAAAATTTTTTTTAAACTTAAATATTTACTTGACAGTGCTATTACTAGGTTTACTGGCATCCACGGATGGTGCACTGCCCTTCAAGAAGGTTTCCATTGCCAAAACACCTGCCTCGACAACATCTACAACAACAACTACATCGACAACAGTCATTCCAGATTACGACACAGAAAAGGAGGAGCCAACACAACTATCTGCATCTGAGGATGAGGATAACAAGGTAAGCTTTTGAGCAAGAAGAAAAGTTTTAAACACATTAAGTAAAAACATTTTCTTATTTGCAGTTCGAGAACGGGACGTTATTGAGGAGTTCGAAATTAACAGGCATACCTCAAATCGATTACATCTGGGATCCAAATCTTCCTAGAGAGCTAAGAGGGTAAATTTCTGTTATTTCTGAATAAACTAGTATGAAAGTCTAGCGAATGTAAAAGACGCCGTACTTTTTCTATTACCTATTACGCACATTGTCATACCGACGCACCAAACAGACTCTGAAATCGATTCAAGTACAGGTCATCATTAAAATTAATTATTTTAACATATTTTATTGCAGCTATAATCTTTCAACCTATCCATTCTTGTCAACCGTGCCGCCCATGGATGAGATTCACTTCAAATGCGAGGGACTGCACGATGGATTCTATGCCTCCATTGAATACAAGTGTCAGGTTAGCATAAATAAACAAAAATACTTAATAAATAGCGACAACACAAGTGGTTGGGCCCTTTTGCGCATCTTGACGTTTGACTAATATTTTGTTTTTGCAAGATGAAAGCTTTTTTAACAGTCAATTGGAGTTGCGACTTGCTGAAATTTTATATTCTTCTGCTATTTGCAGATCTATCATCATTGTGTTTATGGCATTCGTCACGATTTCCTGTGCGCCAATTTTACGGCATTTGATCAACGAACCTTCATCTGTCATTTCGCCTCTGATGTGGACTGCGAGGGATCTCAAAAGTATTGGAACAGGTGAGTAGATTGAACGGTATTCGCAACAGTCATAACAAGTTTCATATTGCCCAGGAACGACGAGCTTTACATGGCCACCACGACGTCGTCAACGAGCACGACTACAACGGAACCGCCTCCAACTCAGCCAAGACGTCGGACCCAGCGTCCCTATGCTCGTCCGTATCCTCGCCGACCACTGGATGACTACTATGATGAGGATGAGGTCGAGGAGGACTACTATGAGGAACGGGAACATCGTCGCAAGCTACGTCCTCGCCTGCGCAAGCCACTCCCTCTTGAATACGATGATGAATATGACGATAAGAGGGTGGAAGTGAAGCCAACTCGACGCAATCGCAATCATTATAGGGATGAGGATGACCTTAGCGATGAGTACTACGAGGAACGTCGCAATAGACCTGGTCGTCGAAACAAACCCACATCATCACGTAGCAAAGTCCCGGTACGCAAACCAGCACGTGTGGAAGAGAGACGTAGCGTCCACGAGGACCGTGACACTGAGGAACCTAGAAGAACTGGTAGCAGAAGACGAAACAGCGAAAAACGCACTTCACCGTCTACAACAGATTTGCTAGATGATCTGGATCAACTGGAGTATGAGAAACCTTATAAACTGGACCAAGAGGAGGCAGCTGAAGAACAAACACAACAGAAAGTCAAAACGACTCCAAAGCCATTGGCTGAGTTTATTACACCAAAGGCAGCCGCTGCCTCTGTCTACTCACTTCCCCGTGCACCCCCGCGCATTTCTAGACCAGTGCCAATCAATGAAAAGAAGAAATACTCGTATCCGGTGCAGAAAAACTCGGCCAGCACTCCAGTCACCGTTGATGATGAAGATTACTATCAAGACCAAGATCACGAGCATGAGCAAGTGGACGAGGATGACTATGAGCAACCAGCACAGGCAGCAAAAAGTTCTCAACGCAGACGCACTGCAGCGGCCAGAGATCCGATCCAACATCCTACACGTTCTACACTACGTAAGCCCGTGACCGATAAGAAGACACTGTTGGACGATCAGGATTACTATGCACCCGAGCGACAAGAAACTCCGCGTCGCAAGCGTCCACAAGGAGGCAGAACTCGAGCTCCACCAGCACCTGAGCCAGATTTTGTTGACGATATCGACTATGAAGAGAGGACGACGCCAGCGCGAGCACAACGACTACGTCCTAAAGCACGCGGTCCGTTGCCCCGAAAGACTGCACAGCGCCTTCGAAAACCAATTGTGCAGAGTGAAGAGGAGAATGTGGAGCCTGCCAGCGAAGAGCAGTCGGAGCCATTCCCTGTAGTTCCCTCTGCGCGCCCAAAAGTAAACTCAGTGGCAACGGCGCTACGTAATCAAAAGCTGACTCAAAGTACTAGACAACGTGCCCTACCCACGCTCAGGACAACGCCAGTGACATCAGAAGAAGAGCCATTAGAGGCGGAACACGCAGAGCAAGAATTGGAAGAGATGGAAGAACCGCTTGCACCGGCAGCCCCAGCAAAACCACAGCGACCAGCTTCGGTACGTGTGGTCAAGCGACCCTTTCTACCGTCTCGGGGCGGTAGCCCCTATTTGCCACGTGGCCTTCAGCCAGTGGGCGTTGCCGTAGCTGTTAAGCAACAACCGGCGACCACAGAAAGCACACCAATCGATATGGGGTCAACTATATCCGGTGTGCGGCTCTTGGAGCATGGAGCACCATTGCTACGGGGCGACCAAAGTGATCGGGATCGCGAACGTGACCATGCAGATGTGCCATTGGCACCGCCAACGCCATCGATGCTACCGCCACGCAGCGATCTGCCGACGTTGGTGACCCCACGGCGGCCAGAGCCACAGCCGGCAAAGCTCAATCTGGACGAACTCTATGAGAACGACTACGATGTGACGCTGAATGATGCTCTAGATCCTACACTTAAACCGCTAACCCCACAGCATTTACATTCACATCAGCACCAGCTTTCAAGCCATCAAGGTTCCCGTCCAGGTTCCTATGCCAGTGCGTATGCAGCTATTCCCGCAGAAAGCATCGCCTACAATCCATTCTCGGATCATGGCAACAACTATCAGCAAGCATCCATCCATCAGAATCATTCGCCATCATCCGCTTTGCAGTCAAAATCACAGCAACAGTCACCACAATCATCGTCATCGTCACAGCCAGCGAGCTATCATCATAGTAGTGATTCCTTTTTCTCATCGACAGATATACGCCGAAGAGCGATTGTCCCGTCGCAGGTCTCGCGCTTACATAGACACGAATTCTCTGCCGGAGGATCAGTGAGCAATAGCCAAATAGGATCACAACATAATCCAAATTTCTACGATAATTCATATGCATTTTAATCGTACGAGGTTAAATAAGTCTGTGACTAAAAGGTAATCATGGCATTTTTAATCGACCCTGTAAACCGGTTCTGAAAAGAATTCAGACTCGCTGAACCGGGTTTGTTTTTTCTTTTTTATGAAAAATTAAACATATTATTTACTTCACTAATTCAAAAAAAGTATCGGTTAGAAAAAGTAATGAAATTATTTTTTATTTAACATGTCAATTTTTTTAGCAATATTAAAAACCAGTTAAGAAATTTGTTATTACGTCCACTTGTTAAAAATTTAAAAAATTTTTGGTTCGGGAAAAAGATCACGAAAGTTTTTATGATTTTCTATCCAATTTGTAACTTTATAAAAATCCATGTATTGTATTTTGAACGATTTTAAACTTTTCGAAGGTGTTATCAATTATTGACAACAAATTAATTTTCTAATTTATCTCATTGCAGATGAAGATGTAAATAACTTTCAAATGAACAGAAAGCATCCCAGGTGCCTAGGCAAAAATATTTTTCAACTAATATTTTATATACTATTTAATAGTATCTTAGCCGCAACACCTACTTATACTTTTAAAGTAAAAGATAAATTTTCTTAAAACATATGTGTAAGATCAAGTTCTACATAAAAATTAATAGTATAATAACCATACAAAATACTCAATTCTCGTGATAGTAGCAGAAACAAAAGAATTTTGTCAGCTAAATTTGAAAAAAAAATATACACAAAAAAAAAAACAAAATAAAAAGAAAACAACTGTTCTATTAAACTTTAGCTAAATACATAGCAAGCTCGGTAAATCTTAACTATTTTCAAAATGCAACCCAATTAATAACACAAATATATTTGGAATGCTAAAATTAAACGCTGTTCATGACTAAGCACAATTGCTTAGACAAAATTATAAGTATGATTTAAATAACCAGAAGTAAAATATAATTGGGCTTACTTTTTTGGGGCAGCTCGACATTCAATCCTTGCTTTTGTCAGTGAAGAAAAGGCAATATTTAAGTGCTTCCGTCGCCTCCTCCAGATGATCCAATTTCTTCATTAAAAGCATCTAAACCAAAATTAACAAAATATGCTGCCGAATAGTATAAAGTTAACGCTAAGTGTACAAACCTTGGCAGCAGATATAATTTCCGTTGCCGCTTTAAGGGGCATATATTCAATAGATTTGACTAGTTCTATCGGAGCTGATTTTGCCACATCCTCAATAGTTCTAAAACCTTTTTCATAGAGCTGCTTGGCACGGTTCTGGAACATTATAAAATGGGTTTAAAAAAAAAGCTGAATTATTGAATTGGATACTTACAATCTTAACTAATGGCAGTTCCAATAACGCCTCCAATTCTATAGTTCCGCAATGATTAATTTTATGATGTATATGTTCAAACAATGATTTATAGCACCAAAAGTCATCAATTTGCTCGCAGAGTCTCACAATGGCAGCGGCAGCCGATGCCGACTGACTAACGAGAATCTGAAGTGTTCCACGTTCAATTTGATACTTGCTAGCCACGTTCGGTAGCGGCAACAAATTCAAAACATCCGACAATATTAGAACTTTATAGAGTCGATTTAACTGCAATGCTAATGGTCCCTGCACCGACTGTGTCTTCGCCAGCCTGACAGCATGGGCTTCCGTGAATCCCAGTTGTTTAAATAAAGCTAGTGTCTGCGGCAGCAAAGATGTATATTCACGAAAGAGAACACTGGGGTCCGCTGGAAACAGTTCATCCCCACGCTCATTGGAATTGAAGCAGACAACCAGATAAAGAAGATGCACATAGCTGGTGAGGATTAGCTGTTGCTGGGCGTCCTTCAGTTCCTTATGGATGGCCAAGGCGCGTTTGTAATCGATGCCAGCTTTGTAGGCTGCTCGACCAATGCTGGTCAACTGGAAACGTGTGGATTGACTAATAAGCATTTGACTACCTTTGTTGACATCTTGAGATGTTATGATACCAGAGGTATTTGGCATTCCCTTTTGCACAGTGTCTTTGAGCTGAAGAACTTTGCTCTTGAACATATTTCGCAAAATTTGCATTACAAGATCATCCAGAGCTATATTCAATGCAACAGCCTGTACAGATAGAAGTGTGCTCTTCACAAGACGATTAAGATCACGACGACAATCGGCGAGACTTAACCCGATAGCGCTAAGAATTAAGGACTAAAAATAATTGTAATGTTTTCGCCGCTTGGCTGATATAACTTTAACTCTGCTATAATTGCTAGTTTTACCTGTAAGCCAATTGCTTCTTGTTGATCTAACGAACTCAACGCCTTGTCCATGGGCGAGAAGAGCATTTCACCCACTTTTAAGTTGTCCTTTACTTGCGTAATGAGAATACTTTCTCCCGCTTCCCCTAGACCAGCACGACCTGCACGACCTACCATTTGCTTGTACTTGCAAAGGGTCATAAACTCTTTACCCACGTAAGGAGCGCGTATAATTACACGCTTAGCGGGAAGATTAACGCCAGCCGCCAGGGTCGATGTACAGCAAATGACCGTGATGACACCAAATCGATATGCGGTCTCAATATATTTACGCTCATCCATTGTGAGTCCTGAATGGTGATAGGCGATTCCATACGGTAGTGTTTTGGCCAGTACCGGACTAAGAATGCCACACATTGCGTCCATAGCGTTCATGAGATCAACTTTCTCGCTCTGCCGATGCTCAAAAAACTTTTGCTTGGGGACTATGCGGCTCAAGAGGAGTGCCACATTCTCACAATTCTTGCGTGTGGGACAAAAGACGAGACAACAGTGCTCTGGGGCGCATTCGCTTACTAGGCCAGCTAGATGATCTGGGTCGACACGCGCCACAGCGGCACTATACTATAAATTAAAAGTAAAACTAGTAAGAAAAATTATCTTTGGCACGCTGAAGATTCGGTAGCCTTAATCCAATTTTTTTAGTGTAATGTACAGCAGACTACTCTTTACTTAGTTATAAAAAAAAAAAAACATGATGTTCATTGTGACTTACATTGTAGTTGACGCTGCGCTTTACCACGAAGATTTCCTCTAATTCTTGCCCAGCTGCATTGATTTCTAGAATATCAGTTCCACATTTGATATACTCCTTTAGCTCCACAGGTCTAAAACCTCGTGTATAAATATCTGCTTTCATAAATGCTGAAATTTCATTAAGATTTCCAATAGTAGCACTCATTCCCACAATTTGAATGTTGGCTGAAATAAATGCAAACCGAAAATAATAATATATCAGGATATGTTAAAAAAAATTGGAATATTTTTTACCGTTTAGAAACATGACCTTAGTAAGAAATGCTTCCAGCGTGGCACCACGTCCACGTTCCCCAATTAAATGAAGCTCATCCACCACAATCAAACCAATCTCATGTGGTCGTTCGGCATCAATCAAACTGTCCATTAGAACAGCTCCTTTTTCTATAGATGCAATGAAAAGACTACGATTCTTATGCTGCTTTTGTGGCGGACACTTGCCTTTGCCCGCCGTATACTCCTCCACAATAAAGTTCATGGCAACGGCAAATGGAGACATTGCACTGACTTTTTCCTGCACTATGGACACATATGGCAGTATAAAGAGAACATTTCGTTGCCAACAGAGCAATTCACGTAGCATTAGGATTTCGGCTACCAAAGTTTTTCCGCCACTTGTTGGTAGTGCATAAATGAGATTTTTACGCTGTCGAATCGCGGGTAAATTAAGACATTCATTTTGCCACTCTTGAAAAATATGTAAATATTATGTTAACAAAAATACTATCAGATATGATTTTATAAACATCCAATTACCATATAAACTGTTGATTCCTTTGTGCTCAAATATTAAGTTTTTCACTATTTCTGGCAGTCCATAGAATTCGCCCTTTGTTGGAAAACTATCATCCAAAATTGTTTCGAAGGCTGGAAAAGCCTGAGTTGCCCAGTCCAACTGATCGAGTCCATCTAAGTCATTTTGTATTTGTGACGTAGCGCAAATCTGACTGCCCTGGACAATGCCTTCGAGAACCGACTTTGATATGAACGACTGGGACATGGACATAGATTCGTCATTAAATTTCGATATTGGTTTTTCCTCGGTTGGCTTTGGTATCATTGTTGACATCGCGTCCAAAAATAGTTGCGTATTTTGTACATCTAAATTTCCATAATAATCATCATCTTCAAAAATATTCTCAATTTTAGCGGCACTTAATTCCGTCAAGTTATTTGCCTGAATACATTTTTCTTCACAATTGTATCGGACATCTTTCCATTTAGGCACCACAAAAGGGCTAGACAGCAATTTATCACCAAAAAGACTATCATCTGAATCACTCTCAATCAATTTGCTGGCTTGGCTGCTAAAAGGTGCTGATATAACTGCATCTTGTCCGCTAAACATTTCCTCAATTTTCACATGTGAAAAAATACTGTCGTCGTTTTCCGGCCAAAGGCAACTTTCACGCATTTCCATCTTGTGCGGCGGTTCAACACGGTCAAAACATACTCGTTTCGGATTAACTTTATGCTGCGGCGTTAGTTTATCGCATAATTGTTTTTTCGACATAATAAAAAATACATCAATTAAACAGCAGCGCGCCAAAAAATGTCGTCACATCTGACTGGTGTCCCCGCATCGCGGTGACAGGGATGCTACTAATAATATGTTAAAAACATCGCTGCGATATATCATATATCGATATTCAATGCGATATGTAAGTATTATTGCGATATGATATTGAATTCGATATTTTATTTGATCATTATGTGGAAATCCATTGCGATATATCGTTTTAGACAACAAATTTTCTCATCCCTGGCACCTCTATACCGGCTTTTCGTATTGTGGTGCAACAAACTTTACAATGCCAAAGTTAGTATTGTCTTAACGAAACTGCTACATAATTCATCCAAAAATTATACGCTTTTTAATTAATTTAAGAATAATGTATAAGGGCTCACTTTGGCAGAACTTAGAAAAAGTTGAGGCAAACACCGCACATTTCAAAGAGATTTCTGTTATTGATAATATCGATATCGAACTCGATATAAGCGATATTGGACGCGATATGATATTTTCGATATGATATTTTAATTTATACATCCTAGCTATTATGGAAGAACTCCTATTCTCAGTATTTATTTTTTCCTAGTATTTTCTATTTCTAATGCGACAATCATTGAAATATTATTTTCTGTGCCGATACTTGCGACGGTTTATTTCAAACAAGAATACAAAAAAAATAGCATTTGGTCACATTGACAAGCAGGTTAAGGTTTTAGCGCAACAGTTTTGATCAAGGATTTGGGTAATTGCTAAGTGTATTCCGTTCATTGCACTCTTGCAATGGACACGTATTGGTACTTAGAGCATATTAGCTCCGGTAAAAAAGTAATTCTGCAAACTGGTGAAAACACGCTTGGTAGACATTCAAACTGCAGGCTTGTTTTAAAGGACTACGAGTTTTTGTCTAGAAACCATGCGAAATTGTTTGTAAGCATCGAAAATGGCGTTATTTTAGAACAAATGGTATGTGCGCAATTTCACCATGAGAGTCAATACTCATATTATACTTATATTCATATACACCCCCTCTAATAGAGTGCACTTAATGGTATTTATATAAACAATGCGAAGCTCAATGAACAGACACGCTCACTCACCTGCGGAGATCAAATTGGATTTGGCGTTGAAATTGATAAACGACAGAACCAAGTACCAGCAAACTATGCCATATTTATATTAAAGCAATCGAAAATCACAGCCGAAGACGTAGTTTTGATTTCGGACGACGAAGGGGACAATGCTGATGCTGGAGCAGTAAATGCGAAAGTTGCAGAGCTTGAAATATGTAACAGTAAAAATGATATTAGAATGGAACAACCTGAGGCTATTAACGGCGATAACGTGAGCATCAGAGCTGAAAACAGGAATCGTGCAATACACTTGCCCAAACTGCCCGATGTAAAAAAGGAACTTCTATCCCAAACAAGCAAAGAAATTGAAAGCATATTTGGCGAGGCCAATGAAGAGCTGCTTGAATCAGTGTTTCACATTAACCCGTATATTTACAAGCAGCTGAATAACAATAATCTTCCAGCTGCAGGCGAAAAAATTTGCGATGGCGATGTCATTGAATTGCAGGAGGAAACACTACCACCAAAATCAGTTCCGACACCATTTAAGATTGAGTTCGATTTGGATAATAATGAATATGATGAAGACTTTGCTTTGTCGCAAGCTGTCCTTAGGGAAATGAAAGAAGAAATGGCCGATGCACTTGCCGATCTAAGCGACATAGATATGGATAATCTGGACGATGACTTTAGGACAGAATCACCAATTAAGACACAGGCAGCGACACACATCGACGAAGATGAAATCGTAATTATTGAGGACGATGACGATGAGCTCCTTAGCAAGGTAGCTGATTGGTCATCAAAACTCTTCTCTCAGAATGTAATGTCGCAGATCTATCCACTTGAAGACAAGGAGCGTTCACCTAATGGCAGTGAGGCTGGTCAGAATAGTGATAATTACGACCAATGTCGGCGCTCTAAGACTTTACAAATAGAAAGCAGCGACAGCGAAGGAGATGGTCAGGCTTCAAATCATCCTATTTCTATCCCAGGTAAAATCGATCGATAAACATTAGCGATATATATATATATACATATAAAATATTAAAAGTAAGGTTTTTTAGCAGTGAATACCTCACCTGAGAACCGCAAAACACGTCGGTGCAGCGTTCGTCTGAAGTCAGTTGATGTTATGCATTTTCAAGAAGTGTGTCACGAAGAGGCACCTCAACCTTGTGCAGCATCTAATAAAAACTTAAGTTCGGATCCTGAAGTAAACAGCAATGTGATACTGGAAGTGGAACTAGTACCTCAAATATCCAATCCTTCAAACATATCAAAGCCCAAGCGCTCAAAGACTCATAAAAAAACGCCGAAGAAAACTGAGACTAAGTCACCAAAAATAAAGGAAAAATCTGCAGATCACAAAAATAAGAAAGGCCAGGCGAACACTACAAGTACATCAAATGCTGTGCTCGTTACTCAACCAAAACCAGAAGGTACAAAAACGATGACTTGCGGGAATCGCTTACGAAATAGATCCAAATCTTATTACGTGAAAAGCCAGGGGGAAGAAACAGAGGATCCGAAACCGTCCACTTCAAAAGTTTCGGAATTTAAAAATAACGCAAAACTAACTACAAATAAATCAATGAAGAGTAAGCCCAAACCGAACATTTCGGAGCGGTCTGAGGCAGAAACCTCACACAAAATTAAAACTAAAAAAAATTTGAAGGTTAGCGCGACCGAAAATGTGTCTATGCAAGAAACGAAATTACCCATAGTTAATCAGAGTATTCCGAACGGTAGTAAAAAAACAAAGACATTTTCGATGCGCAAGCGTAGCAAGACTATTTCAGAGCGGTGTGAAATACCAGAAACCACAGAGAAACCAAAAGCCAAAGAACTGGATGATAATTTAATCGTAAAAAAACCACCAATTTTATGTCCAAGTGTTCCAGGAATTGAAGGCAAAACTAAGCATAACAACTTCAAAGATAATCCAAAAGAAGTTAAACCAATATTGGAAAGACAATCTGTGGTAACAGATCGCCTACAGAACAGATCTAAATCATGTCTCTTCGATAGACCTGAATCGACTTTGAAGTCAGCAACAGTTTCCACAGAGAACACAGGAAGTTCACGAAAACCAACGTTAATTGAACCACCAAATTTGCCTGTACATCGTGGGAAACTACGCGGTGTATCATCTGAGATAAAGGAAATGGCAAACATAAATGCTGTTTTGGAGAATCACCGCTCGTTAAATTATCAAGAAGAAATGAAGCGCAAATGGTACAAAAAGCCAACGGATCAGAAAAAGGAATATGAGCATAACAAAAAACTGCGTCGAGAGCAGCTTCAGAAACTGGCTGAAAATGCCAAATTGAAATCAAACTTGTTAAGGGATAACTGCAACAGCAATGAGTGCAAACGTAAAATCAAAAACGTTCCCATGCTGAGTAATTCAAACCGTGGCGAATTCCTTACCAAGGAATTGCAGCTGCCAATTGCAAAAAAACGAAAGGTGGACAACATTAGGGAGCAGGAGGATAATAAGACTCCAACGGTGAAAGCAATTCCCAAACGGCGGGCAACCATTGAATGCTCAGAACAGATAAATTACATTGAGAGTCCGCCCTTTCACTATAGTCGACCGCCGGAGCGCAAAGCGGCTGAAGTGGCTCGCAATCAACGAACCTGTAATCGAGTTACCTTTGCCGATATGAACCGTGATTTTATATATCGCCAAGAACTAAATAAATGGTCAAAACGTAATCGACATGTTCGATTTAATGATAATGTTCAAATTCGGCTTATCGAACGCGTTGAAGGTGCTAACCGAAAAATTGAAAATCTTAAGGATTCAAAAAAAATTTCACTAAGTCGATACTCGGAGCGTAGGGAATGGGCACAGGCCAAAGGAAAACTCGAAAATTATAATGATTTGATTACTGGTAACATTTTATGCTGGGGAAATCAATGGTTATTACTACGTAATGTAAATGACATTGCGGAATTGGATATTTTGTTGCCCATACCAACTGAATTTAAGAGTTACAAACAGTATAAGGAGTAAGTAATAAAATATATAAATCATAAACATGTTTAAAATACCGATTAACTTGGATCTGTGTAATTCATTGCAGGATCATAATACCCCTGATGAAAGTGGAGCTACTGACCACAATTGAACGTGAATATAAATCTGCCAAGACCACATTCGAAGTCAGTCTTGTGAGTTTCTCCAAGGAAGACTCTAGAAATCGTCCTCGCTATTTACTAGTCACAAGATGTTAGCAAGCTATTCACATTTACCGAAACTCATATAAGTTACAAAAGTTCTTCTCTATTTTTAGACAAAGACAGACCCAAGAAATTTGATTTGTACACTTTGTGTAGTGGCGATAATATGAAGGAAACCTTTGCGACATTGTCGCGCATGCAGCGCGTAGCCGGTAAGCAAATACGTATCTAAGAAAAAATTTAATTATTTTTCATTTGATTTAACACGACAGGCAATGTTTACGAAATAACTTTCGATATATTACAAAATGATATTAGTTTGGTTACTTTGCAAACTATAAGAATTATTACTGTGCGTCCTGTTGTGGATAATATGCGAGTAGAATTGGGTGCATTTAATGCCGTCTATCAGCTTGGACGATCGCCGCTCTTTCAACGCATTCTGCAACCCAGCGAAAATGTAATATCCTTTGATAGCAAAGTCTTGAAAGACAAGCGATATAGAGGCTTCGCAAAACTGAACAAGCATCAGATTGATGTATGCCAAAAGACCTGGATTCGCTTAATTGACGATTCAACACCAAGTATAACGCTTATACAAGGTCCACCGGGCACGGGCAAATCTGCTGTTATCGCAAATCTTTCGCTTCAATGCATGTACGGCAGTACCAATCACACGCTTGACCGTAAGGTTCTCATCTGTGCCCATAGTAATGCGGCTGTCGATAACATTACGTTGAACTTGAAACGCGCACGGGAATGCATGTCTCATTCACAATTTGAGTTGCTGCGGTTTGGTTTCTTGGAGAAAATGGACCGGAATGTTCACGAACTATCGCTGGACCATCATCTAAGCCGGGAACGTGCCGATAAAGTAAAGCGTCTCACGGCAGAAAACATTGATAGCTTAATAGAACAACAGCTGGAACTGACAATGGAAATTGCCGAGCTAAAACAAAGATCGGATAAGGTGAGCTATTTACAACAACAATTGCAATCTAAGGAGAAGCAATTACGCCTGATAAATGATCGACTGAATATGCCACTGACGCCCCGAGAGGAGTACGAGATTTCCATAAAGTACATAAAACGTGCCAATATCGTTTGTACCACTCTCTCCAGTTGCGTTAAACTGGCCACTTTTATAGACTATTTTGATGCGTGCATCATTGATGAGGCCACTCAGTGCACAGAACCCTGGACATTGTTGCCACTGCAATTTGGTGTACGCGATCTCGTCCTTGTGGGTGACACCCAACAGTTGCCAGCCACAGTATTATCCCAAAAGGCCCTCGAGTTTGGTCTGGGCAACTCAATGTTTGATCGCATTCAACGCAATTTAAAGCAAAAAATTAACAAGGAGAGAATCAATCATTTTTTGCATACAAAAGTATTTAAACTAAGCACACAGTACCGAATGCATCCAGAAATCTGCAAATGGCCTAACGATTACTTTTATGAAGGTGAACTTGTCAATGCGGAAAGCACCCAACGTCTCACATCTCCCATTATTCCATACTGTGTGATAAATTTGAGTTTTACACGCGATACCAATGATACGAACAGTCGGAGCATTAGAAACGATGAGGAGGCAGAATTTGTTGCCAAACTTCTCGTAGAGATGGATAAGCATATGCCCACTAAACGCTACAGGTATGGCTTGATAACGCCTTATAGCAATCAATGCACTGCCCTAAGCAAGGTGATACCAGGTCACATGATGATCACCCCACAAACAGTAGATGCATATCAGGGCCAGGAGCGGGATGTAATTATCGTATCGAATGCCAGAACACGCGGTGTTGGGTTTTTAACCAATTACCAGCGTTTGAATGTGGCTATTACCAGACCCCGTCGCTGTCTGATAATCTGCGGTAATTTTGATGACTTGCAGGTAAGGGCAACATATTTGAATTCATTTTAGGAATAAAATAAAGCTTTACCATTTTCACAGACAGTGGATATGTGGCGTCATTTGCTGGATGATGCCCGTAAGCGAAATATTTACTTTGATTTGATGCGCAGTGATGTTGAAGACTTGGGTCGATCTCTAATTAACAAAATTTTAATAAAGCCCATATAATTAGTTCTTCCAAATGCCAGTGGCCACTTAAAAAGATGGCAAAAAGCATAACATGCGCATAAGTTGTAATAGTTACATAACGTGAATAAGTTATATTTAAAGAATTTTTATTAGTTTTTAACTTACATTCATTTTTAATTTCGATTTGTAACATCAATATAGACTTGCCTTATATCTTAAACATGTTTGTTAGCTCTGAATTAAGTTGAATGAGTTTGCGAAATTCTTGCTATCTTATATTTCATTAACCAAAGGATCTATGTATTAAGTTTTGAAATAAATGAAAAACAAAACTGTTTTTTTTTTTTTTTTAAGTAATATGTATTGCACTATTGATCTAATCTGGGAAATTTAAATTCTTCCGATACTTGACTGATCGTACTTATTTTTTATATGAACTAAAATGCACATCCAAAAAGAATGTAAAAATTATTTACTAGGGAACATTTCAAAATTAGACGCGCCTCTTCTGCATGACTAAACTCGACTCTCTCGGAACTATATATAAATACATATGCTAGATAGATATATTGTAAATTCACACATGGAGACATACAAACATCAAATTCATTGGATTGTTCGATTGGTATTACTTTTATAGTTGCCTTTACTTTGTTTTCGTATGCATTTTCCAGTGTTTAATTCGATTTGGTAAAAAGTCAATCTCATAAAGCAATCGCATGTCATTAAAAATAATGGAATAGCTTAACAACAAATTTCCGATAAGCGGTTTGAAAGTTGCAGCAAGTAATGCCATTGTAATAGTTATAATGATAATCGTAACTGAAATAACTTAAAATTGTAACAACAACAAAATTCTTAACTATAACTAAAAACATAACAAAAATATGCTCAAAATTAAAATATTCACTCAATTGAATCATTTTGCTGTGTTTTCAAATACAAATATATATGTATATGTGCATACAAATATATATATTGTTATATAATGACTATTAATAGAAGTACGACTAAAACGAATAATAGTTGATGTCTACACTTTTTTTAGATTAGCGTCTCTCCAAGTGAATCCTTTAAGGACTGATAGATTTGATATTGTTGATCCGGCTTTAAGTTATAAATCTATAAAGAAATAAGAAATTAGAATGAAAACGTTGTTTTTTATCGAGTCGAACAAACCTGTGTCAAGAGTTTTGCCGGCGATGGAGTTCTTATGAAACTCGAGATGTAAACGTTGACGAAGGTGGCCATGAGGAACTGACAATCGAATCGATCCATAATGCCACCATGGCCCGGAATCATGTCACCAAAGTCCTAAATACCAAGTTCACTACTTAATAATATTAAGTTTTTTTTAGGCAAATATGTGGACTCACCTTAATTTTGAAAGCACGTTTAAAACCGGATGCAAAGAAGCCACCGAATGGTCCAATTATAGAGCTGAACAAGCTCAATGAAATCGAGTGCCAAATGAATGGGTAAATGTTCAAAGTTTTTCCAATGCCAAACTAAAATAATAATGTTTAAGTGAATATTAAAAAAAGAACCAATAAATAACAATGATATTATGTGAATATTTACCAATTTTAGGCTATATTCCTGTGGGGTGAATAGATAGCTAGGCACACAAGACATCGTCATGCGACCTAGTTCCTCTGAGTATTGTATGGGACAGATAAAGTACTGGTAATTGCACAATACGTAAGAGAATAATATGCCAAAAAGAACGGTGGCAAAACCACCACCAATAAAGCCCTCCCAGGTCTTCTTGGGACTAAGCTTAATAAGGGGCGTGCGTCCAAAGAAGAATCCAAATACATACGCCATGACATCATTGCAAACAATCATCGATACGGGTACTATAAACCAAATTAGCCCTTCAAATATATTCTGTATAATTAGATAGCTCTGGGTGACGACAATCAGCAGTGAGACATGAGTCCAGGCAAACAGACTGAACTGTTTAATATAATATTTCTTAACTAGCGAGAGCACAAACCAAACAAAACCAACGATGTAGAGGGCAAAAGATAGAAAGCGATGATAAGTTACCAAGAATTTTAGGTATTCCTGCAAAAGCAAAGAATTAATACACATTAGCTTAGTTTGGTTAAAAAATATATTTCTTATGCACTTACTACACGATTAATAACCACTCCAAAATAGTCGACTAAGTTTTCGCCATAGAAAAAATAGTTTGAAGTAAGCAAGAAATACCAGGAGAGACTTCGAAACCAGGGCAAGCCATGTATGCGATACACTTGATAGCCAATTGAGATAATTTCCTGAAAACACTTCACTTGCACTAATAGTGTCTATCAATGCAGTTAAACACAAAGATAAGTAATTGATTCACAGTTTTCACCTATTTAAATAATCTTCATCACCCAACTCACCGTAATCATTAGGGCCAATGGGCCACCATAAATGATCAACGCAAAACCACAAATCATAATCCATGTAAATATACCTCGAATTACCCAGTTCTTCCATCTAAAAATAAAAATAATATATAATAAACACACTGAATGTAATCCAAATGTTATCTCAATATGTGAAAGTGTTTTAATACTTCTACGATGCATTCTATGAAAATTTATTATTTTCATATAGCACACTTTTGCAACAATCTTAATAATAGCAAAAATTTAACTTTAGACAAATTCAAAGAAATTATTTTTGACCTTCAGTTACAGTTGTTTCGGAATATAGTGTTGGAATTTCGTTCGCATCGACCCATAAATAATTTGTTACCATATGTGCTTAATGATAGAAATAAATAATTATATAAACATACCGATCGGGTAAATCCTTAAGTGCAGAGTCCAATATTTCTGGTGTTTTATCAGTGCCTTGAGGTAAATTTTTGGCCAGCTCCTCAACGAACTTCTCCTCTGGTATTTTCTCTTCCTCCGAATCGACCTATGCACAAAATTGAACAAAATATCATACTTACTTAAAAATGTCAAAGTCCAATTTTGTCTATACAATCAGCTAGATACGAAACACTTGGGTAATTTATCCAAGCAGTTCGTGGTTGGTGGTTAAGGTGGCGTGTTTTGTTGACTTGCCAAATATTAGTGAGTTCTGATAAGAAAGTAGTGAAAGGGGCACTGCCATTACTACGGCATCGGATTCGGCATTATCTTTATCACAAAGACACGGTGTCAGAACGAAACAAATGTGTCTCGCTGCTGAGATAACTGTTGGAGAGTGGATGGGTGGTTACTTGGTTGGACGGTTCCATAACAGCCGCTTAATTGGATTTGCTTGCAACCGAGGGCTACGCAGTATATTTGTTATTGGGTTTTCTCCATTAGTGCCCTTTCTCTCTTTCACTCTTATACTCGCACCCTCGCTCTCACACACTTCTAGTGTCTCTCTGGATGGCGCTCTTTTGCCACCTGCTTGTGCGTCAGAGAATAACAAAAACACTGCACACAGAGAAACATACACGTATGTATGTAGCGAAAATTTTGTTGTATGGGTATACATACTTTTTGCTTGATTTTGCGCTTCAATTATGGCAAATTTTAAAATCGAAACATAAGTATGGACTCACATTTATACACAGCTGCATTTTACCTAAGTCTTTTTGATGGAAGAAAACTTACATGATCTGAAGAATCAGCTGCACTGCTCGCCGCAGTGGTACCAGCAGCATCTTCAGTCTCGTTTTCTGCCTTTCTGCGTCGCACCTCAGCCATGTTTTATGTGTTTTTTTTAAAGCAACTCCGTAACTAATTTATTGTTAAGTTTTTCAAATTGAAGCGCTAGCGCAGTTGTGCTGCACAAACAAGCACTTAAAAAATAGATTGTCCGCCTATCACTTTAACACAACACACACGAGCTACAACTACAATCAATCCGAACAGTGTGACCGAGTTTAAAAGTTACAGAAAATGCCAAAAATGTGTGTAATATTTTTACACTGATTTGAAGGTTAAATTAAATATCGATATGAATTTTTGATCGATTGTTTGTGACGTTATGCAACACGGTTTTTTCAAGTATACATGAGTGTGTGTGATTGCCGGCGTCATTTGCGATTTCTGTATTGACTTTTATAGTTGACGAAAAATTAGATAAAATTTGAATCATGGCAGCGGCAATTGATGGCGTTTTCCCCAAAGCATTGCAAGAATTGGTGAAAAAGTCAAAAGTTCTGGTTGTAGGCGCTGGCGGCATCGGCTGCGAAGTGCTTAAAAATCTTGTGCTTAGCGGCTTTATAGACATTGAAATTGTAAGTTAAACGTCAGGTGTTAACTCCACAGAACGAACTAACGTTTTATATTCAGATAGATTTGGATACTATTGACTTGAGCAACCTGAATCGTCAGTTTTTGTTCCATCGTGAGCATGTGGGAAAATCAAAAGCACGAGTTTCACGTGAAAGTGCTCTTGGTTTTAACCCGGATACGAATATTACTGCCTATCATGACAGTGTTACATCGTAAGTGATTTTAAATCAATTGTTTAAATCTTCGGCATGCCGATGATACCATTGCTTTTACATCGCTATGATTTTTGTCATCTTTTGTAATTGCAGTACTGACTACGGCGTAAGTTTCTTCAAAAAATTCGATGTTGTGTTAAGCGCCTTGGATAACCGAGCAGCTCGCAACCATGTCAATCGAATGTGTTTAAACGCTGATGTGCCTCTGATAGAAAGTGGCACCTCTGGCTACAATGGTCAAGTGGAGTTAATAAAACGTGGCTTGACACAGTGCTACGAATGCACACCGAAAGAAAAGCAACGTAGCTTCCCAGGCTGCACAATACGGAACACGCCCTCCGAGCCAATTCATTGCATTGTGTGGGCAAAGCATCTATTTAAGTAAGCCACCTAATCAATTGCGCTATTCACTGTAAATAACAAATACTAATAATATTACAGCCAGCTCTTCGGAGAATCGGTCGAGGATGAGGATATTTCCCCTGACGCTGCTGACCCAGAAGCACAAGCTGCTCATGCCTCGGCTGAAGCCAAAGAAGATGGTTCTGGTAACCCAGGAGTAGTGGATAAGGACAAAGATAGGGCTAAAGAAGGCGTACAAGAGTCAGTTGCCAATGGCAACGTGGTGCGCATCAATACACGTCAATGGGCAAAGGATTGTAGCTATGATGCTGAAAAACTGTTTAATAAGTTCTTCAACGAGGATATCAATTATTTGCTGCGCATGTCAAATCTCTGGAAATCCCGCAAGGCTCCTGTTCCGGTCCAATGGAATACACTGCTACCCGATGGCACGAAGGCTGCAGGGCTTGAGTTTGCACGACAGCATCATAAGGTTTGGACTGTGGAGGAATGCGCCCAAGTGTTTGCCAATTCTCTCAAGGAACTAAGCGCTGCTTTTCTTAAGCTGGAAGGCAATGATACTTTAGTCTGGGATAAAGATGATCATTCAGCTATGAATTTTGTAGCTGCTTGTGCCAATGTGCGCTCCCACATTTTCGACATTGAGCGCAAGTCACGATTTGAGATCAAATCAATGGCTGGCAACATAATTCCAGCGATAGCGACCACAAATGCAATTACCGCAGGTATATCAGTGATGCGTGCTTTCAGTGTGCTCCATTCAAAGTGGGAGCAGTGCAAGGCTGTCTACGCCCGTCTCCGTCTGAACGGTCGAAATCAGTTTTTGGTGGCAGACACATTTTTTCCGGCTCCCAATCCCAGCTGTTATGTCTGTGCTAGCGATCCAGCCATAACATTACGTATCGACACGAAGCGCATTCAAGTTAAAGAATTCCGAGATGAAGTGCTAATAAAAACATTGAACATGGTGAATCCAGATGTAACTGTCGAATCTACTGGATCCATCGTTATCTCATCAGAGGAGGGAGAAACCGAATGCAATGAACAAAAGATGCTAAGTGATATGAATATTGTGGATGGCATAATTCTGAAGTGCGATGACTTCTTCCAAAACTATGAGCTTAGCATAATAATATCCCATTTTGATGCTGAGCGCGAGGATGTATTATTTGAAGTAATCGCAGATAAAAATCAGCTGCAGGCTAAGCAGGAAAAGAAATCCGAAGGGGACAAAGAGGAGCCCAGTGTCCGGAAGCGTGCTGCTAATGGTAGCAGTTCAACTGATGATGGCCCTTCGACATCAAAGCGTAGCCGACCCACAGAAGTTGAAGACGACGACGATGACGATTGTCTTGTAGTTGAGGAGGATGATGTTGATGAGATTGTTAGTTCGGCAACAGATAAACTTATTGTAGAGGGCAATACAAAAACCGCTAAAAAACGCAAACCCAGCAAGGAATCCGAAAATAAGGACGTTACCGAAATACTTGATTCATCCGAAGAAGAGGATATAGGTCCCACTAAAAGTAAACGCACAAAGCTAAGTGAGAAGCAGTCGGCGGATAGTGCAGTTGAAGTAATCAGCATTGATTAATAATGCATTTTTTTAACTTGACGTACTTTTTGTAACTCTTAAATATATATTAAACAAAGAATCTTAAATGTATAGTCACTTTATCTTATTCTTGTTTTTATGGTTTAGTTTTTAGCAGATTATCTGTTAAAGTCTGGCAGCATTTCACATAACCAATGTTACCATACCTACGAATTTGGTGATATCTGGCAGCCCTAGATATTGTCAAAGGTGCGTGTTTGTGTAGTTATTTAAAGAAAATAAATTAAAAAGTCAAGATTTTTCTAAGATGTCATTTGCAACCAAACTACTACAATCCGGTACACGGCTGTGGAATCAAATTAGCGTTGTCCGAAGCTTTCACAGCCTTATACGCCCCACCACAACCATAGGAGCACCATTGCTGGGTCACTACTCAATTGGGCAAAAATTGGTACCTGCAGATTTAACGACTTCACTTCTATCACCTTTAAATGCACAAGTGCAGCAAGTGGCAGGATTTAAGGTGAAGGGTCGTCTAAAGCGGCGCTGCAAAGATTGCTACATTGTGGTGCGCCAGGAACGGGGTTATGTCATCTGTCCAAGTCATCCGCGACATAAGCAAATGTCTATGAAAAAACGTGACTACAAATCTTGGATTCTGACGCATGCTACGCAATCAAAGGAAAGAGGCTTTTGAATAAATCTTATGTAAAAATATCAATAAATGTTAAAAATTTATATAGCGATTTGTATTGAGGCAACCAATCGTTTAAGGCAATCACGACCCGTTACTAGCAAAGATGTCTTACATTGATAATCATTCAATAATTTTTATGTTACATACGTTCTATGCTACTTTTCCTTAAAATATAACATAAGTTAACCAATTTTATTTCCATAATTGTTTATATCGAATTTGAATATTGCCGTATTTTGGGGACTTACCAACACTGTATAACAGCTGACATATTGTTTATCTACAATTTTCGATAGTCGCAATTGTCGAGTTTATTATCTTTAGCTTCCTACTTTTGGGTAGTTATCAAAAATACGCCTTACGTCAGTTCAAACTTTCTGATTGAGGCCGGTGCAATATTATCGCAGTTGTTTAGCTGTGACTTTAGCTGGAACTGCGGCGATGACGTCCCATTTTATGAGCGTTCTGCGCCAGGCCTTTAAGACATTTGACAGAGCCAATCTTGCTAGCTTTAATACAAATTTGCAGCTTCTCAAGCAGTTAACTGATCAGCTAACATACCGCGATCTACACATCAAGGAGGATTTATTTCACGACAGCGTTGAATCTGTCCAAGCTCCCGCTCCTTGCACTTATATGCACATCTTTGAGGATGAACGTTTCTCTATGAGCCTGTTCATTGTACGCGGCAGCAATTCGATTCCCTTGCACGATCATCCTATGATGTATGGTCTGTTGCGGTGCATTTGGGGTAAACTTCACGTCCAGAGCTATTCACAAAAGTTGGCTGCCGATGAATTGTTAACCTACGACACAAATCCCACACTTGTTAAGGTTATTGCCGAGGAGCCTTGTGTGGTAACAGCGGAGACATCGAGTGCATTATTAACGCCACGTAAACGTAACTATCATCAGATTACACAAGCCGGAAATGAAAATGCTACTGCAGCTTTTTTCGATATTCTAAGCCCACCATACGATGCCAGTATGCCGATATTTGGGCCACGCCGGTGCCGTTTCTATCGCCCTAAAACAGTTGGGGATCAAGTGGAGTTGCAGTGCATTCCTTCACCAGCAAGCTATTATTGTGATTTTGCTGAAACGCCAGACTCTGTGCTTCAGTGCGCCTTTATATGTGCGGCCGAAGCATTTTCTACCAATGTCACAGACTCTAAAGTTTAGTGAATAGATCTTTAAACAATTGACTTTTATTGTAATTTTAATTTATTTCCTCTCGACATCATTGCGGGCTCCACTCGCCGGGGCGGCAGCAAAATAAAAAGCGTTTTCTGTGTTATTTCAATAAAATGGCCTTCCTTTATCTTTAAGCTATATCTACAATTTATTATCAATGAGTGGTTGACACTTAGATTGTCATATCAAATGTAGAGAAACGGCAATTCATTTTAATCGTCATTATCTTCAGATTGATATATGCTTTGGTTTCTCCTCTTCAGATATTTGAGATTAGGACTAGTAGAAATGGGTGCAATCTGGGCAAATGCTTTCTCAACCAAGTCCTGTGCAGTATTTTCAGCTCGTGGATGATCCCTTTTGAAATCGTCCATCGGAATTTTAATGACATTCTTGTCTATTTCTGAGACAATGGGAGCTGGAAGCTGCAAATTAAGTTTCTTTTTGGACGTGGCCAATATTGTGTCTGTAGTTGGAGAGCTTTCTTCTATTGTTTGTGTCTTAGGGCTATTTAAAAGATTGCTTTTTACAGAGTTGTCCTCAATGATGACAGGCTGAGGCAGTTCTTTTCCATTGGCCAGCATTGCCAAACAAAGAGGATCATCAATGCCGAGGAGAGCACAGAATTCAGTACACTGTGGATTCAACTGGGCAGTTGGCTGTTCGACATGTGATTGCTTATAATTGTGTTCCTCAACGGGATCAAAAGTGGACGCAGTGCGGCAAAAGTTTTGAGGCACCTCCAGATTGCTGAATTTAGTTCGTATATGTGATAATTCCTCGACGGTTGGTGTAAAATTACAACGCTCTTCAGTGTTTCCCGCCTTTTTACCAGGCAAATAGTAATTGTTATCCTTTACCGATATCAGATGATTCGTTGCCAACAGTATTGAAAGCCACTCTATGTCATATTCCAGCCTTAACTTACTATCCGTGCTAGGTATTGTGTCAGCAGGTATGTCTAATACTTGTAAAAACCGTCGCTTGGGCAGGCACTTGTCAAGCGCCAAAAACTTTGTAACTGCTGGAGCAGGTGATGGCATTGATGAAGGATCCGGAACCATGCTGCTTCCGTCCTCCGTCTCACTATCACTGCTGTTGCTTGAGTAATCATTTTTCAGAGACTTGTTAGTGTTTAGATTGTGCTGCACTAAAGCAGCAAATTTACAATGCAAATGCGCCGCAAACCAATACGTGGGTTGCACACACTTCAATAGCTCCTCCAGTGGTCGACTTCCCAGCTGCCCATTGCTAATGTCTTCGGCAAAATGTGGCTTAAAGCGTAATAATTGTGCCTTATTGCCATATTCATGAATTCCTCTAGGCCAATCATGGGACATAAAGATATCTACTTTGCCCGATAGTTGTTTCAAACGAAAAACTTCCAATTGACGCACATGATAGACGCTGCGGCATGTTTTATCCGTATACGGTGGAAATTCATGGTGGCCACGCAAAAAATCATGACCCTTGTAAATGCCACTTATGCCAGCTATACGAATGCCATTTACGTTTACAACGCCTGCGTATCCAAGATAGTAGATATTCGGGGCGACCCAGCCACCGTAGGGTAGCTCTTGTAAATAGTTTGATGCTTCATGATTTCCGCCAATAAAGATGGTCAGAATTGGTGCAACGCGCTCACCGCTAAAATATCTGTAAAAACTCATATTATTGCATTGTGCCGGCTGAATAATAACCCTCTTACTTATAAAACGTGCACATGTCCATATATTTCCGTGGAACAGCCATAGTTTGCAAGTCCGTAACATTCCGAGTGGATTGAAAGTCACCGCAGCAAAGCAGCAAGTCGATTTTAATTTTGCGTTCCTTTTCGATGCCATCTATGGTATCATAAACACGCTCCAATTCGCCATGGGCACATCCTTCAATTGCAATTTTCATAATTATGGTCTTTTACCTTAACTTTTTGTTACAAATTGATTGTAAATAAACAAAGATGCGAAATGTTCCACTGATCTGTGAATGGCAAACGTCAAACTTAACATATGTTGGTTATGTTATTAACAGACGAATTCATAACAGAATGATTTTCTGTGAATGCTACCATGTATAATTTTAATCAAACTGCATAAGTACGCGCCAATATTTAAATACATCCAGGCTGGGCGATCGTAACTATTCTCATATCTATAAAAAGATGTTACTTAAAACGTTAAAAATGTTTTTATTTTTCAAAAATATCGTTCCATCCAATACATTATATGCATGCTTTTATCTGAGTGTAAAGACAATTTATGTGAAATGCTCTGCGTATTATTCTCATTCTTATTCTTTGACCATTTAACGTTGGAGTGTCTAATCTCGTTGTTTAGCTAGCTGGACGCTATCTAATTACATGAGTTGACTTCCAAGTAGTTTTCTTTGTTTTTTTTTAGTTACATACAATTGGTAAACACTAGACTTTCAACTTAAGTTATCATAATTTAGTTGGCACGGGCTTGCCAAAAGTAGAAATTTTAAAAAATAAATTTACAACAAATATGTATATAGCGATCATCTGAACCATCGGTTGGGTCGCTGCGCAGTAGCATTGAACATATATGTAATTATATATGTAAGTGTTGTACCCAATATGTACGAGAGTCTAGAGAAAATGCCTCCAACAGCCATCATTTGTCAATTTGTTAGCCAGTTTTCTTGTTTACGTTTTCGTTTTTGTAAAGAATATAAGAAGAGGAAGTAGATGTCAATTAAGAGCCGAACTTAAAGGAGGTGGGTACAGTTGTCTGGGGGAAGGCAAATCCACCCTGCTTTTCAATTAGTTTCGATTCTTTGGCCGCCTTGCGCTGGTCGGCAGTTACAACCACTTCTTGAAGAGCTTTTGCTTGTTCGGGGGTCAGGCTCGAGGTCAACAATGAATACCACGGTTGCTCTTGAGTGGAAATTCCTATAAAAGGAAAACAAGTTTAATCAAATTAGGCATGTGTGAGAACAAGTACTAGTAAATACCTGTAATAACTTCCTTGAACGTCCAATATTCATCAACAGCAGTATCGTTTTCTTCGTCGTCAATGGGCGTGGTGAATGTTTCAAGACCAGTTTCATTAAGATCACCAACAGACTCTTCTGCTTCATCATCTGAATCCTCGTCGTCATCTTTAAGCTCAGCTTTTACTTCGAAACCCGCCGAAGCTCCTTTTGTTTTTGCAAAATCCGCTAGCTTATCCAAATAGTTTGGTGCCATTTCATCCATTTCGTCCTCATCGCTTGATAAAGCCTCTGTACAAAAATAATTATTATTAACAACTACCAAAACTTAAGTAAAAGTAATTAAATTAGGATATTACCTTCGCAATCTTCTCCACCCTCCTCTTCTTCTTCTTCTTCCTCTTCCTGTGCACGGGATTCATATGCACGCTTGAGGCCATCGAATAGGAGTATAAGTGATGGAACAATCTTATCTGCTACCTCGCTCAGCACCTGAGGCTTGGCATCTCCTAGAGAGATTAGTGTACACAGACCAAGCACACACAATTTACGATCGTGAATTCTACAATAATAATAGTAAAGAATTTTTGATTGCAGATTATATGTTATTACATTTACCCCAGAAAACAGTCTGTATCGTGAAGCCATTGTTTAATAAAATGAGAAATAATTGGTTCGTTGCTCGGTTGCGACATTTTGTCGAGTATAGAGAGTAACAGCTGAGGATTGTAGTACAGTGCAGCGATGACCACCTGTAGGCACATAGTTCGCAGCTCCGATGACTGAACCTCGCGTGTCAAACGCGTCAGAGCCAGCTCCACAAACATGTGTATAACCGAATCAATTTGACCCTTGCACTGTAATATAATAACCTCCATTAATTTGGCGGCATGACACTCTGGGTCTTCTCCAGGATTGCCAGTCAACATCTAAAGCACAGTAAAGAAGTATCATTCTTAGTAAAAGTGACTGTAAGATGGCCACAATATTAAACCTACAGTTTTGCACATGTCCAGTAAGGCCAGGAGACGATTGGGATTGGAAAGGAATGCCGGGGTGTCGACGGTTACATAGTTGTGTAGAGCCGGCATAATGTCAATAAAATAATCCACGCCATCTTTTTTAAAGACCTGATAGATAAGTTCAAGCATTTGCCACATCTCCGCTGAAATGGCTTTGGATGTTAAATCGTAGACCAACGAAAAAGTTTCCTCGTAGAAATCTGGAAAAAAAAAAATTATTCGATAGGAAATTCAATATGTTTGTTCCTTTGATCACTAACCCGTAATGTTGTGCTGGAATATGTGACCTACTACATTGATGACAATTGGGTGCAAATTAAGCAGAACATCGGGATGCTCCTCCATAACGCTAAGTAATGTTTCTATTGTGTTTAGAAGTCCCATGGCCGTTATAGCCTTCTCATCGGACCCCTCCTCCGACTCCAGCACTTGACTGAATGTCGTTGCTAAGTGCTGACAAATTTCCGTTGCAACCGGAAGCAATTGCTCGGTAAATGTGCAAACAATCTTCTGCATTACGTTGGTCAAGTCTTCGTTTTCAGTTTCACGTATTATGGTCAACAATTCCTTAGTAATCTCTTTGATCTGAGACTGCACGTACTGGGGTGCCTCGTCCTGCGATGATAGGAACATTTGCAGACCAATCGCAGCCTCCACTTTAACGGGCAACTCCTTATCCGTTAGCAACGCATTTGTGGTTAGTCGCATCGTTTCGGCCAGCACCTGAGGATTCTTGATTTGGACATCGCAGAAATAGTGCAGTACCCAACAGGCACGGGCCCGCATATGTCCAGCCGGATTCTGGAATTCTGGAAACACATAAGTGGTGAGCATGGACTCGACCTGATCCCGGTAAAGAGCCTTCTTCAGAAGCACATCTGCCAATGTGCCAATCATATGCAATGCGCCATCTTTTTGCTTGTTGTCCGCATTGGGAGAGGTAATTATTTGCATGATTGTACTCATCGCTTTTGGCAAAATGCCTTTGCGCTTTTTGCAGACGGAATGCAACAGAGATTGGGCTGCTGGTACTGGTGTAGCATAATCCTCAAAGATATCTACGAATTAAAGCTGTAAAAATTAAATTCAAACAATGTATTGCATATATGCGCTTACCAAACTTGAGGCGGATATACTCGTAGGGATCACTCTCCCAGAGTTCTTGATCAGAGTCGGTAAATGACATAATAGGGAATATGACATCCTGAATAACAGCAACCATATGCGGCTTGATAAGCTTCCAAGTGTAGGCGTGACTCACACTATAAACCAAATAATTTAAAACGACCTAACTTAAAATAACTTAAAATCATGGAACTTACGCAATCTTTAGATAATTTAGAACGTCCGTCAGCACACGGGGCGACACATAGACACGATTACGATATTGGTCTAAAATTTTAAGTAATACTTCCAAAACCCCTGAACTGAAGGTGGGAAGATACCATTCAGCAAATTTTTGATACTTTTCGCTAACGACGCTGCTGGGACTGCCATAACTGCATAAACATTTTAAAATTTTTAATATACAAATATACATATTTTGTTTGTCTACTCTTTTTTTTTAACTTACCGCTCGAACATGCGTACCATAATATGAAGGGCCCACTTCTTAGTCTTCCAATAGGGAAATTCAGTACGTTCGTCATCATCCAAATGTGAGCAATCGGGCACAGCCCGATCCGCGATCTGACGGCAAATTTCCATCCATTGCGAGAAGATTTCCTTGGTGATCAGGTCAAGCGGCAAGCTGTACTGAGTCAGGGCGTAGTAAATCTTGAGTACCTGTTTTTGCAGCAATACTGATTGCTCTGACTGATCATTGAGCAGAGTCATCATTAGTTGATAAATCATGGGCAATAGCAAGTTCATCGCTTCGTTCAAAGGTGCTCGCTCTTCGAAGCGCTTGTATTCGTATGTCTTAACCAACTGATACATGGTCACCAGTGCTCCATTCCAGCCATTCACGTCAGGATTTTGCAGATAGATGCTTATATTGTCTACCACCTGTGGCCAACGACCTGGGAAATCATTCTTGATAATGTGATTCACGCATACCGACAGCTGAACCCTGTATTTTAAATCAAAATTCATACAACTCCACTGAAGAAAGACGAAATGCTGTATCTTTTTCTCACCTGATCAGTTCTGGAGCGTGGACAATAGCATCCACAATGGCTCCACGGATCATGGCGCGATCCTGTTCATGAATGGAGAATGGTATGGGCTCTCCCGGTTTAGTTTCATGATCCGACCAGCTGTTATTGATCAAATTCTTTAGGTATACGGCACCCGCTTGTCGAACAGGCTGCTCTAGTGTCGTTTGCATTACGATTTGCAGTATGGTAGGCACAAAACCAATGATTTTATGTATCTAAGATGCGAAAATTTAGTAAACACATTAGTAAATTACTTTTTAGACCCCATACTCTAAAAAAGAGTAGAGGGGTCTATTGGGTTTGTCTGAAGCGAAATTTAGAACTGTAACAGGTAGAAGGAGCTCTTTCCGACCCCATAAAGTATATATCTCTGGATCAGCATCAACAGCAGAGTCGATAAAGTGATGTCCGTCCTTCTGTCTGTCTGTCCGTCCGTATAAACACCTGGATCTTCTGAACTACAAGAGCTACAAAATTTGGAATAAAAGTCCGTCTATATGTCTGGCATATCAAGTTTATTTCAAATTTTTACCACGCCCACTACCGCCCCCGCGAATTGTCAAAAACTGTTTTCCACTTTACCATAACTTGAAAACGATTAAAGCTATTGAAACTAAATTTACTCATTATGTGTATGGTACAATTATAACTATTCTTACCAAGTTTGGATAGGACAACTTTACCCTATAGCTCCCATAGGACAAATTGGTCGAAAATTAGTGATTTGTATGAAGACATGTACTTTTAAGTGAGCGATCGCAGCCAAACTTACACATTACGCGAATGACACTATTATAACTATTCCTATCAAGTTTGGTCCGGATCGGAAAACTATAGCCTATAGCCCCCATAGGACAATTGGGTCGAAAATTGCCTATGCGCACCAGAATGAGTACAGGGTCTTTCACAGTCAGCTCGCTCGACTGTAGCCTGCCTTACTTGTTTGGATGACGATTTGTTTACACAGGTGCTATATTATAAATATGGCATATGAGTAATGTTTCCAAAAATGATATTGATAAAACAACAGCACACGAATCAGCATCTACTCAACGGCTTTCTGCTCGCTTATATTAAGAATTCTAAGCACAATTTAAAAATTCTTATACGTACATACACGATGTACAAATATATGTACATTAAAGAAGCTTCATCGTGGAATTGACAGTCTCGAATATATATGTGTTTTGATAAAGTTAATTAACCGATTGAATAAGGCGGGGCACTGGAAATCATTAGAAACTGACTCAGACGAAACATAAGAACATCAAGCACAGTGGTGTCAAATTGTATTGTATGTACATGTACAAATATCCGTATTTGCGCGCGCTTTATTTATGTTTTTAATTACTATTAAATAAATGTAAAGGTTAAAAATTTAAACTAGCGAGCTAGCGGCTAATTTAAAAGCAGATCATAAATATTTTTTATTCATAAGTATTGAATCTCATTAGCTCGTGAACTGTTTTTGTATGTGAAATACCCGTACATCTTCCATCAGTAGTACTTGTTGCCCCATAGCTACAGAACATATTGAATATATTGGTTTTAGCGGTTTTGACCAATATCAATTCTCTATTAACACAATTACTCCCTCACACAACTGCATGCAAATACACACATACACACACGCACATACCTTATATGCAGAACATATAGACGGGGAGGGAGGTTAAAAGCGAACAATTAAAAAAGCACATGGTTTTGGTCTTGCTTTGGCAACAGGGCCTACAGAGGAATGGGGAATGCCCTATCATGGAACCTTAATAGTTTTTAACCATGAACTTACTTGCGCTAACTGATCCTCTGCTGCTTTCCTTTGGTCGGGATTTGGATCAATTGTTGCGCGCAACAGTTCCGTCAATTTCTGTGCCTCCATTTTCGTTCAAGTGCGATGTCCAATTTGCCGGTTTGGCTGTGATTGTTGAACAAACAAAAAAATCCCTCAAAGCACCCACAAATGGTTCGATTTTGCTTAATATGTGGACGCAATAAGCGCACAGGTAATGGCAATTGCAAAAATATGTGCTAATAGGAAAAACGTGGAAAAAGGCTGTCACAGCCACACACACACCGCCGAAGTTTCCGAGTCCGAACGTATCGAAAAAATATCGATAAATTGGGTTTTGATTAATATCGTATTTTTTTAGCAACGGTAGTCTACAAATTTAGTTGTTATTTTTAAATGTAATAGTAACTATATCACACCTAATGTTGCAGCATATAAATCGTGAGAACAAAATCATTTTGAAGAGTGTTATATTTGTTTATGCTTTAAAAAAAAACTTCATTTGCTTCAATTCGCATTGTAAACCATATTGCCGTTTAAAGAAAATGTAAGCAAACAACAATTATACCCATAGTTATGGGTAAGGTAGGATAATGTGATAAAGTATGGTTTCGCATTAAAAAGCCACAAATAATATTTTTTGGTTTGATTACAGAGGCTGTAAGCCGCTGATCGCTAGAGTAAAAATCGTTTTAGGAATACCTTTAACATTAATAATGATTAGAGAAAAAATCAAGACAAAGTTAAAACTGAGAATTCTCTTTCCTAAGTCTTTGTGCTGTGTTAAATCTGTAAGTACCGGTGACTCCAAACAGAAATACTATTGATCGTAGTAAAAGCGGGAAAATAAATTCAAGTGGGCATGCCAATCATGGGAATTAACACTTTTATCGATAGAATAAAAATAGTGTTATGAAACAAAAAATAAAGAATGCAACACTGTCCATGTACTATGAATGTGTGCGTGAAGAGTGACAAGGAGCGAAGTTTTCTAAATGACACATCGTTGCTGGAGGAGGTGTGGTTGAAAATTTATTAACTTTGCTGTTTATCAAAAGAATAATTCTTTTAGAAGTGGTCTAATATTAAACCCTAAAGTTAAATTTATCCCGGTTATCTACAAAATTCAACAAATCCTCAGTCAATATGACAGGCAGGCTACCGGCATGCGTAATTGATGTGGGCACCGGGTAAGTTTCGTATGTGGTAGTTAAAGTTGTAGATATGTAAGAATCTCTATTTATGTGGCTGCTGTTTTTTTTTTTTTTTTTTGCCAGATACTCGAAACTGGGTTTTGCTGGTAATAAGGAACCACAGTTCATAATTCCCTCGGCCATTGCCATTAAGGAGTCGGCGCGTGTAGGTGACACTAATACGCGTCGCATCACAAAAGGCATCGAAGATTTAGATTTTTTTATTGGCGACGAGGCATTTGATGCCACCGGCTACTCCATAAAAGTAAACAAGGGATTTGTCTATATACTAGTTAAGGCTTCACCGCACATTTCAACCATAAAACTAATACGGTAGATTAAATATATAATTATGAGTCACTTTGGTTTTTTTTTAGTACCCAGTGCGTCATGGTTTGGTGGAAGACTGGGACCTAATGGAGCGTTTTTTGGAGCAATGCGTCTTTAAGTATTTACGAGCCGAGCCCGAAGACCATTATTTTCTGCTTACTGAGCCTCCACTAAACACCCCTGAGAATCGTGAATACACTGCCGAAATAATGTTTGAGACGTTTAATGTTCCTGGCCTCTATATTGCGGTGCAGGCTGTGCTAGCTCTGGCAGCAAGTTGGGCATCCAGATCGGCAGAGGAACGTACACTGACTGGCATTGTAGTGGACAGTGGTGACGGTGTGACGCATGTTATACCTGTGGTAAGTACGTTAAGCTATTGGAAAGTGTAGCATATCTTATCGCGGCACATTTTTTTACAGGCCGAAGGCTATGTGATTGGATCATGCATCAAGCATATACCGATTGCTGGTCGGAACATAACATCGTTTATTCAGAGTCTGTTGCGTGAACGGGAGGTGGGCATTCCGCCGGAACAGAGCCTGGAGACTGCAAAAGCGATCAAGGAAAAGCATTGCTATATTTGTCCTGATATTGCCAAAGAGTTTGCCAAGTACGATACGGAGCCGAGCAAATGGATTCGTAATTTTACCGGCCTTAATACGGTTACTAAGCAGCCATTCAGTGTTGATGTTGGATATGAGCGTTTCCTCGGACCCGAAATATTTTTCCATCCAGAGTTCTCAAACCCTGACTTTACTATACCACTATCCGAGATTGTTGACAATGTTATACAGAACTGTCCAATTGATGTGCGACGTCCTCTCTACAACAATATTGTACTCAGCGGTGGCTCTACGATGTTTAAAGACTTTGGCAGACGCTTACAACGAGACATTAAGCGATCGGTTGATACTCGTTTACGCATTAGCGAGAATCTTTCTGAAGGACGCATTAAGGTAGACAAGACGATGCTGATTTGAAAATCACTATTACAACAATTGTTTTTCTATTATAGCCAAAACCCATCGATGTACAGGTAATTACACATCATATGCAACGTTATGCTGTTTGGTTTGGAGGCAGTATGCTTGCTTCAACGGTAAGTAATTAAATATTGAATTAATTATGAAGTTTACAAAATGTTATCCTGTTATTTTCAGCCGGAATTCTATCAGGTGTGCCACACAAAGGCTGCCTATGAGGAATATGGACCAAGCATCTGCCGTCATAATCCAGTGTTTGGTACCATGACATAATGATATAACCGTTTCTTGTTAGTGGCTGCCTGTCGAATGCCGCGCCTTATCTAAATATTTTCATTTTGATTTTGATTTCTATACATAGCTCTACATGCGATTACGTATTCCACGCTATAAGTATTGCTTAGACATTAGTATTGATTTTCTATGTATTAAGCTCCAAAGTTGTCTAAAATATTTGTATTTCAGCAATACGCGTAAATCACTTTTTGACCTAATGTATGTTTCCTGTGTAATTCTGATTTTGAACTAAGCTAAAAGATCTTTAAACAACCATGTCTGCTAGTTTACCTATTTTAGAAGATGCAATCCTTCTACTTGATACTTTAATTGTTTATGATCTATACACCAACACACACTTTTAAACACACACACCACACCAAACGGCACTCCATTGAATACCGATCTAAAAACCCAATTATATATGATGTGGTACTTATCATAGTAATATTTATCTATTTCAATAACTGCAAAATGATTAAATGTAAAAGGGAAACATGAAAACTAATATTGATGAGAAATCTGTTTGTTATACTAATAAGCGTAATTAATGGCATTCATTAAATCAATAAAACATTCTACAAGCTCAAGGTGTGTCCCGACCCATATTTAATTTTCTTTCAAGTAAAACTCAATAGGGTTTTGTTCTAAAGCTTTGACAAGAAATTTTATTAATGCATTCAATTAAGTGTGTATACAAGTGTAGTATTTATATTAAGTGACTGTCTGTGAAGCGTAAAGTGCTTTTAAAAAACACTCGATTCGCCGCACAATAAGCGATATCAATGCAAATTAGAAAGAGTTTTCCTTTTAAACCGGTGCAAGTAATCGTCTTTTAAGTGGTTATGAGGTTACAATAGCATGTAAGAATGAATAATATTTTATATATTTTTCTCTAATCAACATAGTCGCTGGATCCTTCCTCTTCTTCATCATTACTATTACTCGATTGGGCTACGGCGGATTCTGGTGCACGCAAGTGCTCAGATATTCGGAAGTTTTGCAGAAAGTCCCTCATAGCATCCATCATATGGGTTAACGACTGTGGTAGAACAGCTTCTATTGGAATAAATAATAAACGAATACAAAGACGTATAAAAAAATAGTTGCAATTATAATGCTGTTAAAAAACATTTATGAACTTTAGAAAATACAATGAAAATTTTAACCTTCAGTTTCACCGCCTCTGGCGACAGCGTCTCTTTCTGGAAAACCTAAAAACTCATCGGGAACATTGCCATCAGCATGAACAGCGACCTCTGGTGGTTGCTGTGCAGCTGCAACATTGTTCAAATTAAATGACGGTAAAAGTGATTGAAAGAACATGGACACGGAGTTGTTGGTATTGGTTGTTGGACTGCTACTCGAAGATGATTTACTGCAAATAATAAAGAAAATAATGAATTCAATAAAGTTTTTGGATTCGGCAGCCCGTACCGTTGATAGCAGTTAACACTGTCAACTGGAGGAAGCGGATCGTAAGTCATAATCGCCTGTTTTTCTTTAGATACAAAAACGGCTAAGGGCACTTTCTCTTTATAGTCGGAGAGTATGACATGACGCAAGATGGGGCGTGGGGGAGTGCAACCGTAGCGTATACAACGCTTCTCTTTGTAATCATTTATAAGTGGATCCTTATTGTCTATGCGATCCAGTACAGTATTGACATTACTTTCTAGCCAAGAAAGTACATCGTTTTGACGCCAAACAATCTTGGCACGGCATACATACAAACAGACAAGTTGGTGCAGCGCAGGCGATTGGCTAAAATCAAATTGATAATAAACAAACATATAGTAGATTACAAAGTTAACAATTTGAGTGACTCACTTTCCAGAAACATCGGGATAGAAGTATGATGAAGCCACCACGCGTTTGTCTGTTTGTACAGACATCTCGTCAAGCAGCGGCCGTAATACACCCGGAAACATAAGCAATGCATATTGCAGAGCTTCATTAGCACGCTCGCAGGTGCCGTGAAGCGTATATAAAGCCAGTGCATAAGAGTAAGCCATGTTTGGTAGCTGGGCAAGATTGCGTGACGCATTATATTCTTCATAGAACTCCACTAGCCAACCATTTTGTTTGCTTCGTAATGCATAGTAATCTATGACAAGTATAACGGCCAATGGATCAACGTCGGGTTGCAAACTTAATATAAGCTTGGAGATCTCAAACGCTGTTCGACAACAGGCACGTTCCTCCAGGTACTGAGCATGCTTAAACAGTATGATGTAAAAGCAGCGATTTTCCTGTCGACGATAGTCCAATCGTGAATTACCTGATGTCAGGCTAAAGTTGATGTGCAGTGAAGACTCTAAAAGGAAGAGTGCACGTTCTATCATCTCTGATGCCAGAGCATAGTCCTCCGTCATTTTGCACACCTCGCTCAGCTGGACTAGTGAGTCAACGTGATAGGGACAACGTTTAATTAACGTGATCAAAAACTCGGAGTCTATTCGTTCCAGAGCGGAAAGAAACATATGCTGAACTCCTTGATAGTATTGACTATGCTGAAAAGTGAACCATTGAACATGACCTTCGTTGTTGCTTGAAATTTTTAGACTCGTCGATGTGGTTGGAGTTTCTGGCGTGGGTAGTAGTTTCATGGTGATAATGTTCTTGGTTAACGGCGGCCAGGTTTCCTTTGCAGCGACCATATAAGTTGACTTCAGTGTAGGCTTTTGTCGACCACGCTTATTCCTAAACGAAAATAAAAATTAAATTTTGATAATTTACGTAACAATTTAGGTATCGTGAAGGTTTTGTACTTACTCAACTTTGACAACGCGTTTGCCGAAAGTACGACGCATTTCGTTTTGTTGATTCAGATGTTTGAGCTCCACTGTCAGCAGTTTCTTGCTTCCCAGTTGCCCTACTGCTCCAACGAAAGGAGTTTTCTCCAGGTGTTTAGGGACGCTATCGTATAAGGGTGCGACACTTTCTAGGTTCTTATCTGGGCGTTCGTTATCCTCACTGCTTATATGGTTGCCATGCGACTTGGTTTTCTTCTTGCGTTTCTTCTTCTTTTTTTTTGCAGCGCTATTCGTGTGCATGGCTGTCGATGGGTGTTCTGTTTCATTGTCATCTTCTTTAAATTCGCTCTCCGACAAACTCTGTTGATTTAGCTGCAATTTGAAAAAAAAAAAATCTTAACAGGGTCACACAAGCTTATAATTATGCACTCATGTGTGTACTTACCAAATCAAAAGGATTTAAATGCGAATTGCCCCTGACCATGTCCAGTTCGTCATTGTCAGTCAAGTGGTCATTGTCCAACTCTTCGTCAAGTGGAGGGGACAGCTTATCTGCACCGCCTTGCAACTTCTTCAGCATACGCGCGGACATGTTCTTTTGTTGTTACTAATCAAATTTGTACATGTGGAAAAATTATTTACAAACAAGTGTCGACTATCCGTTCTTTTTCTTGTTGTTGTTAAAAAAAAAGACTGACGTCCCTGTTTAACAAATACAGATATAACTTTTGCTTTCGGTAGGCACTTTCTGTTATATACATAACAGCGATAAGACCATAACATAAACGATTACCGGTATCCCTAGCAGGTTTTTAACGTTTGTTGTATAAACTAAATTGGTCACACCGTCTTCGGATAGTGATGAAAATTTGAATGAAAACATCGATGACGATGACTATCGGTGTTTTCAAAATCAAGCATGCTAGCTTTCATAGCTAGCAGAAGCTCGTGTTTGTTGTTATTCTAAAATAACAATATAATATATATAGCAAAATAGTGACAATATATGTACAAATGTAAATAAACTATTAATTAATTTAAATTCAAATGGGTTTACTTTCTTTGGCATTGCTTTGTATGCTGCTTACCGACGACAAATACGAAATATTCAAAAATTAATCAATCGATGTTTTGGAAAACATCGATACATCGCTTAACATCGGTGTCAGCAAAAACATCGGCAAACATCGGTAAACATCGATGCTCGATGCGTCGATGTTTTTTACATCACTATCTTCGGCTGCTTGCAGCAAAAGCAGAATTATAGTGATTTTTAAAATTGTTTGCAAAGTTGTTTATTGAAAATCGAAAGTTAATATACCTTTTTGTGAATTGTTTATAGTTAAGTTATTTGTTGTCAACTTTGTTATAGATCTTACCGCCTAGCAACTGAGCAAATAAATCGCTCAAAGTAAAGAGAAAAGCCCAAAAAATTTTGGCGCCCATTTTATATTTACATTTGTTGTTAATATTGTAATTTAAAGGCAAAATGGTGATTATAGGCTTAAGTTTAGGTGGTACAAACCAGTCAGCGGTTCAGTTAGAACCCAATAATATATACCGCATCGGTCGAAAATTGGGTCTTGAATTTCACAGTGTCGATGAGGTAAGTATCGCTTCTTGCTTCTTAACTCCTGCAATGAATTCTTCGACTTTTCATCATCTCTTCCTTTAGTCCATAGAGCTCGCACACGCAACAATAACACTCATTCCTGAGGGAATTGTGCGTTTATCTGCAGTGGCCGGCAAAGTGTTTCTGAATGATCGGGAGATAGAAATAACAAGTATCACCATTTCGGACACGGTCAAGGGATTAGTTGACCTGCGCTTTGGAAATGTGAATGCTAAGTTGCACTTCCATGATGTTAAGACTGTGGATAACGATGCGGTAAACTCAAATACATAAGTTACAAGTGGTTTTGTTAATCAACAAATTCAATTGCAGGCTCACGATAGTAGTGGTTACGAAGATGGCATAAAAGACAAATCAAACAATACAACTGGTGACAGCATAATTATACCAGAGTCAAGGCCTCCTTCGGCAAACATAACTCACGAAGAAGAAAGTTTCAGTATACCTGAAACGCAAGCAATTTCTTTTACTCGCCGCTCAAGAAGTCGCGAAAAGTCGATGGTTTTCTGTGGTGATGATTTCCTAATACCTGAAACACAGGATGTTGGGCTTCATAGCCATAAACCTGCGATGGTCTATCTTGCTCAAAGCTTGAAGCAAAAAGTTTCATATGGCGATGATATTCTCATTCCCGAAACGCAAGATGTTTTGACACATAACAATGAATTCGCGATGGTCCAACAAGATCAAGATAACCAAGATGAAGATGATGCTTCAGAGTTGGGCACTCAAATTCGTATTTGCACGCAAGATTTTAATCAGTTTGATGAAGACGCTATTGATGATTTTGATTCTTCACTTTTACTTGGAGATGCTAGTCTCGGTACATTTGGAAAAGTAGGTGCTAATCAACTTGCAGGTATTTATGTTACATTTGTTAAGTTGCCAATCCAATGAATGTGTGTTCCCTTACCTAGATAATACGGAAATTGATCATGAAATGAATGCATTAAATTGGTCTGCATCAAATTCCAAATGCATTGCTTTAAACAGAACAAAAGCTGACGAAACTTCCTGTCAGAAAGAGGTTTTTTTAACGCCGGACTTATCAGCATCAGAAAAACAAGGATTACACCTGGAAGATGTTCCTTGCACTCCCGACATATATGACATTTTAGAAGCTAATTCACCTAAAAGTAGCGGTTCTCAGGCACCTGAAATAATAAATGTCAACGTAGATGTGCATTCGCGTTCATATAAACCGAATTCTGTTAATCAGCCTTGGTCCACCAGTAGTGCTACGCCGGATACTTCTCAAGCGAATCCGGTAGGCAATAGTGTAACACAGGTGTTTCCAATTTCAAAACAAGTTGGAAGGAACGACAATACCCAGAATAGAGATGACCAAATTGAGGATTTCATTGGAACTCAGGTTTTTCCAAAAAGAAAATTGTACTCAGCGGTACCTTCCAAACCTGCATTTAACTCCAGTAAAGACAGCAATATCGAGGATTTTATTGAAACTCAGGCCTTCCCCACTAGAACCTCTTTTCTGGCACCATTTTCAAAACCAAACACTGCATGTAACTTCATTAACGCTGAAGATAACGAAGACTTTATTAAAACTCAGGAATTCCCAAAGACGTCATTGATTGGTGCGCTCACATCAGGGACCACTTATTCGTCTGATCCTAGTAAAGAGGACGATACGGAGGATTTAATCCCAACTCAGGCATTCCCAAAAAAAACATCCTGTTCAGCGTCAACTACATGTAACTTCAGAAAGGAAAATAACAGCCAGGATTTCATTGAAACCCAAGCATTCCCAAAAAGAAAATCTTTTTTTGATCCACAGCTAAAATTAATCTCAGAACGGAAAGATAACGAGGAATTGTTTTTCGAGTCGAATTTGAAAGAATCTCGAGACAACTTTCACGACTCTGCTGCAAGAATCAACACAAACTTAAATACCATCAAGAATTCAAGGGTAGCCCCAGTTTCTACTAGTTGTCCAGGCAAAGGTATGAATGTATATATAAATTGGTTAACACAAATTTATTAATTGTTTCTACACTAGACCAAATTGATTGTGAGCGACTACAAATAGACAATTCCTTAAGTATCGATGATGAGTTAGACCAAGAGCTTAAACAACTGATTGGATTTTCTGCACTGCCCAGTTCACCATCCGATGAAGAGACTTACATCTCCAAGGATCTAACTAAAACAAGCTGTATCACACACAAAACACATAAAAATAAGGTAAAGAATGCCACATTTAAAAAGAAATTATTATTCTAAAACGAATTTACAAAACGTTGCAGATGTCGAATCCCAAAGCAACCGAAACTGAATTAAACAGGCAAGAAAGATCTGCAAGACTCGGAAAACGGTGGTCTAAATCTCCAGAATCAACGCGTAAGTCATAAAATTGAATTTTATAAGATTCCTAAGCTAATGCTGTTTGATAGCATGTAAAATAAAATGCACTCGTAAAACGTCTGCGCCGATTTCATCATCCATAGATACAATAATTCAAGAAAATAAGTCAAAAGTGATTTGTGCAAAACCAGTAACGCGTAAGTCCCAGAATATAACATCTTGATCGTACACTAGATAAAATTTGATCGGCTCTCCATAGCTCCAAAAAGCAAAGGATCAAAGGTCAAAAATTCCAATAAAATGGATTTAGATACAATCAGCGACAAAAAAGAAAGTGAACATAAAAAAGCTAAGACTCACGATAGGAATTCTCCTACTGGTAAAGGTAAGCTGAGGTTTCTTCCTTGTGACTGTCTTAAATTTGATTTCTTCCAGTGTCAGATCACACAAAACCCACAAAGAATAAAGGAAAAACAAAAGCCGATGCAACTATTAGCTCCAAAATAATGGAAAGCAGAAAAGCTCCAAAACATTGCAGTAAAACAGCAGAGGAACCAAGTGATGAGATGTCTATATCGTCTTTAAATCGAAAAAACAGTGCGTTAAATATTGTTTTAGCAGAGACAATATATTTAAGTAGAAAACTTCTTCTTTATTTAACAGATATGCTAAGAAACAAACAACCTATCCAAGATCCGATACAAGGTAGAAGTTTAATTGATTAAACATGTTGTTTTAAAATAATATAATATATGTATTTTCAGATATTAACGTTTACTTGAAGAAAATAAAAAGTTCTGGGCGAAAAATCCAAATAGCACTGTCAATGTGCAACTATGCCGATATCCAAAATGTTTTGATTTCCTTAAAAAGTATGTTTGATAGTAGTTGAACGCTATGAACGCTTTCATATGTATACAACTTCTGTTCTCATTTTAAGACGTTGTTGAAGTCACTGGGAACCCAGAATCTTGTAACTTACTTATCTTGGATAAGGGGGAACGCACTTATAAGTTTTTGGTGGCGGTCGCATCCAATAAGCCAATATTGACTTCGCGTTGGCTTCACGCGATTAAGGAAACGCGGTCAATAGTCGTAAAACCGAATCACATATTTAATGATGAGAAATTCAAGGAAATGTTCAACTTCAATCCACTATTTGTAATGGAAAAGCCCAGCTTATTAAAGGGTCTACACTTTATGATTGGGAATACCATACAGCCGAATATTAAGGAGATGAAAGGTGTTTAACTTTAAGTCATCTACTAGTATTGAATTTTAATGAAATCTCTTTTTTTTTGCAGTTATTATTGAAAGTTCAGGCGGCATAGTACACAGCAAGCCACCGCCAATTTTAAGTAATTTTCATCTTTATGTGGTTTCTTCTGTTCAGGATAAATACCTTTTCAAGTTACTCAAGAACTATACCAATTTACAATTTATTAAAACCGAGGGCATTATGCAAGCTCTCGTTCAGCATAAATTAGAGCTGCTTGATCAGCATAAGCTAAAGCTTTAAGCTACATATTGTCTCTTTGGCGATGCTTAGTTTTGATAATATAATGAAATGAATCATAATAAAGAATTTTACATTTATTTGTATATTTGTAATTTGTGTTGATAAAGTTTTTGTTTATTCCAGCTTTTTACGCTTGGAAGCTGTGGGCTTATCAAAATGCTGTCGCATTCCGCCAGCGCGTTCGTTGTGGAACTTCATGTTGTTTGAAGTTTCGGCATACCAAGGTGAATCGAATTTAGTTGTATCCTGATCAACTAAATGTGTGTATTTGGTGCGTCCACAGCGTCCAAAGTTTTTCACCTGCATTACCTTGGGTAGAATAGTCTTATCAAAGTGATCCTCGAGCGTGGCCTGAGCAAAGTCCCGTTTCAATACGTCGTTCTCCTCATCCAGGTAGAAGGCACCGCGATGGTAGTATTTCTGCAAAAATTTATATTTGCCTTTTGTGGCTTTGTTGGTGACGAGCTTGGGATTTGAGCGCAGTTCCTGGCGTCGTTCCTCCTCGGTGAGATTGCGCATGCGTTCGACTTCCGCCTTTTCACGATCAGCGCTAAAAGTGGTGATTATTTATAAAATCACATGTTATTTAATAATGTGGAATGCTAAGTATATCTTACTTGTCACGTTCCTCTCGGTCTCTCTTCATGCGTTTGAGTTCACGCAATTTCCATGCCTCGTACTCCACCTCGTCGTTTTCATCGGCTGTGCAGACATCTTCTATGCACGCCTCGTTGGTCTCTGGCTTGACCTTCTCCAAGTCCTTCTTTACGCTCTCCTCCACCATACGCAATGTGGCACGTCTTCGTTCTTTGGCCGCCCGCTTGGCTTCCGCCTCCACTTGCTTTTGTTTTTGGGCCTCACGTTCTTTTTCCTGGATGGTGGCACGATCTCTTTTTCGCACAAATAATGGTTTCAGACGAGGCTCGTTATCTTCCTCGCTCTCCGTCTCTTCCTCATACTCAGAGCTCTCCGACTCTGATGATTCGGATTGTTTTTCGTCTTCCTTTTGCAGAATTTCCTCTTCACGTTGTTGCTGCAACATTCGTGCCCGTAGCCTTGTACGCCGCTTTTCCAATTCAGTGTCGCTCAGCTCAGAGTCTGTGTCAGATTCTGAAGCTAACGTTATTTTGTTGGTTGCTCGTTCAATTTGCTGTTGTTCGTTGTCATTTAAGAATGGCTCCTCTCCTTCGCTAGCGCTTTCTACCATTTCGGGTTCATGAATGTGTCTATGACGTTCACGTCGCTCCCGTTCCAAGACTTGAACATCGGCAGGGCGGGCACGTAAACGTCGCAAACGTGGGTCATCTATCTCAGCTTCGTCCTCTTGGTCAACAGCGTTTTCTTCCCCACTTCCGCGACGCACCAGTTCCACTTTGTGTCGTTCCGCCTTGCGGCGCTCCATCCGCTTACGATTGTCCACGAAATCATCATCGTCACTTTCATCTGAAGTAGAATCTGCACGTGCATAGTCAGGTCGTTTACCAGATATATAACGCTGCACCTTAACTTTTTGCATGGAAATCTCGCCTGGAAAAAGAGGTAAATATTTTAAGTTCATAAGGCTCAAAAGGACCTTAAGTGACTTACCCTTTTCATTTCGCACTGGCACAGCACCGGCTGTGCATTGTATGCCCGTTGGGGCTGCTGGAGTGCTCATATTAATGTGTGAGTTGGTGTTCCAAACAAATTCTTTTAGTGGCGTTGGTCCAAAATGAAAACAGTGGTGGCCGTAATAACATTTGCTTTTTTAACCAGAGTTGCTTTGACTAGGCTAAAATTGTCTTGAAATTTAATTTAATTGAAGTGAAATACCCGATCGATAATCACGATATGTGGAATTAAGTTTTATGAATCGGTTTTTGTTTTCTTTACGGCCACTATATGAAAAATGTGAACAAAATTCTGAAAAGTTGTTGAAAAATATCGATATAAGAAAATCGATGAAGAATTATCAGGTTTATGTTAATAACATTTTAATAAAATGTTAAATTTATCTCTGTTATTGAGTGGTTTTATGATGAGTAGCTTTTAACAGCGTGCACAAAAAAATACGTTACATTTTGTTATTTTTACTGTTTTGTAAGTGAAAATAAATTCTTGGGAAGTGTAATGTAGTCTACCTTAATTGGAATAATAATATATATTTAAGTGAATAGCGACTCAACAAATAATAAAACCTTCGATTAATTACACATTTTGCTCGTCGCCAATTTTAGCAATTTCAACGCCCACTCTCATTAACGATGACAATTATTAATTGACCTTTAACGCTTTCTTTTACATTAAATTCAGGGGGACCGAGACGACAAGGCTACCACAAACCGGCAACTAGGTGTTTGACTAAATTTTCTGTTTCTTGGCAAATAGTTTAAGAGTTATAATCAAAAAAAATATATATATACACCGTTTTTGATAATCTCTGGGTATTGTTAAATTGTTTTTAACACCACACATATGCCGCGTACACGCAAATATATTCTTTATAAATGTGTTTACGGTATCTGCACCAGTGTGTTCAATATAAGCTTCTAAAACGTTTTAATTAAAGTTATAGAATTATAACATTTTGCAAGAGTAACAAGATCAAAACAAATAGTAAACAAATAATTTTCTATTAACAAAAACGAGAGCCCGCTTCAGTCAGATGTAAATCGGTTCCAGATCAAACTCGTTATCGTTATCCGAGTTAGGGGGTAAAAATATGCATAACCAAGTCCGACAGCCCCGCAGCAATTGAATCGTACAGATAAAACTATATATGTATGGCAGATAAATTCAAATATAAATTGGCAAGCGTTTTTTGCTTCTGCGACTTCCTTGAGTTATTTACACATTTCACATTTAAAGCTCAAAATTCCCATAAGGCGGGACAACACAAGATTCATGACTCGAGCCCAAAAATTATTAACATTTGACGCTTATTGCTCAACAATTAAATTGTTGCATGTCAATGTGCGTTGTGGGTGTTGGAGGCGCTTCCGATTAATATTTACGCTCCGAGTCTCCGTGCCTCCAATTGTCGAGTATCTGCCTTGAAGATGTTGTCTCCGGTATTTTCCGCCAGTCCCTTTACATGAATTTTTGACTTTTTGTTTTGCAATGCCTTATTTGGATCCAAGCAGATTACTTGAAAAATGCGTCATATATTTGTAGACAATAACGTAAATATCAATCAATGAGTTACTTCTTTTAGTTTTAACGATTATAAAAAGTAGAGCCACCAAATTTGGAGTAAAAAAAGGTATACCATATAATTATATATATTTTTTATACTCTCTGCAAGAGAGAGTATATTGTGTTTGTGAAAAGTATGTAACAGGCAGAAGGAGGCGTGGCAGACCCCATAAAGTATATATATTCTTGATCAGCATCACAAGCCGAGTCGATATAGCCATGTCCGTCTGTCCGTCTGTCTGTCTGTCCGTCTGTCCGTCTGTCCGTCTGTCTGTCTGTCCGTATGAACAAACAGATTTCAGAGATGGTAAGAGCTACAAGTTTGAATTTGGTCTCTATCGACTCGATATTAAGTCAGTCAATACAAGAATCTTTTTTTTTTTTTCGATGCCACGCCCCGTTCGCCCACAATGAGCAAAAAACTAGAAACACCTCGTAAAAAATTGATGTTTTAGGCGAATATCTCAGTAACTATGGCACTTAGGAACACCCATTTTGGTACACAGGTTCCTAGAGACGGTATAATTGTATTGTCATCAAAAATTTTGGACTGCCACGCCCCCTTTTCTCACAAGAAATAAAATAATTTGCAAACTTCAATGCCGATTTTAAGGCATATGTTCTTATCGTACAGTATTGTTATTTCACATTCGTTTAAAGACAAAATATATTAAACTATCCTGAAAGTTGCATCTAAATCGGACAATAATCAAAAGAGCTAGACATGTAAGAAAGTTAATAATTGAACGCAATGCCAATGCATGTGTGCGAGCGAGATAGAAACATACAAACATGTGAGCGAACGTTTTCGCTGCTTGCTAGCGGCAGCGCTTCCCGCGAATGCTGGCTGTGCCAACCAATTGTGTATGTATTACATATTCACACATACATATGTGCGTGCATACATATAATGTCAAATGTGTATGTGTGCGTATACATACAAACAGATGTTTTTGTTTCAACGTGTTTTGTTGCAAGTATCAATTGATATACTTGTACTTGGATACCGATTTTATTAAGATGATCGGGAATAAAATGCAGAGAGTATTCTACGGTCGGGCGTGCTCGACTGTACTTTTCTTTCTTGTTGTTATTGCAGACTGAGTACGGGTCTTTCATAATTAGCTCGCTCATCTGTAGTATCTATGTAAGCAAAATTCGATAAATTTACACAACACAATCATATTATAGGTTGATATCAGTTAAGGCTTTTATCTTGATCCCAACATCATATATTGTTGGCTATTCTCATTCTCATTCTCATCCTCAATATGAATCACATTCTCATACTCGTAGTTGACTTTTCTTCTTATTGTGCTCTTTTAAAAGCCCAATAAACTCAGTGCGGAGCTGGAGATCTGATAACTAACGACCAATCGGTTGCTGGGAGACGGTCATATAAAAGCCCATAGCAGTCGATAGCCACATCGCATTTATTTGAAAATTGTCGAACCGTTCGCACTTAAAAAATAGCAGAGAATAAATAAATAAAGATCCTACAAAAATCCAAAAGGGAAAAACAAATAAATATTTCAAAACATTCCAATTCCAATTAATTCTGTAGTTGTGATTTATCAAGTCGTGTGTGGTACTTTTTTTTTTTAAATAGAAACAACGTTAATGAAATATAAAAATAATCGTGGTACAATATTGCAAATACAATTTAGAACATTTTTAATTGTGAGTGATAGCAAAAAAAGGTGAATTAAAACTACGACTTTGGCGAGATTGAATACATTTTCTTACAAGGATTATATGACAACTGTAAGATTAAGACTTTCAGTTGGATATATTTAGGATATATTGAATTGTCCAAAGCATATATTTATACCATAGCTTGTTTGTTGACCACAATTAATTAAATTTATTTTGTATAAACATGCAAAGCTAATCAAAAAAAAAAAAAAAACAAAATAAATTAAAATGGATGCATGGCTTTAATTTCAATAAATAAGAGAATCAGTAAACCGATTGCTAGTAATTAAATGGATAACTATCCAAATACTTTACGCTTTAAAATAAGTAGAGTTGAATCAGTGAATGCTAATAAGCTTAGTTTTTAACAGTTGCTAACTGCGTTTTAAAGTAAAAAGCTAGCTACATTTTAATTTATTACCTTAACAAACAGAATTATTAACGTAGAGTACGCCTTCATGATTAAGTCACACGGGTGACTGATATCTTAAAAGTTTACTTGTAATAAATTTATCTGTGCAGTGCTCTCAAACCACATTGTAAAATGTCAAATGGAATTCCTTTTATTATTATCATTTATAGTCAGTATAACTGATACGTAAGAGCTGGATGTGGAGTACAAATAAGAAGTCCACAAATTGAATGGCCAGCATTGTTGACCATTCAGTTTTTCCCGTCAGATCTGGCCTTTTCGAAGTCTAATTGTGGGAAACTCCATTACAGCTGAAATATTCATCCTTATATGATACTAAGGAAGATAAAATCTAAAATCGTTCTCCTACTCTTCCTCTCGCTATCTCTCTTTTTTCTTGTCTTTCTCTTTATTGGACTTTTACTTGCGAGATGCTCTTTGGTCCATAATCATTTTCCAGTCAAAACTGGCGCAAGTCAGCTCGAAAATGTCCAATTAAAACCAGTTAAATTCGCTTAGATCCCATATGCTGTTGTGTGGGCCAGGAGGAGCTGTTTTGGATTCACCATTTTACACTCGGGCGCTTGGCAGATTGCATATTCATCAGATGCTTATGTATCTGATACTCTCGATGCTTTCCGAATCGCTCTGTATATCTGGTGCTTTGTTTTGATTATTCTTAATGAACCAATTAACTGAAGCTTTTCAAAGTTTTTTCAACAATTAAGATACATAAAAAAATATAATCACTTTAAGTAACTTTTTTGTAAAGTTTAGTTGTTGTACGATATTTTCCAGTCATAATTGAACCAAGTTACTTTTAAATGAAATTGTTGCCGTAACCGAATAATGTAACCGCAAGTGAGCATGATAGATACAGTCATGGGGCCGAAAGTATCTTACAGATACAACCACACTTCTTAATTAATTAACGACACATACAGCTTCGCATTGCAATTTTTAAAAAACCTTGAACTTGCCATTAAAGTATATATATATATATATATATACAATTGGTTTTCTAATCAATTTCAGATATCATTAACACTACTCAATTTGACCAGTTAATAAGTTCTGCCCACTAATGTTTGCCACAATTCTAAAACTGTTGACTTTGTGCGCATTGGCGCATTTTATAAGTGGACACACAGTGAAAGATCAACCAATCACAACGGAGCAAAAGTATCTAATAGTGCGCGGCGAGACTTCGGAGCGATCGGCTAGCTCCCAGGAGCATTTGGATTTTAATGATGCAGCCAAGCTGCTACTGTCCTCGTTTAGGGCACAGCATATTGCCGCCACCCAAGGTATTGAGGAGTGCAGTGAGCCAAGCCATAAAGCCAGCTTCTCTGGGATTGATTATTTCATTTTGCTGTCCATGCTGGCGGTCTCTCTGGGCATAGGCATTTTCTATGGCTTCTTCCAAACAGGAGGTAGTTCCTCCAATGAGTTCTTGCTTGGCTCTGAGATGAACATTCTCCCAGTTACGCTCAGCTTGACAACGAGCTTTATAACAGCCATTGAGCTCCTTGGTAATCCCTCCGAGATGTACTTCCAAGGAACACAGTTCGTGCTAATTGTAATTCCAATGGTTCTGGTCATTCCCGTTGCCGTGAAGATCTTCTACCCCATATACTTCAAAATGGAGCTTACCAGCTGCTATGAGTATCTTGGCATTCGCTTTGGCAAAAAGATACGCATTCTGGGCGCTGTTCTCTATGTCATTCAGGTAAGTTTTTAAGTCTATTGCAGGAAGGTCACCGATTGCGTCTATCTATCGATGCTATTTTTGTAAAAAGATAAACTGAATCATAATCTTTAATTTTTAGATGTGTTTTTATACCGCTGTTGCTGTGCTTGCACCAGCTATTGCTTTGTCCAAGGCTACGGGACTAGATACGAAGATTGCAGTAATTCTAATTTACCTTGTCTGTGTGTTTTACTCCTCGATGGGCGGCATCAAGGCTTGTGTTATTGCGGACTCTTTTCAGGTGAGTGTGGTCAATAAATCGTACTCTTAAAATTTAAGACTTATCATAACTTATTTCAGGCTGCTGTCTTGGCTGTCTCTTTGGTTTTGATTGTCTTTTTGGGTTCCTTTTACAGCGGAAATCCCGTGACTGTTTTTCAAACTGCAGCTGATCGTAGTCGTTTGGAGTTCTTTAAGTAAGTTCCTTTGAGATTGCTTGGAAAAGAATACACTGGTAAAAAAAATATTATTGATAGCTTTGATGTCGATCCAACTGAACGTCACACAGTTTGGTCTGTGGTCATTGGAGGATTCTTTTATTGGACCTCTCTCTTTTGCACAAACCAGGCCTCAGTGCAAAAGTGTATGTCTTTAAAGTCCCTTAAGCTTGCCAAGATTGCGTTAGGATTTGCTATAATAGGACTGATTATCGTATTTCTTCTTAATTTTTACACCGGCCTGTTAGTCTACAATCATTATGCCGATTGCGATCCTTTAATTGTGGGTCGAATTACGGCATCGGATCAATTGTTGCCCTATTATGTGATCAACACCTATGAAAACGTTTTTACCATAGCTGGAATATTTGTGGCTGGTATCTTTGCAGCTAGCTTAGGGTAAGTTTAAAGCTTCGAAATAATTGATTTTTGCACCCCATATTCAAAAGGAGTACAGGAAAAATGTTGTCAGAATATGAATGCGTGTCACTATTAAATATATTCTCCCTTAGAACTGTCGCCTCCGCTTTGAACTCATTGTCGGCTGTCACCTGCGAGGATTTACTTATCAATGGCATGAACATTAAGATTTCACCGGAGATGGGAGCAACTTATGCAAAGTGGATGTCCTTGGGCTTCGGATTGGCTTCCTTTGGTCTGGTTTTCATTGTGGAGCATCTTGGCGGAGTTCTCCAGGCGACATTAACGCTCAATGGACTCATTGGAGGCGTTACTTTGGGCTTATTTGTTTTGGGCATAGCCTGCAAGCAGGCGAACACCAAAGGAGCCTTCTACGGAGGACTTCTATCCTTGGCCCTGGTCATATTTGTAGGCGTGGTGGCACAAATTGCAAATGCGGATTCACCTTCGCTGCCCACGTCTATTGATCATTGCGATTGTCACGTGAATGTAACTGGAATAACTGTGGAGTTACTCACAGAAAATTTACGATCGGATCTAGCTGAGGAAGGCTTTACGTAAGCCCTATGATTGGATAAAACTTGAATTTTTTTTAATCCAAATTCTTATTTGCATTCCAACAGCTCCTGGGCTATTTTTCGTCTAAGTTATATGTGGTTCAGCATGATCGGTTGCTTGTTGACTGTTTTTCTGGGATGGATTATATCACTGATAATTAATGCACTGCAGCGCCGCAGTGTTTTAAAGATTACTGGCAAAGGCATTGACAACCCTGCCATGTCCGATGAGGTATTTAAGGGTGAGAGCCCTGTAACGTGCACCACAGCGAAGCCCATTGCGACTACAAGTGATGAGGGCCATATCAACCTTGCGATTCGTATTGACGATGAAAATGATTCCAAATAGGATTATTCTGCGAAATCCAAAATAATTGAAATTGAAACCAAAAATTTTATTCCTGGTGCTACAACTGTAACCGTAACCTCCAAGTACAAAGTTGTCGCTTAGTTTGTAGTAAATTTGAGTCGCAATATCTATTTATTAGGTAATCCGAAAGAGTGATTTTAAATTTAAGTATATGCAAATCCTTTGACATTTGCGATTACAATTAATACGATATGTGTAAATTTAGTTTAAAGCTTACCTAGCTACAACGCCTTTTGTCGGATATTTAAAAATCTAGTTTAATGAACATTGCTTATTTGGACACCAGTGTAGGCTGACTTACTCGCTTTAGCGAAGACACGAGCCACTTGATGAGGGACACACCGAACGGTGTATACGCATAAATAAAAATGCATCGATCATATTAATTAATAGCATGAAAGAGTGTTTAATATAAGTATAAATAAATCACTGCTTCTTATGTGTTAACAATTGAATTTAATTTTGCGTGATCTGAAAACTAGTTTGACGAATATTACATTTCTGGATTGGCTGCTCGCCTCGGCATTGACACAAGCACTTGTAGCGGGGACAAACACCCTGATTACAGAACGTTACTTACGCATTAAAGAAATGTTATCGATCATATCGATAGATATCTTAATCGATGTTTATTGCAGCCCTAAAGTTTAGTTGTCAATGAGAACAACGCGTGTGAATTTTGCAAAGACCTTTATTTTGTGTGTCGTAATTAAATACGAAAGGAATGTGCACACATGAAGGAAAATAAAAAAATTAATTATTTAGTTGATTAATTACTCAAAAATGTACAAATTAAAGTGCTCAACGTCTATTTACAATACAATTCCACGCAATTCTTTCATCCCACCGTTCTAATGGTTTTGGCAATCACGTGACGCTAATTTCCTCATCGCTATCCGAATTCGAGTCATCATAATCGTCATAATACAGTTTCATGAACTCCGCGCTTTGAAAATGTGTAGCAGATGTTGGCGTCGTTTGATGTTGTTGCTGTTGTTGCTGCTGCTGCTGATGATGATGATGCAGTTGCGCCGCTGCTGCGGCTGCCGCCAATTCCACCTCCCGCATGGCCGTAAAATGTGGAGAGTGATGGAGCTGCTGGAGCTGTTCGAAGCGCCGCTGTTTAACTTCCTGGATACTGCTCTCCAGCTTAAACTTCAGATCGGCTGCGACCAGTTGCTTCTGCATCTCCGCATTAATCTTGGCTTGAAACTCAGCGGCACTTGAAAGTCCTGGTGGCGAGGAACCGGCCGATAACGCAGTTGTGGCTGGCGTGGGTATCGGCGTGGATGAGTGCTCGTTCATTTTGATGCTGGTGAGCAGTGGAGGCGGTGAGCTGATTTGTAAGCCGTATCCACTCGTTGAAGCTGATTGGCTCGTATTGCAAGATGTGGAGCCATCTATGGGTGAACTGCTACTACTAGCAGACTGCGGTGATTTGGGTGTGACAGCTGCCACAGCCACAGCTGCCGAGTCTGTTCCTCCGCCTGATGCTGCCACTAGCGGCTCATCCTTGGCAACAGCTGGAGGCGGCGTCGCGCTGCCATTGGGCGAGAGTAACGAGGGGGATAGTGGCGTTAGTGGACGATCGCATTTGGCGTCGGACAAATCCGGATTCGGATTATTTTTGTTGGGAAGCGTTTGGTCGCGTGAGCCGCCGTTGGCCAACAGTTCGCGCTCCTTAGAATTCCGCCACTTCATGCGGCGATTTTGAAACCATATTTTTACCTGCAAATAAAATGGGTAAATTGATAAATTGAAAATGCCCAACTGCAGATGGATGCCTGTCCCGTTCAGTCCCAGGCCAATCTGTCCGTTGCAGCAGTTATTGACAAGGAGTCAAGGAGTTGCCTGAAACTTTTTATGACCACAGGCGTAGGATAAATTCATGACCAAACGCACAAAATGCTGACACTCAACGGTCAATTCAGCTTTTTGGTAAAAGTTTTCGTGGCTAAAGCAAAGAGGATGACGTGTGTGTGGGTGTGGCCAGAACGAAAGTTTCAGTTGCATGTCAACAACAGATGCCAGCAGATCCATAATAAATGCAAATGAGAGACATTTGCTTAGCGGCAACAAATTGATTAAAGGACGCACAGTGGAGCAAACTGCATTACTCAAAGTAAGTGAATATGAATTAAAATTTTCTTGATCAGTACAAAATCCGTGATGACCGTGAAAATCGTGATGACCGTTTGAATAAAACGTCCATCTTATCTAATTTGTATTTTTAAAGTATATTGTGTAATACAGTAGATCTCGCATGTTTATCGGCCGTTTAGTGCTTAGTATTTCTGAATCTCAAAAACTTATTAGACGTTCAAAACAATAATTATCAAACTATGTGATACATTGTTAACTTGCCACACTGTCCACATTAAAAGTGGGTCCAGCAAAAATGTTGTAGTGTATGGGTGTGTTTGCGCCTGTGTGTATAGCTGCATTTGACAGAGACAGCAAGGGATACAAGTAGGACGCAAGCACTCCAAGCAAATTGCAGGCACCCTGGCATCCCTGTGACCATCCTTGGTTCCTGCAAAGTTTGCGACTGTTTCTGAGTTATTATTCAATGGGTGTTGCTGCCTCTGCCGTGCCACAGTTTGTATTGCTGTGTTGTGTCTAGGACACAGCAGGACACTCATACATTGTTGCAAAGACAACAAGCTTGCAACAATTTATAGGTCTGTTTCGTCCTCCATCCCTCTCTCTACAATGTGTAATTAGTTTAAATTTAACAGAAAATTGAAGCGTTAAATTGACTTTGAAGCAAGCAGAGGAATTTATCTTCCCATATTCGATCAAATAAATAAATAAACAACAACAAAAAGGGAAGAGAAAAGTGGGAAGTGCTGACATGTTGAACAAGCGATTAACCGCAGAGATTTGTCGAGCTTAACTGTGTTCCTTGTACCCTGCGTCGGCCACGTGCCAATTCTCTATTTTTGGGGTTTGCTGTTTTACTTACTTCCGGTCATTGAATTTTCCAGCATCAGTCGCACCCAACCAAGCAATACAACACCGCCCACCGCCCAACCCCCTTGTCCTATACAGCTGCAATTGAAATAATAAGCTCAGGCGGCGATAAGATTAATGATTATGGCCCAACCCGAATTGTGAGTCAGAATTCTTACTGGCTACGACCATCGTCCGTCGTTGAATTTGTCGTCTGTTTTTGATGGAAATTAATTATAAAGCGTGCAATTTAGTATGCGTCTCGGGGTGAACGGACCGTGGAAAAACCTCGACTGGAAAACGAATCCTTCTTAATGTTCTCCCCTCCTCTAATCCCTCTGTTCTAAGGTTTGCTCCCAAGTTTAATGAGCTTGAAATTATGATGTTTGCTATGGCGTTTAATAGGATTGCTTTAAGTTTAACAGGCCAAAGTCTGCCCAGAATTACCTTAAACAGGGAAAATTAGTGCACATCTCTGTATACTTAACTGAAAAATGCAATCCAAATTATAAACAACTTACATTTAAATAAATACTGTTGGTAACACTTAAATTATTTTAAGTGCATGTCTACAAATAGTTGCCATTTTTCTTTGTTGATCAATTCGGTTTCTATTACTAAACAATGCAAATTTTAACTACGATTATATTTGCCAAATGTAACTTAGTATTTGATTAAGGACTCGACACATTATCCTGACACATAATCAACCCCATTTATTTAAAGTCTTTAGTAAGTCAGCGTGGAGTTAAGGGGTAAACGGTAAATGGAGTTCGAGTGGGTGCTGAATATTACCGTGTTCATTCAGTTGCTGAAAATAAATTGCTTTATTGGCTTTAGAAACAATGAATCCCTTTTCCAAAAAGAGCATCCGGTCTATAAAGTCTGTTAGAAAAATAATTAAAACTATATGTTTTATGATCAAAGTTAACAGTAATATTCATCTGCCTGTGTTTCGCCTTTGTAGCTCGCAGTTCAAGTTTATTTCATTTGGCTAACTTAGTGATAACTATAAAATAAAATTAAATATGTAATATTGGAGTATATGATTGCTTCAGAATGAGTACAGAGTGTCTTGCAGTCGACTCGCTCGACTGGAGCTCTATCATTTTTTCTGTTTTAAGCAAGAGAATCTAACTCAGGTTCAGACTTCGAGTTGGAGTCTAAGCTGGAGTATGAGGCCGGCAACATATGTTAACTAATGAGGCCGAGATTAAACTTCGGGGATGTTTTTGTCAACTTATCAGGCAAACTACCCTTAGTGCGCCGGTCTGTCATTTGATATGCTGCGTAATAGCGTATTAAATAGTCTGATACTATTTGCCAAAGTCATTTCAAGTCATTTACGTTTTGGGTTTCCAACAATTTGTTACTTCTCGACACACTGGAGGTTCTGAGAGAAATTGGATTCGACTTTGTCCCATTTATTTAGCAATTTGCCCGGAAATTTATTTTGTAACCAAAGTGGCAAATGATGGTTTTTAATGTGTTTCCCAATCGTGTTGTGTGTTGGATACATTTTGGCATGGAATATTACTCATGGTAAAAACAGTTTGTGTGTTGGGTTCAAGTGCTTTTTGATTGCCTTGTGAATTTTAACATACAAATCAAACATCAATTAATTTATGCCTTTCCGATGAGAGCTTCAGTACAAATTCAATCCGAATTCAAAAACAATCTTAAATCAGCTGCAGAGCTGTTGGGGTACGCCCCTCTGTAGTATAAAATAGTCCAGCTATTAAGACGATTACGAGACTCATAAAAAAATAAGCACACAAGCGGAAAGTAGCAACCCAGAAGTACATAAAACCTAGTATGTACAAACACAAATATATAAACAAGCATATTAGCTTATTTTCCCTGTCTCTCTCTCTCTCTCTCTCTCTCTCTCTCTCTTTCTCATTCCCTTTCCGTGTCTTTTTTATTTTACAGATTATTTCTCATTCAATTTGATTTAAAGTCTTTTTGGTTCTTGGTCGAGTTAATAAAAAGCTGAACCATATGGAATTGGAAATTAAATAAAATTGAAAAAACCCCAAAAGTTACCCCACCCAAACCTCCTCTTTGAATCAAACGCATGAAATGAAGATAAAAATATTTATAACATAAAAATTCCGCAAGTAAAGCCAAAAAAAAGCCTGAAGCTAGTACGGAGATTTTCACAATGGATAGCAATGCTTTTCCCACTGTCTGTATATGCTTCCACTTCTCTTTCTGCTGCTCGATGTTATTTTTCTTGTTTGCTTTATTGTGTGCTTCCCCCGATTTTGGGCAAATCAAAAACAGACGAATTTGTTTTGGACATGACACTTAAAAAGTTGCTGCCATAGATTTGACACGTGTGTATGGGTGGGTGTACGTGCGTGTGTTGTGCTGCCTACAGGGTTGCTTCAATGCCAACTCGTTTTAGCGGCATTCCAGTTTATCCTTGAACTTTGTGCTTTGCGCACTGATTTAAAAATGCAAATCAGTTTATTGAATTTCCCCTCAAGATGTTTTCATTTCCGTTTTCTCTGATTTTTCAGTCAGTGGTTGAAAGTTGACTGCTGAGTATTGTGTTTGAAATGTGTTGTTAATGGCAATTAAATTTATAGCAGACGGATTATGAGGCTGGTAACTGTCACTTGCAGTTTAGAATTTTCGGGGAATGATAAATTATAACACTAGCTCTCAGTTGTTATACCAATACAGGAAAAGCAAGACACTGCAGTTAAGCTGCAGCACAATTAAAACAACGAATAGATTGGTAAATTTTTCACATAAATCCCATAGCAATGGAATTCTCGAGTGCGTGTGTAAAAATCGCAATAAAAGTTGCAATGAACAACACTCGAAATGATGAATCACCTGAGCGGTTTGCCATCAATGCAACGGCGATGTCAACCGCAAAGGCACGCGCCTCTGGCTTTGTTTTGTGCTGGGCTGTTTGGCCGGCTTTTTTGCAGTCTTCCCTAGCTGCATTTGCGCTGCTAAAATTTATGGCTCGGGCAGCGACCAAAAGGGCAGCTTGCAGCAAATGAACAACCAACCAAAAAGTGCAGCATAAGACAAACAAATGGGAAGCAGAGTCCTTAAATCACATTGCATACAACTAAGTGCCAGGACACGCGACTATGGGTCAAAAGGCCATTTATGTGGAACAAAGTCTTGTTTTCAGTGGGATCAAAATATCATTTTTATATTCTCTGCAAGAGTATATTGGGTTTGTAAAAAGTATCTAACAGGCAGAAGAAGGCGTGACCGACCCCATAATGTATATATGTATATTCTTAATCATCATCAAAAGCCGAGTCGATACAGCCATGTCCGTCTGTCTGTCTGTCAGATCTCAGCGATGGTAACAGCTACAAAATCGAACTTAATCAGTATCGACTCGATATTTAGTCAGTCAATACAAGAATCTTTTTTTTTTCGACGCCGCGCCTAATTTTCCCAACTTTGACTGATCATAACTCAGCCAATTGAAGTGATATCTTAAAAAGTCATACCTTTTTATACTCTGGACAACTAGCAGAATTAATCGCAATCAAAATCTAAAATTCTCAAAAACGAACCCATTTTGTCAAATTTGGATGAAAGAGTCCTCAGATATGTGGTCCTCAGCTCAATATTTTAAATTTACAATTTTCCCAACTTTGACTGATCATAACTCAGCCAATTGAAGTGATATCTAAAAAAGTCATACCTTCTTATACTCTGGACAACTAGCAGAATTAATCGCAATCAAAATCTAAAATTCTCAAAATCGAACCCACTTTATCAAATTTGGATGCCAGAGTCCTCAGATATGTGGTCCACAGCTCAATATTTAAAATTTACAATTTTCCCAACTTTGACTGATCATAACTCAGCCAAATGAAGCGATATCTTAAAAAGTCATACCTTTTTATACTCTGGACAACTAGCAGAAGTAATCGCAATCAAAATCTAAAATTCTCAAAATCGAACCCATTTTGTCAAATTTGGATGAAAGAGTCCTGAAATATGTGGTCCATAGCTCAATATTTAAAATTCACAATTTTCCCAACTTTGACTGATCATAACTCAGCCAAATGAAGCGATATCTTAAAAAGTCATACCTTTTTATTCTCTGGACAACTAGCAGAATTAATCGCAATCAAAATCTAAAATTCTCATAATCGAACCCATTTTGTTAAATTGTATGATGCGACTTGACCTTTGAAATTTTATCGGATATAAAATGCAGAGAGTGTTATACTGTCGGGCGTACCTGTCGGACTGTACTTTTCTTTCTTGTTTTGGGTTACTTAGTTTGGGTATCTTGGATAGCAAAAAAGCTTTTCCTGTTATTACACAGAATTTAAATTGATAACAAAAGTCAAATGCAAAATCTGGATTAAAACAATGTATACTTTAAATAAATGAATATTTTAAAAATGGTTATTGGACCCATAGTGCACGCGCTGCATTGCAAACACCCAGGCGTACACACGCAAACGCACGACCTCACGGTGGTGTGTACGTGTGAATGCCGCTTGAGTGTGAACATCCTCACTCGTTTATCACCCAAACCCAAACCCAGAAACAAACTCAAACCTAGAAGTCCAGAGTCAACCACAAATTTCCTCTCACTCTCTCTCCTAAAAGGGCTGTTAATGGAGCCAACAGTGTCGCCATCGCCATCGGCTGGACAACACTTTGTACTTTGTCCACTGTCCTTAGTCCTGCTAGGCACCATGGAGCAGTGTCCATTGTACAGCGACTAAAGCTTTCGACCAACTGCTGCGATATGACTGTGAATTTTTCTGACATTTTTGCACATTTTTTAAACGTTTCTCTCTGGCTTTTCCCTGACATTGTTTTTGACACCATGCCGTCGACATTTTTTTTTTTCGATTTTACCATTTTTCTTTTTGATAAAGTGCAATTGATGAATGCTTTGATTCGTTTTATTTTTTTTTTTTTTTTTTTGTTTTCCAGACAACTAAGGTTAAAGTCCTTTTTTGACTACTGAGATTAATGACAGAGCCCTGCGTATAGTAATCATAAAATATTTGTAGGTTCACATATAAATATATATATATAAACAAATAATTAAAAAATCTCCCTGAATAGATATAAAGCTGTGCTTTGCATTAAAATACTAATCATGTTTCTAGCAAAACTAAAATCTGTAGGATAACGTTCACATTGAGTGCATCTATTCAGACAGATTCTTCTACAAAATGCTGTGCATTATAATATCATTAAGATGAATTTGATCGATCGATCGTCAGGAATAAGTAGCCTGTAAAAAAAGGGCGTGAGAAGGCCGTTGAATAGAGCTGATGATAATGTTGATGAATTCATGTCTCGCATTCTTTCCAAATGCAACTGGACACGCTTATTGCATAATTTTGAAATTTTTGCAGTTGCAATTTGCCATTGTAGGCCAAAAACCTAAAATGAAAAAAAGAGCTGCACTAATTTGGCATAAAATTGTCATCATCATCATCGTTCCTCATAGCCGACGGCTGCGTTTCTTTTATCCCTCCTGTAGTCCGTTTCTCAGTTAGTCCGTCTGTTGTGTTGTAGCACAACGGATGATGACAAGTCGCAGTTGTTCTGTGATTGAGTTGTGATCGATTACATTTTGACAAGGCTAAATTGGTCATGTCACATTTTTACTATCATGCAGTCATGTGAGAAATGCTGCTGTCCAAGTTAGGATTTTCGTTTTAAGTCACACTGATTTTTTGGCCCCTTGCAATGAATTCAACAATTTTATCAAATTTATATATATATTAGTATATTAGTATTTTTGCATATATAAATTTAATAATTTATGTATATTTTAAAACACTTTAATTAAATCTTCTAGGCCACATTCCATTTTTTTATAAATTAAATAGTAAAAGGAAAATTGAATGAGCTTAATTACGTCGATTTTAAACAAACAATAAGGTTCAATTGTCTTACGTCTTTCAGTTGTCTGTCCTCTTTTCGCTACCCCGACCCCCTGCCATTTGTTGTCTGGCTTGGAAGCAGAAATGAATTTCTTATAGCTCGCTATAATTTCATTATACTCATTTCGACCTTTATATACGAATCCGAACACGCATACAAATACGTACATACGGCAAAAGCGAGCGACTGCGCATTTAAAGGAAGCACGCCCACACCCCTTCCCACTCAACACTTCACACTCCTCCACCTTCTGTTGGAATATTAAGCTTGTCCTGGCATCCATTTTCCTCTGCGCAGCCATTGCTGAGAGCTTTTTGTGTGTGTTTCGCTTACAACATTTAAAGGGCGGAGTTTTCTTTCGCTTATTTCAATTTGTGCTTTTAGCTTATATTTGGCTGTTGTTCTTATCGCTTATTATTGTTGTTGATTTGAAAAGTTTTCGAAAAGGGGTTTATTTACGCTTTTAAATTAATCTTTTAAATGAATAATTTGAAGTTTTTTTTATACAGAAAACATATCTTTAGTAAGATTACAGCTTCAAAATTGATTCTTAAGAGCAAATTCAGAATTCGTTTCTTAAACTAAGAAACATGGTGTTGAATGGCAATCACAGTGGTAGTATAAAAATTACGTAGAATTCAAGAATTTCATACTAGGATACTTCTAAGAATTGATTCTACCAATAGGTTATTAACTTTTACTGGATCTTATTCGAGTTAATAGGATTGACTAATAAAAAGTTTGAGCTTGTCATTTAGTTGCATAGCAGTATAATTATTTTCAGGTTTTCAAGTTAGTTCAGATCAAGTTGATCAATACCACTCACCTGAGAGTCCTTTAGACCCAATCTCTCAGCCAATTTTTTGCGATCCGGTTTGCTAATGTATTTCTGCTGCTGAAAGCGCTTTTCCAAACCCTTTCTCTGTGAGTCTGAAAAGTAGTGAAAAGGGAAAATTATGTAGGGAAATGCAACAGTCACAAATATTCCCACAAACCTGAAAAGACGGCACGTCGCATCATGCCACGACGAGGTTTTCCACGTGTCGAGTGCGCCCAGGGAAAGCCCTGACCAGGGGGCAGAGGAAACACTTGGGCGCCAACTGCAATTAAACCAAACATGTGAATAGAGCCGGAGGATTTGAGGAGAAAGGCATTAGATGATGCAGTGTCAAGTAGCGTGGGGAACGGGCATGTGGCTGAAAACACTTGTTAATGAGCGCAATGGGGTGCCAAATTGTTAAGCAGTAATTGCAACATGGGGGATTAGACAGCTGGGGAGGGATGTGCTTAGAGGAGGTAGGGACGTGGGTACTTACCACTCATATAGGGATTGCGGCAATGTGCAAGCAACGAATGCAAATGCGGATGATTCAATGTGTGAGGCAGGAACGGAGTAGGGCGACTTGGCATGGGTTTGGCAATAACCGGATGTATTGGTGGCAGTGGGGGGGGCGGTGGTGTCGGGTGCGCTGCTACTGTTGGCACTCCTGTTGCTGCCCCAGCCAGCAGTTGTTGCTGCTGTAGCTTTTCTTGCGTTAATCTTCGATTGTTGTTGTCCTCATCGTTGCAAGTGCCGATTTCATGTGGTCGACCATCCACGAGACTGTTGTTGTTGTTGTTGCTGCAGCTGATGTGATTGTTGTCGCTATCACTAATTGTACTGCCAGGTGACGACGAGGATGCGGCAATCGTTGCTGCGGTTTGCGGTTGACAACTATTACTGTGGTGATGCTGTTGCTGTTGTTGTTGCTGTTGCTGATGCGTTAGAAATGCGGGATGCGGAAAGTGGGCGTGCGCATGATGATGTAGTGGGTGTGGCAGTCCCAGCGGCGCTTGTCCCACCAATGCCTGATGGTGTTGCTGATGGTGATGATGCGATGGCTGCGTCGGTTGCTGTTGATGCTGATATTGATTTGTTAGGTTTTGTTGTAGATAAGGCCATATATGCTGCGGTTGCATAAACTCTGGGAAAAAAACAGTTGAAATAGAAGAAAAATTTTTGCGATTGAGACATTTTATTATATAAACTCCAAAATTTATGTAGTTACGCTGAACAACTATATACTATTGCTGCCATTTGACTAATGGACTAAAGTCAGTAATTGGTATGAAAAACTTGAGCATATCCCTTTGGAGTACGCTATCCAAATTTAGTAAGTATAAGAAAACAATAGAATTTGAATGGAAATTATTTTTATTTCTTTTGTGAGTCATTTTGAAAATACTAAGGTTTGTTCTTATTTTGAGAATAATCGATTATAATAGTCTTGTTATTAATTGAATCTTCTATGTAGGTTTTTTTTGTTTGTAACTTTAGGTACCAATATGTTAACAACGAATTGGTTCGTCTTAGTAACTTAGTTTGGAGATTAAAATCTTAATTTTAGAAACCCATTTTTTATTGTATAGTATTCTATCTTGAATAAGAGTTAAGTGTCGGCGTCTTCAAAGGGCATCTTAAGATAATAACCAAGCATAACACACCCAAATATAATGATTTCAAACTTGTCTAGAGCGTTTATCCCTGATTATGTGTGTGAGTTTGTATACTTCCCTGCAGATGCTGCTTTGAAGTGTCAAACTGGCATAATTAAACAACTCGCAGCTTTCAATTCCAGCGAAGGACCTTTACGCACAGCCCGCTTTTACACTTATGGCTGCCAACACACACACGCACACCTTGAAGCAGGCGCCAACAATAATTTAATTTTCTGATTTCACTTCATGTGGAAAGCCACCAAAAGTTTTCCTCCTTTGATTCAGGACAGGGCTTTGTGACTTCAGCCTGCGGAAAGATTTTGACGCTTTGTGGCAGCGCTTTATTCTCTAATTAAACACCCCAACAGCACTCACACAAACTTAAACATACGCAAACTCCCAAAACACACACACAAACACACACTGACGCTGCAGGATATGATTTTAATTCGATTAGAGCGACTGAAACAATTAACATATTAACGCCTCTTTAGTTCGTTGTCTGTGTGTATATGTTTGTTCATATATATATAAATATAGGTATATTTGTGTTGTCTTTGTGTGTGTTTGCATTGTATAATTTGATGGCGGACTGCAAACTAAAATCTTTGCGCTAAACTTTTTAGCATGAGCTTTCCATATTCATATGAGATGTGAGTAAGTGTGTGTGTGAAGCATGAGTGCCACATGTGTGCCTAATGAGCGCACAAATTAAGTTATAATTGTTCTGATTGTTTCTTTTATTTCTTTTTGGCCACTTTCACATACGGGCCGCAAAATTTATTCAAAATGTTCGTTAGCAAAAAGTTTGTCAAATAGATTTTGAACACAAAAAGTTCATTTCTAGCTTTAGAAATATGAGAAAAATTGATTTGTGGTTAGTTTGAGGTCATTAATTTTCTGATAGACACAGACATTAATTCTTAATATTTAGACCCGTACGCTAAGAAAGAGTAGAGGGGTCTTATAAGTTTGTTTGAAGCGAAATGTGCGTAACAGGTAGAAGGAGGCTTTCCGACCCCATACAGTATATATATATTTTTGATCAGCATCAACAGCCGAGATAATATAGCAATGTCCGTCTGCCCGTCAGTCCGTCCTTCTGTATGAACACCTGGATCTTCTAAACTGCAAGACCTAGAGCCACCAAATTTGGAATGAAAGTCCGTTTATTTCAAGTTTATTTCAAATCTTTGCCCCGTCCCCCGTCGAAAATTGGTGAATCGTATGGAGACATGTGGTTTTAGTTGAGCGATTGCAGCAAAACTAGCACATTGTGTTATTAAAATTATTAGAACTTTGTTACAATATTCAATGCTATAGCAATGTTTTAAATGTATTAAATTGACTGTAATTGGAGGGATTCCTACTCAAATAGAATACTTCAACATCAGTATTGATAGCGTTTACCAAATATAGTTTTGGAAAATTTTTGCCACGCTTATATCATAAAATATTTGTGAATTGATTGTTACCAAAAAAAACAAAATTGTCCCATAAAATAACATAAAAAGTCCCATAAAAAACAGATGGTAAACCCGGCCGCTATTAATAAGGGCCATGACAATTAAAATCCCACAATCCAATTTTGAAAACCTCCGGAAAACCCTCAGAACGCAATTCATAAAAAGATGAACTAAATGTGGCGCAGTTGCATTGACTGATAGATTATTCGACACGCCTTCTTTTTGCCGATCTATAAAGAACCTTCAATACACCCTTGTTCTGTTCTAGTATCTCTCAGAGGGTCTGTGTAAGCAGCACGCGCAGCCGTAAAATAACGAACTGAAATATTAAACGGAATTTCAAACTCGGAACTGGTTTATGGGGATGCGCATTTGGTTTGCACGGATTTGTCAGGGCTCAGATAAAATAATTTAAACATGATTAGGTCTGCTTCTGTTTTCTCAGCTTGCTAAGATGAGCCTCAAGGGCTTAGAGATCGTAATAAAAATTTAAAAAAAATGGGAAATTTTATAATCTAGCGAATCGACTGCAAAAGAGCCTGTACTTATTTTGAAACACTCATAAACACTAATCAGAAAATTAATATTATCAAAATTAATAATACCAAATATTATATTATATTTTCTATTTATCCTATCCTTTACCAAATTTAAACATGGCAAACAACCAAAGTTGGTGTAGTGAAATTAACTCATAATATGCACAAATTCTGAGAGTTTTGTTGAGATGGATCAGTAAACATAATAATCAATGATTTTCGAACGATTTGTATAATGGGAGGTGTTAATTTCAAAATAACTTTATATAATCCCTGTAACGTACTTTTTGACCAACCTAATAGACCTGGTAATCTCTTAGAGTGCAGGGTCAAAAAGGAAAAAAACTAAAAATCGGGCAATGGCTGGTCCCTGAGTAGACAAGAGTCGAATCGACCCCTTTGCCGAAAAACTGTTATTCTTTAGGATTTTCAAATAGCAATTGTATTTTTATTTTGTATGCTGTTTTTGACATTGTTTTTGTTTGTCATTAGCTACGGTAAATTAATTGGCAAGCCGCGTTTATTGCGTCATTCTTCGCAGCCCTCCATCTTACCGTTCCTGACTCGCACTCCTTCGCGCGTATCGCCGAGAATGGCGGATACGCTAAACTTGAGAATGGGCTTGCTATTGTTATCTTTGAGGATAGTTGTGTCGCTGCTTGTGCTGTTATGCTCCTTGGGCTCTAGCTTGGGCAACTTGATTGGTTCACGGCGTGACTCCATGACCAGCTCGTCGTCCAAATCCTCATCGTGCAGATGCGGTGTCGTCTCCACGCAGTCAATATCCGCGATAATCTCATCCTCATCTTCATCATCATCTTCGTCATCTAGATCCATTTCCATTTCTTCAATGCTGTCAACACTTTCTGCACGATTCTCACGACACTTATCACATTTGTAGCCACGTTTGGCAAACTTGCAATTGCACAATATTTCCCCCACACGCTCCTCGTTCCTACTTTCACCAGTTTGACTGCCCTGACCACGACTCAGGAGCATCTCGCTCAGGCTCGACTTTAGCTGACTTTCACTGTAACTTTGGGCGCGCTGTGCATGCAATAAACTGTCTACCAGAAATGCCGTAGACATCACGTTCTGTAGTGTCTTTGTCTGGTATTTAGTGTCTATATATGCTTGCCCTGCGCTGTGCTCCGGTCTGGTTTGCTGTGCGCGTCGCGTACGCGTCGAGTTCTCGATTCGTACTAAACAAGAAGCAGCAGTCACGCTAATCGGCTGCCTCTCGCAGTCCTGAACGCAGCCTCTGCTCCCTATCCAAACGCCGTGCCTGCGTCCATCAAGCACATTTTAGGGGTTGCTCTACGGTGGTTGGTCCTTTTCTCCTGCCCAGTCGTACTTGTTGTCAGTGCTACGTGACAACCTCCTTTCGAACTTATGTACACACATATGTGTATATACGTAGAATTTGTGTGTGGTTGTGTGTGTGAGTCTTATCCTCGTTGCTATTGTTGTTCGCTTTTTATTTGATTTTATTTGTGTGAAAACAATAAAAATTTAATTTTCTTGTTTTGTTGTTGCCTTGAACTGCTCGCTTTTCATCGTGTTTGTTTTTCGCCTACATATTTGTTCTTGTCGTCTCGCTCGCTCTTTTTTGAGCGCACAGTGGGTTCAACACAAGTTTTTGGTATGAGTACATTAATCTTTTTATACACCTGAGCTGTTATCGCCTTAACTTGAAAAAATTAGTAAATTTCTAAAATGCCAATTGGTTTCATAAATTCTTGAATTAAAAAATAGTTGCAGTTACCAATTTGATAATATGTTATACACCGAAAAACCTCTGAGGTCCAGGGGTACAACCAATGGCAGCATAATCCCATATATTCTTCAATTGCATTTCAAAGTAAAATAGGTATGTTTGATGTATTGAGATGTGGATTACAAAGTCTTCATTTAATCAACTATTTCTGGGATTTTTTTAATTTACGTATTGAATAATTTCCATTTTATCGTTAGTTGTTGAATTTAATCAGTTCTGAAATCGTACTTAAAAAATACAAAATTTAGAGTTTTTTTTAAGGTATATATTTGTTTTCACTGTAGAATCTATTTTTAAAATAGAATTTAAGATATTCCGATCTTTAAGTTGTTTAGTAAGGTTGAGCTAGTTGCAACTATTCGGAGCACACAGACTCAGTATGCTCAACCGTGCTACAAGCTATCACCGTGTCCACACGCAATTTGTTGCAGCAGTTACAGGGACAGAACGGTCAATGAAGACAGGGAAACAGAAGGACGCGTCGTTTGGCAAACAAGAGCCAAGAGTCAGTAGATTAACTTTTATTATGACCGCAAATTAGTTGTCCTCGGCGCGTTGATGACGACAATCGACAATGATGACTTATTTACTAGCCAAGAGAAACACCAGAAGAGGCACCAAGTGAAGCACCAACAACGACAACAACAATAAACATAATAGAATCACAGAGTGTTGCCATGTACATAGGGCAAGTTGGCCAAGTTGTCTGGATTCTCCCCGTTTTGAGTATCTATGTAAGCTTAGAAACTGCCTTATTGCTTGCACACATAACACATAGAGAGTGTGGGAGGGAGAGAGTGTGTATAAAAGAGAAAGAGAGACAGAGAGAGAAACATAGCCAGAGAGACATAGAGTAAAAGCAACCCTTGTTGTGGCTTATACTGAGCCAGCAAACGAAAAGTGCAAGTGGCACTTCCCCGTTCTCCTTATACCCATTACTATTTTTATTCCCATTGAGCACCAGGGGCGTGGCCTCTCTCGAATTGGAAACTCATCACTAAGGAGCAAGGAGCACTCTCAGGACAACAATAAGAATAAGGATAACAAAGCACAGCCTTTGTCTGTGTGTGTGTGTATGTTATCCTGACATTGTTTTGTCAGCCTTTTTGCGCTGCCATTTGTGGGTTTTTGCTTTCAAAAGGATTACTCCGCATCCCGTATCCTGCCCTGCTTTAGCTTCTGCTTCAGATTCTGTTGGCAGCGAGTACATAAAACATGCTCATATAAGCGTATAAATATGTGATAATAATGATTAAAAGTTCTCATCATGCCATCATCATTTATGCAAAGGATTCCACCATCTTCTTCTGTATGTGTGAGTGTGAGTGTATTTGAGTAAGTGTGCTTACATTTTTATTTGGCACCCAAATCTAGCGACGCGTTCTGTTTCTGCTTCAGCTTTTTGTGGGTGGTTTCAATTTGTCTGGCGTTATAACGAGTATTTCAATTTGCCAACAATTGTTGGTACTTTGCCAGTTGTCACTGCGAATGCTTAATTTTATATACATACGTGTCTCTCTTCTCAGCGTTTGTGCTGGGATATCCTTTTGAAGCCGCCATAATATGAGGACAATTATTTGATAAGTGGACTGATGAGGTAGAACAGAGAAGCTATTGCTTGTTGCTTTGCTTGATTAAAAAAGAGGGATATGGGGGAATTATTCTTATTTAGGGAAAGAGCGTAAGTCCCAAAAATGTTCCGAGAAATTATTTTGACAGCCAAGTTTTGAAGACAAAGTTGATTACGAATACAAACAAAAGTTTTAATTGTTTTTCCAGCGTAGGATTGAGAATCATTCGAGCTTTTGTTCAGTTTTAGACTGTTTGCTGAATTTGAAATATGTAAATGATTTCAGTTTTCTGTTTTATATAAATATTTTTGCTTTTGTTTAACTTTGGCAGATCTAGCTTTTGGCTTTTTCCTGGCTTTTCTGTGATTATCTTTGTCTATTTTTGCCATTTTCCGGATCAAATACTGTAATCAATAGCAAAGTGAAATAGTTGATTGAGGCCACAGCGATATGAATAATTTATTTTGAGTTTGAAAGTGCTAAAAAAATGAAGGAGCTTTAAGGTTGACAGAAGTAAAAAGTGTAAAGGCAAGGTATTCTTGCACCATTAACAGCCTAGTCGATATAGCGATGTCGTTCCGTCTTTTTGTCAGTATAAAGACTTGCTTTACTTTTGCTTGTCTAGTCGAGACCCGTCGGCAATTGAGGATTCCTAAAGAGACTTGAGCGTTCTTATGGTCTCGTGAAAATGCCAATGGAATGGATTTGACAGTCGCATCATTATATGGATATCATTATCGTGTACTCGAATCTTGTGTATCGGCTTGAGAGCGACGTCGAATGGACGTCGAATTCACGCAGAGTGAAAAAAAAACTGAAGTTTGAGAGATACCGACTGAACCACACCCTACATTTGGTCAGTGATCAAGAGAAACACATTTCAACAAGTTCCGTGTATGCTACACAGAATAAAGAATGTACTTCACGGAGTCTAACCTATTATACCCCAGCCAAAGATATAAAAAGGTAAAATATAACAAGATGCTGTTCGAGGGGAGAGGAGGGAAGCTAGTGTATGTTTGCCTGAAGGCGTAGATGGGCAATATAATAAAGCGCAAACATTTATACACGACACTCGATGGGAACAAAACAGAGAGCTGACGGGAGCAGTGGGGAGACGAGAAGAATTGAGGATTTTCACGACAACCGCTGCTAAGTCAACTGTCGATATCAGCTGCTACCGGTAATACCGCTCCCCTGTAGCCCCTTTTTCACGAGATTACTGCCCTCCCCATCTCATGGCTTGAAGTAAATGCGAATTCTGTTTGCTATCGATTTTCAGAAGAACGTTTATTATATTACGAGTACTCGTAATCGTTGGCAACTGCGGAGGGTGGCTGGCAAATTATGGGCTTTTCATAACGTTAACAGTCGCATAAATACGCTCTTTGTGTCAACCAAGTAGAAAAAATGCGATAAAAGATTATAAACTGTGAGTGTTGGTTTGGTTTGGCTCTGGCTTTTGCTCTGGTGCAAGCTGTTGGGCTGAAAAGCTGCAAAGCCAAGGGGACTGGGATGGCTGCAGGGGATGCAGGAAGGGCAGCTTTGCAGCGACATCTGTTTCCGACATCTTTTAATAAAATTTTCATCTTTATTACGAAACAATTGTTTTATGTGCCCCGTTTGCCAGTTCTACACTTCACTACAGAAACTAGATGAGTCTTGGCACGCTGCTAGGAAGTCGTTTTGCGGCTCGCGATTTAAGTTGAGCTCCTCCAAGACCTGAACGTGGGAGTCCCTATGCTTCAGAGACCCCGTCCAATAGGAAGTAATTAGAATGAAGCGATTTTTACTTACTTTTGTCGTCGCCAAAGTTTTGTAAAGTTTTTTTTTTTTTTTGGATTTTATTTCCTTTTTACTTTACTAAGAAAAGTTTTATGCAAACTGAAGCAAGTTCATAACTTCACTCTATGAAAATTTTATTTTATTACACAGTTTTTGTGCGCATTCAAACACATAAAAATATGTTTGTGTGTGGGTTTTGTCACAAGTGGACAGTAAACAGATGCTTGTTTTGGAATAATTACGAACTTGATTGCTTAATTTATTAACATTACACAATACATTATTATAAATTATTAATGACTTGTGTGTGTACGTGTGTAGTTGTCGTGTGGTTTCCGATGCCGAGGATTCGTGTAAGCTTTTTAAAGAATTGGCCATATTATTTAGTGGTCAATTGAGTGGTATCCCCATTGAAATAAGCCAATTTAAATTTATCTTTAATTTTAACAAATTTTACAAACACTCTTCATAGAAGGGCAGCTGCTCATGAACAATGAATAAGCATTTAAAGGGTATATAGGTTTGTTTTTATTTTTGTGCATTTGCCTTTATTTTTTTATTCAGCTCCGATTTTTGCATTGATGTTCGCATGAAGGCGCAGAATAAACCAACTGGAAAATTTGCATGTGGCTTTTCACATTTTTTGCCCTTTTCCAACCTGGTCAGCAATAATAGAGTGAGAATAACAAATAAATAAACAAAGAGAGCACAGTAGCTTTAATGAAAGCATGGTGCAAAATAGCAGACTTTTATAACTCATGAAAATAATAGTATTAGAATAATATAAGTAATTCTGTAGCATACAAATTGCATAATTAGTCAAAAGTAAATGACAGCATTTTAAAATTCCAAATCGAATGGAAAGGAAAGCATGCTGAGGGGTAAAAGGGACGTGTTCTTGCGAGATAAACGAATGTGTTGTTGTGATTAATAAAATTACAGAAAATCACAGAAGCAGTTGTATACAACCAAATTTGACAGCTCAAAACAATAACAACAGCAACAACAATAACAACATAAACAACAGCTACAAGGGTTGCTACCGTTTACATGCCTTGGTAATTTGGGCGTTAAATAAAAAGGCGCATCACTTGACGCCGCGGCTGCTTAATGTGGCAGCAACAAGGCGCAGGCAGAGACAGACATAAACACAGAGCCAGGAAAAAGAGAGATCGAGACAAAAGGCGCGACAACACAGTAAGAGTGAGGGCAACAGTAAAACTGGCAATTATTGTTGCACCCTTTAAGACATATTATGCCATAAGATGTTGCAATTGATTCGCGGGTAGTGATGACGAAACTTTAATTTTAATAGCTAGAAAATTTGATACATTTTTGACACTAACACTCACGAAAGTATTGCTCTATATGAAAGGTTAGTAATTAATGCTCACAAAAAGATTCTAAAATTATTAGGAGAAACAATCGTCATTCATTTTTAAAATTTTAAAATAACCACCACCAATTTGCCAAACATTAAATTTTGGCTGAAAATTAATTAAATTGTGTGATTCAATATTTTGATATAAATAGGTAGACCAGACAATAACGAGATTAAGGCAATATTTCCAATAATATCCAATATTTCAGGTATATTAAATATTTTCAATGCAAAAAGCTAAATTTATACCTAATAGTATTTCATTGAATTTTTGTTCTTAAAAATAGCTAAAAAGCCAACACTGGTCAGGGGCAATGTGTGAACACATTGGGAGAAAGAAGACATTGAAGGTAATCGAGTAATACACGGGGACAAGGGGTATGTCAAAGGACGTCAAACTAGGACATCTTGAGGCGAGACTTTAATTAATTTTTATACATTTTTATATTTGGTGTCTGCTCTGTTGGGTCTATTGTGTTGCCCTGAGTTATGTGACTCGCTGTGGGCACAAGGCGCATTGTAAAGTAGAATTTTAATATTTACTTAGCCAGGCGTAAGTAAGTTGAAAATTTATGTTGTTCCACGTATGTGAATAACTGTTGAATTTCTGAACTACGTATACTTTAAGTAATTAGTCAAAAATGTCTCAAACATATTTGTAATTTATGGGAGTTACTCCAGATAGAGTTCAGGCCTTGGAATTTAAGACAAAGACAACGATATAAATCGAACACTGCATTTTAGAGAAAGTGATTTAGAATAGGATTATGATACTGAAACTGTTTAATCCATTTACTTTTTATAAACCTGGAGCATATTGCCACATGTTGCACCCGCACTACCCTTAAATTGTTAACTATGTTCCACTTAGTTAGGTAACAGATTGTGCTGATATGCAGCACTGAGAAAGATTGAGGACTCACCATAATATCATAGTATAAAGAACATTGTTCATTTAGGGGATGCCCATCATTTAAATGCGTTGTACAAGAATAAGCAAAAGGGTGTCTTTATGGCTAATGTGTCATCAAAAGTATATGAACAATCTAAGCAGTATATGGTATATAGAGCAATAGTTGCTTTATTAATGACATTACGTTCTGAAATAGAAGCAAATATGATAATTCAATTAGTCCCGGTCACGTGTTGGTTGATGCTTATAAAAGGAAACATGAATTGATTACGATTTAAATGAAAATTATGGAACTAATTCTTGCTCTCCAGTAAACTTAAGTTGTGTTAAAAGATTTTCGCATTTTCAATTAACTAGCTGCCAGAAGTTTGAGTGAAAGCTTTGTCGGCCCGAGGCATAGAATTTTTAATTTACCCGTAGACGACTCGCGCCGATTATCATTTTCCATTTTCCATTTTGAACTTGCTGTCCATTGGTTGCATTTCTGATGGACATTTGGCGTCTGTTTCTGAATGACGCCTTCAAAACACATTTGGTATATTTGGTTTGCCTTTTGCATTGCATACCAATTTTCGATTGCACATTTTAATTTAATTCCTCATTTTTGCGGCTATTTACATTGGGTTCTACAGATATTATTTACATATGTATATTTAATCTAGTTGTGTTTGTTGATTTAAATTTGATTGACATTTCAGACCAAAATCAATTACAATTACAAAAAAAAAAGGGTTGCATTTACATAATTAAGTAAATGTCAGCTGAAAAATAATTAATATTTGCACAGAGTGTGTTCATAGTGCATTTGAGTTTATGACATTTAAATATAGTTCTTAAATATCTGTTATATTATTGGAATTATTTAGATATATTTGAATCAGACATTTCTTTTGCGTAAAAAAAGTTCGTTTACAGTTGATTTCAATCATAATTCGCTTATTTAGCACTTTCATCATTGCTTTGTGCCAAACATAACTGAAAATAAGTAAGAAAGGCTACAGTCGAGCGAGCCGACTGTAAAAGACCCCGCCCTCATTATAGTGCGCGTTTTTCCATAGAAATCACTAATCTTCGACCAATTTGTCCTATGGGAGCTATATAGCTATGGCTATAGTTTTGCGATCCGAACCAAACTTGGCGAATATAGTTAAATTGGTACCATACACATAATGTGTAAATTTGGTCTCTTTAGCTCTAGTCGTTTTCAAGTTATGGTGATTTGAAAATTGTTTTTACAATTTGCGGGGGCGATAGGGGCGTGCCAAAAATTTGAAATAAACAAAATTTGATAAACTTTGACTTTTATTCCAAATTTGGTGGGTCTAGCTCTTGTAGTTTAGAAGACCCAGGTGTTTATACAGACAGGCGGACAGACGGACATTGCTATATCGTCTCGGCTGTTGATGCTGATCAAAAATATATATACTATATTGTTCTGTCTGTTACTCACATTTCGCGTCAGACAAACTTAATAGACCACTCTACTCTTTTTTTGAGTACGGGGTCTAAAAAATTGTGCCAAACACATTTATGAGTTTGAACATCAGCAGGTCAGTTCTATAGATCAATTAAGGCATATTGAGAATGTGACAGGAGCGTATCACGGGCATTCTTCCATTTATTGAAGATATATTCTTCTTCGTTTATTCCACTGAAAACAAAATCCAGGATTTAAGATGAAAGTAAAATTCCATTAGTTAATTTTAGTAAGATTTTTTTCTTTGTATTTTTGCAAAAACTTTATGAACTTAACTGACTTCATATACCCAGTCAAGTTTATACATTTTACCCGCACTACGCTCCTGTTCTGACCACTTAAGCAAAATTCTTTTGGAAAAGAAAACTGTAAGTAAACTAGAGCTCTCAACCCAACAGTTGAAAGCAAGAAGTCTTCAGATTGTGTCAAACCTAAATACATTTGATCAAATTTCGAAATAAACCTTTGCAGTTAAAATTCATTTACTTAATTACAGAAAAATTCAGTGCAGCATTGTGTATGGTTTTTGTTAAAATTAATTTAACTGAATAGATAAAATCGTCCAACAATTAAGTGACAATTGTATCATAATTAAGTGTCGGTCGCGCCTGTAACACTAACAGAGCTAATTATGGGTGAGTGAAATGCAAGAAGTGTAAAATTAGTGTGGAGTGCCATATTGGCTGAATAAAGGTTTAGAAAATGTAATAAATATAACGAGTTTCAGTTGTTGTACGGCCAATATTGATGACGTTTCAAAGGTTAAAAATTAATATTAGTTATAGATTGCTTGCAACCACCGAATTAAACTACGGAATTCTGATTGTATGTGATTATAATTACTATCAGCTTTGGTGCTGGTGCTACAACAAGTATAGCTCATGGGAATCTCGTATTATACAATAGTAATATAATATAAACCTTTGCAAATTGTTTATTCTAAACCGTTAATTAAAAGACAATAATTAACCTTATGCTTAAAACTTAATAATTAAATACATTTAATTCACTTTCTAATTGTCATAACTAGTTTCACAAATGTTAAAAAAAGTTTATTTTAAGTATGTCCCAATGTAATTTAAATGATTTCAAACTTACTTGTGTGCTAAAAGAATCCTCAACTTAATTACAATGAAACCAGAAACCAAATTTGGAACATGAACTACATTAATGTGTAGGTAGATCAAGTTTCACTTAAGTTTTAGCCACGCCCCCTACCGCCGCCGCGTATTGTAAAGATCATTTTCATAGTTCCAAGGAAACTATAATAGCTATCGTGACCAAATTCACATACTATGTGTATGATACCATTATAACTGTTTATACCAAGTTTGATCGGGATCGGACAAGTATGTCCTATAGTTCGGCCAAAAACAGGTGATTTGTATAAAAAAACGGTGTGAAGTTGTCCAGATATGTATATTGTCATTTGGTTAAGGGATACTCATTCAAAGTAAAATCATCATACAATATTAAATTTAAACAGTTGATCTTATCTGCCTCAGTAATGATTTAAAGATACACTGTATAATTTGAATTATGAACTGCAAACAACAGTATTAATAATTTATTTTGCAACAACGAAAATTTAATGTTAGTATTTAAATTTAAGCTAAAAAGTATGCAACGTTAGTAGATAAATCACTTGATGGTTTAAAGTACAAACAAATTTTATAGCAATCTTGATAGTAATTTATTGAATACAAATATAGATCTTCCATTGAGTTGGAATAGTTAGTTAGTATAACAGAGTTAAATACAAATGTATCAGGGTCGCAAAGTAAATCGTAACTTTTAGTTGAATTGAAGTGAATTAATGTAAAAAGTCTGCTGGTAATTATTTCCACATCAGCGCCCTTTATGTATATAGCGCGTTACAGACGAAAACTTTTAAAAAGATTTTGTACAAAGACATTGATGCCCTATTCAGCCCCTGAGCAGACGCATTCCCTTTAATTTGCAGATGCTAAAATAAGCATGACACAAACAAAAGCAATATTAAAATGGTGTCCATCGTCGAGTAATTGAAAATTAAAAGAAAAAAGTTAAGAAATCATCGTAAATGCTGTGTAAAGTGAAATTCCTCAAATTACTGCTTGGCTTCTAAGCCTGTGAATTATGGGCCAATAAGTCCGGGTCGAGTAAAACGTTGATGTTATGTTTATTATTGTTGTCTGCTTTTTAAACCCGTTTTGTTTCTGTAATTTAAATAAATGTAAACATTATTGCACTTCACTCCTCACATTTTATTGCCAAAATGTTTTATAAAATATTTAATAGATATACAAAATGCACATACACACATATATATATTATAAGTAGGTCATACCTCATGTCTCGTTGTGATGTGATGTCTAGTTTCCGATTCTTTTGGCAATGAGCTGCCATTTGATCTCTAAATCTTTAGTAGGCTAAAATCACAAGTTATTTCCTCGGGTAGTTCACCTTTTAATGTGGAGGCCAGGTTTAAGTTTATTTGTTATTCTGGGCACACCCTATACGATGATAGATATAACACTATCCCTTGTATCTACTTATGTTTGTGGTGTCAAGACAAGCCTCTTGGGAAATAATTGTAGTCTATGCTCTCTAATCATTGTTAGATTTACTTGTCACCCATTTGATCATTTACTTGCTTTGTTTTTTTGTCTACTCAAACTATACCCATAAAAGTTGAGATTTTTCCTGCTCTGTATTTGAACAACTCTCATTTACTTTAAAATAAACTTAAGCAATTACTAGACAACTGTGCTGTTAATTTATTTAAAAAAAAAAAAACAAATTTTGGTAGTTTTTTTAATGTTTATTTTGGCCTTTGGTAGCAAACAAAAGCATATAACCACAGTAGCAATTATAATTATAAACAATATACGTATAATTTTGGAAGCCTGTTGTCCACAACATGTCTGACAATGTAAATCGTTTCACGGCAACAATAAAAGTTGTTCTTGTCATGCCAAAAAATATTAAACTAAAACTAAAGTACAAGCCCCAAAATTGCAACCTTCGTTGGTTTATTAGATTAAGGTCTCTGCTATATATGCAATTGGCTATCATATATGATATAACGGAGTTTTAAGTCATTTTTGAATCGGGCTTAGATATGTTATTGTTTGCAGAAACATTGTTGGTTTACATTGACTTCAACGAACTTTATAAATATGGGAAGTTAGTACTTAGCAATGCTTGGCTTCACTTATTGATGATTTAAGTTGAAATTTCGTTGATCTTAGAGATAGGAATTTGTTGATTAAGTTCTTCAAATCATTTGTTCTTTTACAACTAATTGTTTTGCTTGAAAACCTGTTTCCGCCTTATTAGGATGTTTAATGTGTTGAGTCCCTCATCAAGCAAACTTGAACTTTGTGGCGATCAATGCAATGAAGTCTAAACTGACAATTTTCCCCTTACAGTAGAAATATGGAAATTAACATTTATTGCCCATTAAACATTGCACATCATATGGTTTTAATTGCATAGTTTTTACACTCAGGCTTTTACATTTAGATTATGGTAATCGCAGCATCTTACCAAGAATATCCAGGAAATAAAGTTTAATTTTTTTATAGCTTTTAATGACAAAATTCCTTGAGCTCTTGTATGCCTTAAGTATCAGCTACTAAACGGTTCAAATTTTAATATCGGTTTCACCACTGGTATTGCTTAATGGATCTACAGCTATTTAAATGACGTCAAGTGTTGTTTATTATATTCTTGTTTATAAACAAACTGAATCAGAATCTGTTATTAAAACTGTAAAACTGTTTGTTGATTTGTAGAAGTAGTTAGTACTACTTATACATAGTTATTTATATATGTGGGTACGTTTATTAGAAGCTTGCACTCTGGCTAACTGAGCGAAACCGAGTTTCTGATCGTAAGCATTTAGAGAAGTTAAATTCCAGTTTTAGTACGACCAATAAAAATTACAATTGTTTTACAATTTTCCGCAGCCTAGCTTTTATTATTATTAAAATGTACAATTTTGCAATGTGCCCTTCATGGTATGCAACCTGTTGATATATGATCAAAGTGTATATTTGTACAGTCTTGCAGCGAGTAAATGAACTTGCAACATTTAAGTGCAAGATGTCCTTGAGCTCAGTTCTTTTCTTCTTGCTATATATTTTGCGCATCGTATGACTGACTGAAAGTAAAAGGAAATACGAGATACTGCACTGTCGAGTCAGATATCCTTCATTGAAAACAAAACCCTTAACGATTATAGACTAAAGTAAACAAGAAAGAAAAGTATAGTCGAGCACGCCCGACTCTATAATACTCTCTGCATATTATTCCCGATTATTTTAATAAAATCGATATCTGGGTATATCAAAGATAGTACTTGCAGTAAAATACGTTGAAACAAAAACATCTGTTTGTATGTATGCACATAAATATTTATGTATGTATAATATATGTACAATTGGTCGGTACGGCCAGCGTCCGCAGGCAGCGCGTTCAATTATAAACTTTGTTACGTGTCAAGGTCTCTTGATTATAGTCGGATTTTTATGCAATTTTCAGGAAAGTTTAATATAATTTGTCTTCAAACGAATTTAAAATTCAATACCGTACGATCGGAACATTGGTACATTGGTACACCCATGTGTCATAGTTACTGAGAAATTTGGGACTTGTTTTTTTCTCATTGTGGGCGAATGAGGCGTGGTATCGAAAAAAAAGATTGTATTGACTGACAAAATATCGAGTCGATACTGACTTAGTTCGAACTTGTAGCTCTTACCACCTCTTAAATTTTTTTTGTTCATAAGGACTGATAGGCAGACGGACATGGCTGTATATCGCCCCGGCTCGTGATGCTGATCAACAATATATATACTTTATGGGGTCTGCCACGCCTCCTTCTGCCTGTTGCATACTTTTCATAAACCCAATATACTCTTGCAGAGAGTATAATAATGTAGGAAACGATTGAATGCTCTCAAATTAAAATCTGTTTACGGCCACTAAACTAGAACCATATTTCGGACAGAGGCAGATGAGACAAAAAACAAAAAACGGCAAGTGACTCAACAAAAAACACAGTCGCGGCTTAAAAATACTTAAGATATACCCTCGCACTTCGACAAACATAAAACAAGTAGAAATCAACAAAAGGAAAACTCAACACAGCGTGCAAAAATCTGTATTCACCACAGCTGCCAGTACTGAGAATAAGCAGCGACGCTGGCGTGGACGCATACTTGGCAGCGTTAGCTGATCGCGCAAGCATTTCAGCGAGATTGCCAAATTTATGTGCTGCAAAAATGCAGTAACGAGGCAACACGTTACTACCGCCAGCGAGGATTGCGGCAAGTGATACCCAAACAAACATATACACGCACACACACAAGCTGTAAAGCTGATATTTGCACTCACACACGTAGGCGACGCGACCGTTGCTCGGCTCTATACTTAGTCGGCGGCTTCGGTTGCGACTGCCACCGCGACTGCGACTGCAGCAGAGGCTGCTGTGACTGAGCTGCGACGCCGACTTAAGTCTTGTGTTTTGAACAAAAACGTCTTGAGGTAGCGTTCGTCCATTCATGCGAGCTTTTCATTTCGACGCGTCAACTTCAACTTTAAAACGATACACGACACATGCTTGCAAGCGGTGCGCGATCGCGTCTCAGTTTCAATTTCGATTTTAGTTTTGGTTCGGTTTAAATTGTAGTTTTGTTTATATGCTGTGCGAATTTGATTTATTTAATGCTAAACGAATGCATAAAGAATACATTCAATCGTTGATATATTCCAAAATGTAGCTTTTTCTGCATAAATCTAATGATATGTGAATTTCAACAAAATAAATACAAATTATACGAACATGCGGATAGTTTAATTGCCGAAAATTATATTAAATTAAACCAAACCTAAACCAAAATATATTTTAAGTATCGACGACCGTCTTTGTGGATTAGCAGCCTTGCAGGAAATATTAAAGTAAATAAGTACGTTGGGTTTAAAATATAAAGTGTTCAAAACTAGTTGGTTTACAAAAGTAGATGTAAGCTGAATTTTCCATTCAACAGTTGCCTTTAATGACAGAAATTAAACAACGAGTTACTTTAAATATCAAAACTTAACAGTCAAATTTAATTTCAAGCTTTACTTACTGCAGTTTATTTTAAAAAAATTTTTAAATATCTGCTTGCATTACTTATGTTTAGCCAAGCGAAAATTTAAAATTAATTTATGTGTGTTTTCTTATTTTTATTTTAATTTTTTTTGCCGCATAAGAGAAGTATGCTGAATTTCTGGTAGGTAGCGTTGACCTTTAGGTTTATATTTCTTATCTGCCATGTAGTATTCGTTCAAATAGTAACTTTAATCACGTAGCTTGAAAATCGCCCACTTTCTTTCGATTTGAAAAATGCTTGCATATTTTAAAGGCCAGACGAATGTTAAGGTCAAAAAAGTCATTTAAAGAAATTTTAGCTGATCCAAATTTAAGTATTTATTCTGGGCCTAACGATAAGCTTTGTTAATTAAGACACTTCATACAAAGCCTACAACTTTAGCTATTTTGTAATCTTTGTATAGTTCTCTTTTTTGTTTTTGTCTGTTTTGAGTCAAAGAATTGTTGCGATAATTTACCCCAGCAGTGCTTCAAAAAGTGAGCATGAGGTTACTTAAATAAAACTATGTGAGTCAATGTCAAGTGAAGATTTGGATATAAAGTAATAGTTATTTTTGTTGGCATTCAGCAAACGAACTGAAATAATAAAAAGTGTGAAAAGTGTTTGTAAACATCGCAAAGAAATGCTAGTTACAAATTGGGGTGTGTCGAAAGTACAAATAGAGTTGAAGGTTTTTCTCTTGTTGAGATCTGCATTTGACTTGTTTATAGTTCAACGCACGATCTGGCATTGACATTGGACTAAGAAATTAAGATTATTTTCAGAATAGGTATTGAATGATTTAGAACTGATGGCTGTACTTTAATCATGCTTCGTAGGCATACTAATAAACAATTGTTAATCACATTTCAAAGATCGATCCTTACCTAATAACATTAAATCAACATTATTTCTAAATATTTTAAACAAAGTTTGACATTCAATCTTCGCTAACAGTAGTTTCGATTTGTTAATAACAATCTCTTGACCACTTCACTTTATAGTGATGCCAAACTACCAACTGATCATCAACACATGCGACCAAAACGCCCACAAATGCATTATATTGGCAAACCTAGGCACAGAAGTCGTCTTAATTAACCACAAAATACAAATTGCTTAAGTGCAATATATGTCAAAAAACAGAAACCAAAAAAAGTAAAAAGGAAAAACATAATGGAACCCAAAAAGCAAAAATTACATGACAAAGTACTAGCTTTGTTGTTGTTGGGAATATTTTTATTTTTGGCGTTTCTTAGTGGCTAAATTGAAATATTGACATAAGCATGTGATTCACGGCGTTGTTTTCGCCAATGTAGCCCCACGATAATTTTAGTGTTGCTGTTACTGTTGCTCCGGGCACATTTTACTAATAAAGTGAACATGCGACAAGCTTATAGCATAGCGTTTATGTAATACAAGCATGCTGAATTGAATGCCTTTATAATGGCAATTTGATTTGCCTATTGATAAGCTCATAATTTCTCATTTTCGCAGAAGATATTGGTTTAGAGGAGGAGAAGGGTGGGGAATGCTTAATGTGCCAGAAACCCATCAATCTACAGCCATTCCAGCGCATGGTAAGACGGCCAAATGCCCAACGCCAATCAAATACACTGCGACTGACGTTAGGATTGACTTTGGCTTTAAATGGATTGAATTGGCTTTGTTTTTAAGTTATTTTTCGGTTTATGCTATGTTGATATGCTTCGTTGGCGGCCTTCGTCGCAACTGTCAGCTCTGAGAGGCAGGCATAATAATTTCAAAATCCACCAAAAAAGGATTTTAAATAAAAAAAACTTTGGGTCAAGTTGAAATACATAAGCGAACATGGCTGAGCTAAAAATAGTTATTGATGTCTAAGAAGAAGAAAGAGAGAGAGAGAGAGAGAGAAAGGGAGAGAAAGAGAGCGAGAGAGAGAGAGTGAGAGAGAGAGAGAGCAAGAAGCGGCTAATAGACGTATATATTACAACACAAGACTAACTAGACCCATACACAACAACAACTGGCAACAAAATGCTTCATTGTTGTCGTTGTTGTTTACCTGAAACTATTGGAAAATTGTTAGCCAATAATGCGCTGTAGCGGCTACGCTCCAACAATTTGCCACGGCAACCAACCAACCACTAAAACCCGACTGCTCTGTTCATCAGAGGAGTGTAGGAGAGAGAAGTGTTGACAAGAATTGGCCAGTTAACTAACGGCAGTGACTTGACGGCTAAACGCCACTTTGCTGTAATTGAAAAAGAATTTTGGGCCGACTACCGATAATAATGTGGGTGTGATTAAAGATTAACAGAAACAATTAGTTTATAGGTTAAGAGGTATCAAGTTATGATTAATACAAATATTGTTATCCAAAACGTGGTATCCAAAAATTCATAACATGACTCTGTTGTAGATCTTCTTTTAATATTAATCAGCATGATTATTGAACATTATACAACAAACTTCATATATTGTTTTCATTTACTGCGTGCCAAGCTTGTTACTTAAGTCTTTCGTTTAACATATATTTTTTGCGCATGCTGTGAGCATCAATTGCAAATTGCATAACAAACAACGTCGAAAGTCAAAGTCGAATGTTAAATTGCTTAATACGAGCAACATTTAAAAATGTTTTAACTTTGGTGTTGTTGTTATTATAAGAATGATTTGATGCGCTCGAAGTGTTGCCAATTTAAGTTAATTGAGCTCGGCGAAACAATTTACATGGCTCAGATGGCAGCTGAAGTATGTATGTATGTGCTCAGAGGCTACCGCACTCAAATGAAGACTACGACTTTGGGGCTTTGGGGATTGCGTGCTTTTTGGCATACGCAAAGAAATTGCCAGCGTTCGCAATTTTTAGATTATTTCAAAAAAAAAAAAAAATTAGAGATAACGTAGTATAATCAATCCGGGGCTTATCCAGGAAGTTTTTCTTAAGTTTCTAGTACTGAATATTTAAAAAATGTGCGAATGTTTTCAATAAACATTTGCAATTTTCAAATCAAAATCATATTTTTCAGAAAATTTGAACTTTAGTCGTAATTTTTTTAATTTTTTCGTAATTAAAAAACAAAGTTAAAATCAAGAATTCTGGCGATTAATTTGAGTAAGATTTTTTTTGCGTATGAGCAATTCCATAGTTCATGACTCTAATGAATATCTGGAAGACATGTAAGTAGCAATTATGGTACGCAATAGGTGTTTATAAAGATGGTCGTATATCCGTCTAGTTTTGTCCAACTTCCGCTATATTGAAACAACTCAATGTCAAAAGAGCGAAAGATGAACGAACTCTTAAGAAATCTCGAACTTTTCGCACATTTCGGAACATTTCCTGTAGGGCTTTGCATACTCGTGCAGTCAGTTTCAATAATTGCATACAATTTGCCAATCAACGCGTTCCAACGATGCCAATTATGAGTTACCCCTCCAGTCCCACCTTTCCATTCTCGCGTGTCCTGCGTTGGCCCTTTTGTGGGCGACTTTTTGACATTGGCTTTATGAAGCCATTCATGTGCCGTTGTGATTACTTCTCTCTGTAATCAGCCTAAAAGCGAGGCAAAAAGCGGCATCATTAACTCGAGTTAAAGTTTTTTTTGCACTTGCAAAAAAATTGATATTTTTACGTACATTAAAAAATAATAAGTTGAGAAAGAATTAAGCGAAAATGTATTAAAAATGAATAAAATGCAGGCAAAGTGCAGTGAAGACCAACAAGTAAAAACCAGAAAACTGGATATGGAACAGCTGTCACAAGAGAAAGATAAACAGTGATCGACCTTCAAATAGCAGGCAGACAGACAAATGGACAGATGGACTGTCAGATGGACAATGGACTGTCTTAAGCTTAAAAGGCAACAACATTACAGAAATGGAGCCAAAATTAACAAGTGCTTAAATTGCGACTAACAGTAGCTGCAACAACAATCAAACAAACAAGATTGAATTTATATGATTATAGCCTTTTCCTTAACTTAGAAACAGCAACGATCTATCTGTGAAGACTGCATAAAACGAGAGAGTAAAGTTTCTCCCGTACGCTGAAATTTTGATACCCTTGTATTCTACTTTTATCTAACAAATTACATCCTCAAGTATTTTAAATAATTATCATAAGTTAGTCTAAATAATAGATACACGTTACTTTATCATGACATTGAAAAATCAGCCCTTTGTTTAATGATCTGATAACAAATACCGTGACTACTTTTTTATACCCTGTGCAACTTTATGAAAAAGACACCAACAAAAAGTGCAGCAACAAAAGCAAACAGGCAAGAAGATTTGTTGTACGTTAAATGCCAACCAGTCAGTGGCAGTCACAGTGGCTTATTGGCATAGTGGCCTGTTGGCTAAGTTAACCTACTTATTTCTGCCTGGAATGGCCCGTTTGATTTTCTGGTTAGCTGGCTAGCTACCGGTCTACCTGACTGGTTGACTGGTGCAATCGAAAGTGTTATTATTACCAATGATCTGACCAAAGTCGAATCAGCTGTTTGGGAATGTTAGAAAGCTTAAAAAAACCTGGAGCTGTGGCAATTGCACCATTACATGGCTTGCCATATATGCCCGACTGGTTATAAAACAGTATTTGGGTCAATAGATTTTGTATTTGTACAATTTTGCAATATTACTTGCCGTTGCAGTATTTGTTGTTGGTGTAATTTCTTTATTTACGCAAATGTTTGTGCTATTTTTTTATGATTTCTAGATAGTTTGTTTTCGGACAAATGCATTTTTCGTTGGATCATTTTTTATTTATTTTTGCATTTTGTCTTTTTGGTCTGGCACTTGCCATTTACCTTACATAAGACTTATGCGAAAGAAGCTGAAGATAAAGCGAATTACACAAAAGTGAACACGAGCCGAAGGGGGAAGAAAAGGAGAGAAAAGAAGTCGGGGAAAACTGAGACGACCAGGTGACCAAGTAACCATGCTGTACACATCCAAAATGCCGAAGCCAATCTATAAAAAAACAGAAATTGTTAAAACGTGTTTAAGTTTCGTTTAGTTAGTTCAGTTCGGCGGGAGATTTTAATGTCTTCGAGACTTCTTAAAAGCTTAATGGCTTTAAGCCATAAATTGTGGGAAAGTGGAGTGAAGAGTTTATGTACTGTTAACTGTGCGCACGAGAAGTGGAAATTCGATAGACATTTAATTTAATAGTACACAAATAATCTTTACATAAGTTCAGAGACCACATTCTTACTTTAGGTGATTTAAATTAAGATTAAGAACAGTTGGGAAGTGTGTCCACTGAAAAGTGTAAATGCGGAAGTAAAAATAACTATGTCCATTTTTAAACATACGCATTTCCTTTTCCCTTTTGCCTATATTTGGTTAGTTTAAAAGGCTTTTTAGTCTGGATCTTGGAAATTTCCTCATTGCGCAAATGTTTGCAAATAAAAACTGGTATTAATTATTTCATGCCCATTAAGACTGAGGTCTGACAAATCTTTTTGCTGTTGTGTCTTTTTAGCTGTTTCCATAGCCAAGTTGGCGCAAATTAAGTCAGTCGTCAGACTTCAGGGCAGACAGGGCTTTTGAACTTGGCCCAAAGCAGTTGGCAATGTGGTTTGTCTCACAAACGGCAATTAAAACAGAAACAAGAAAATTTTAAACAGAGCAAAAACTAAATGTCATTAATTGTCTTTAAATAATTTGTGCTCATCTGTTTTCTGTTTTTACCTTTGCATAATAAGAAACTCGCTCGAATGTAACAGAGCGAATAAAAAAGTGTAAAGAAATAAAAAAAATAAGAAAAATGCAAGTTTGTGTAGTTTTTAGTTATGGGACGTTACATTCGAAAGCAAGTCGATGATGATTCATGTGGTTTTAAGTGAGCCCAGGATCTTAAAACATGACAAATACGACATTAATTATAAAAGTGTTAGCTTAGCAAGTTCGTCGCTTAAGTCTTTTGTTTTTCGCTAGTCATGGCATCAATTTATATCACCATAAAGAGTCGTGCGGTCAAACAGATTTCAATTACCAACTTACCTGCTGTTAAAATGATCGACAACGAATTAATCTCTGCCTTTTATTTAATCGTTGTATTTGTTTTATGTAAACGAGCTTAAACGTGCCAGACAATGGGTAGAAACGACCCAATAGCTAAATTTGCATATAATACAGCGAATTACAATTATTTTTTTATTATTTGCTTATCCAATTCCCTTTAGAGCGAGGAATATCATCTCACTTAGGAATACCAGTCTTGGTAGGCAGGTTCTTAGAGACAACACAAATGAAATATCATTAAAATTTTTGGGATGCTAGGTTCCCTATTAATTAAAGGAAACAAAACAATTTTCAAATTTGCATCCCGTTTTTAAGGCATATATTTTAATCGTACGGTGTTATAATTTGAAATTCGTTTGGGGACAAAGTATATCAAACTATCCTGAAAGTTTGATAAAAATCCGAGAGCTAGACACGTTACAAAGTTTATGATTGAAGAGACAGAAACATCCAATCATATGATGGAACGTTTACGCTGCTTGTGTCGCGGCAGCGCTGCCCGCGAATGCTGGCCGTGCCGACCAATGGTATATGTATTACATTTACATACATATGTATGTATTACATTTACATACATATGTATGTATTACATTTACATACATATGTATGTATTACATTTACATACATATGTATGTATGTGCATATATACAATGTTTTTGTGTCTACGTGTTTTACTGCAAGTTATGTTTATTCTAATACCCCAATACCGACATATAATATTAAATTCATATAAACGGGAGTAAAATGCAGATAGTATTATATGGTCGGCCGTGCTCGACTGTGCATTTCTTTCTTATTATTGTTAATTACAGTTAATTTCCATTTTAATTTCCGCAAAATAACAACTGATTAAATTATGCTTAAAAAACTTTAAATAATCCCCGAGCACTTTGAACTGTGCATATTAAGTCACCTTTTCAATCACTTCAGACTTTAGCACACTATCTTGGATTATCTAACTATTTATTTTCCTCGTTCAGTATGACGACATTGATAATCATTGATTTAATTAAATACTTAAAGAAAAACTATTATTGTTTGTTGTTTACGGATTGCTTAATGAATACAGTAATTCTTGGGGTTCCATTTATTCCGGACATTCCAAGTATCCACCTATATGTTCTGGATAGAATCCCTTTGTATGCAATTAAAATGTTATTAATTAAACAGCTTTAGAGACTTACTGACCTGTGGCAATGGAAAATATACAAATTAAATTTTAATAGCTTGTTGTAAATATCTAGTTGACTTTTAAACGAGGCATTACTAAACTAATTCTTTCAATTCAAATGCTGTTTCCACTTATTTCTAATTATATTCCCATCTCATTCGACAGACTTGAATTATGGGCTTAGAAAAACATTATTTAAGATATGGACGCACGGCTAGGGATCATATACTTGACTGGGCGAGCTGTGGGCGTGGTCGTCGCCACCAACACCAGCAACAACAACAACAACAGCAACTGCAACAACCGCAACAACAGCCACAGTCACAAGCGTCAACTGCGAACAGTGGGCATCGGACACGCCCCCATGTAACACACAGAGGGACGCCTCTATCCATGTTAATATCGCATGGCATTAAGATAAGCAATAGTAAGTATGCTTAACTAAAGAAAACTGCAAGTCATTAACAATATTTGCGTGAATTAGTAATGAAATTATACTAACCTGTAGATTAATGGATTATTGTTCTGTTTTTATACTCTCTCTCTCTCTCCGATGTTTTTTTTTTCAACGTGTTTTACTGCAAGTAATATCCATTTTAATACCCCAAGACCGATTTTAATAATATAATCATATAATCGGGAATAAAATGCAGAGTGTTGTACGGTCGGGTTTGCCAGACTGTACATTTCTTTCTTGTTTTGTTTTCTTTTTACCAAAATTAAAAGCCAAACAAGTTATGCGCTACTTTAGACTTGCAAAAAGTACTTGCAAGCAGCTTAAAAGCCAGAAAATAAAAATAAAATAAAAGTACTATGTGGCTATATCGACTCGGCTATTGATGCTGATCAAGAATATATATATGTACTTTTTGAGGTCAGTCACACCTTCTTCTCCCGGTTACATACATTCCAACGATTAGAGTATACCCTTTTATTCTGCTAGTAACGGGTATAACAACAACAAAAGACCACCAACTAGTGTAGTAAATACCGTAAAAGTTTTTACAAAACTGGTCATCCAAGAACCACAAATGCAACGGCAGCTCAAAACAAGTATTTGGCCAAACTCCAAAATAAAAAACAAAATTAAGCATTAAGGCCATAAAACGATGCAGACTTGAAAAAAATAATCAACGAATACAAAAAACCCAAATTTTAAAAAAATTCTACTAACTAAGAGTTAAATTGAAATCAAGGAAACGGACACACAGACACTAAACTTGCCTAGTAAGCCAAGTTTTCTGTCTCCACAGACGACATTGCGTATACGTTATATGAGCTGAAGTGAGATCGCAAAATATTCGAAGCAGCCAAGCAAACAGCAACCATGGCCAAGAACACTAACTGGCTTTTCCCTCTATCTTCCCCTTTACGCCCCGCTTCATCTCTCGCGCAGCTCTCGGTTTCGCTGGCTAGTCTCTCAGTTCGAGTTTCGCTTTTGATTGCCATTATTTTGGGCAAATTATTTATGTCATTTTTTGACGTATTATTAGAATAATTAGTTAAAGCATTTTGCACTTGATAGCTTTACAGTCCCATTGACAATGTCTTATTGGGCTTGGCCTTATAAACACTTCTGTGATACGTGTTAAGTGATCTACTTTAATCTGATAAAGGTTTATGATTGGTTTATTAAAAAGTTGATAGATTAATTGCCCAGCTCTTATTATTTTGCTTCTGACTTGCAAAGAATAATTCCCAATAAAGCAATGATTATTGCGCATCACGATTTTATATTTGAATTATGTCTCTCATCTGGTCATAAACACTGCTTTGAAGGTTTTATTTTATGTCCGTTTTATACATGAATATGTTTAGATACTTTAACAAAAAAGTTGACTTAAATATATATATTATAGCTAGTATACGCTAATGCTATTTCTAAATAAAAGAAAGGCTAAACAAGCCGCCTAGAGGCACCTGAAGCAACACTTTCGATTAATTTTGCACCACAGTGCTTAAGCAATTCTAATACAATGCTAAACACGTTGAATAACAAACCAAAAGAAACCGCAAAACAAAATAAAAACCTAAAAAACAGAAGCGAAGCAAAAGCAGAATAAGCAAAATGAAAAATCGCAATTGAAAAGTTCGCGCGAATAGGAAAATGAAAACGAATACAACGAGTACTAATACTTGTACTGACCAGTGCAATTTAGTCTGCCGTAGAAACAACTATTAACTGCCAAATACTACAACTTACAAACACAAGTATACGGCTACAAGTACAAGTCTAAGCACTCTCGAATCTCGTACATACAAAAGTAAATATGAAAATGTTGCCAAATCAATACACTACAAGACTTCAAGGGGCCGAGCCCCAAAGCCAGAGACAGAGCCAAAAACCTAGCTACACTGATAGTAAAAAGTATTCGATTCATTTTATAAGTATTACAAAACGGTCAGAAGACACCCGTTTACTTCATTCGTATTTTTCTGAGTGTATAGACAGAGAAGTAAAATACAATCGGCTGATGCTGTAGTTGAGAAGCAGAAGGCGACTGAGACTGAGACTACGTCTGAGCCAAGTGAGTGGATTGGCCAGCTTTGTATACGGATATGGGCATGGGACATAGACTGTTGTTACTGCAGGTACCAGAGGTACTACAAATCTATCTAAATGAGCGTTAAACAACGTCAAGAGAGTGATCCAAAAATTAACACAATTAACACAACCGACTCTAGTTATTTTGCCAATTCTAATTTAAACTCCCGAAGGTGATTTTGTGGGCGGGGCGTTCCGTGTATTTTGGCATTCCGTGTATGTACTCAGCACAAATAGAAGCAGGCGCAGTGCTACTGCTTTTTGAACACTTGACAGAAAGTCTTTAAAGTCGTTTGAGTCTTGTGAGAAGAAATCTCAACATGGCTAACGTTTTTTAAACATGCTGTCTTTGGCAATAACAAGTCTTGTGCTGTGCATGAGTTTCTGTCAACAGCTTGTATAACCAATTGTGTTGATTTAGGCCAACTGCAGAAGATATTTTGCAGCAGAGCATCGGATACTCTTTTTGAATTAGTTCGCATTAAAAGCTTGCTCGGATTGCACTACAAATACTTACACTCTGCAGATTAAATTACTTGCCTGGGTTTCTCCCAGTCAAAAAACGACCTTTCACTTTCCTTTGCTTGACCTCGTAAATTTACACATCTACTCTAATTCAGAAGTTGTTGAGTTTTTTTTACGTTTGTGGTTTCTGATATGCGCAAAAAGTTATAAACAAAAAATTTCGAGGGAACGTCTTTGTTATCCAGCACCGGAATCAGTTGTAAATGTTAATTAAGGATTGATATGCAATAACTTAAGTCAAAATGACCTAAGTAGACACGTCTCGTTCGGAAAAAGTCAGCAAAATAGCCCAATAACCGGTTCGATATGCCGTAAACTAAAGACAAACCTTAACCATATATATGCAGAGGGATAATTGGTATTGAAGATCGGTAAATCAGAAGATCGTTGCAATATGTAAAACTGTTCGAGGCTCAAAGAAGTGTGTCCCGAGTTCAATTCCATATTCATATTCATTTCCATTTTTTCCTACAGTAATTGCAATAATTTGCTTAAACAAATGTGCAAAGAGTGCAGCGAGACAATGCAACAATGCAACAATGCAACAATACAGCAATGCGGTAATTGACAGTCAGATCATGAAAAATGCCGCAACGAGGCACGTTCTGAAACGAAATATGAGCTTAACTGTTCAGCTGCAGGCATTATAAAGTTTTGCAAAAAGCTTAGCTATTTTTCTTTTTGTTGTTGTTAGACCCCGGACTCAGAAAGATTGAGAGTTCTATTAGGTCTCCTGGAGAAAAAAAAATTGCACACAGATGTGTCTTCATAAAATTTGTACAGAATCGAATAACTAAAATTTTGATTACGATTTTGTTATTAAGAAATTTTTCCAAACCCCAATATTAATTTTTCCTGAGTTTTACCGGGTCTTTTATAGTCGTCCCATTCGATTGTCACCTTACATACTAGGTGTTGTTGTTATTTTTGTTGTTGATTTTGTGTCCTTGCAACTTTGTTGTGGCATTTTGACATTGTTAAAATTCAATTCCGCATTCAAGTTTTCAAATGTTAATAAGAGAGCAAGAGAGAGAGAGAGGGGGGAGAGATAGAGAGAGATAGAACTGCGTATTATCATTCGAGGTAAGTTCAGATAAATTGCTCCCATATAGCTGCAAGTTCAGCACATAATTTCGACATGTTTGCAAACTGGAAACCAGAAACCTCGTATTCTGCTGTGTTGCATGCTTGGCTGTAATTCTCATCAAAGTGAGCATATGACACCAGCATTAAGTGTCCACTGGCTTAATGCAAAGGGGATTTGTTAGTTGAAAAGACACTCTTCAAAGTAATTTCCAGTACACTTTGGCCAACTTAAATTAGGACAAATAATTAATGATTCAAAGAATAGAATTTTCACATTAGTTTATTTGATTTCTTTCCAACGACGCCTCTGACTCTGTTGTAACTCAAAGGCTAGCAAATATTTACAAGACGCTAACGCACACATATATAACTACAACATCTTACATGCAATACCTTGCAAGAATAGCTATATTACTATTCAAGCCGACTGTAATAGACCCTGTACTTATTCATAAGCAATATCACATAATATAGAAAATTATTTTGACTCCTGAATATATTCGGAAAGTTTCGATGGCTGTCATATGAAAGAGGCGATTCCTACCAAGCTAATCAAATTGGTACCACACAAATAAACTTGGTACTATCAAAGTTTTATTTTGCTTAATATAATTTTTTTTTAGCTTTAGAGGCTGTAGAGGGTGTGGCAGTATCAAATACGAGAATATATCTGTCTGATATTTTTGCTGACGAACATAATGGACCTGGTTATTTTTAAGTAAGGGGTCTCATCACCGAGAATTCAGTATTACCAGTAATACAGTGAAATAGGCGCTGACGTATCAATTGTGTGCCAAATGTTTATTGACCATGTCGTCAGTCATAACTAGTCTCAGGCAACTCGTCAAAAACAGTAGTAACTATGTAAAAATATTTATATATGTAGAGTGTACTTTATATAGATATATAGTTATCGATATTAACAAATATTAACTGGAACAAGATGAGGCCAAAAGACGATTAATGAAAACCAACAATAAATACCGACATATTTTGTGATCAGATTGTGCTCTGCTCCCTTGACCTTAAAATTGACAGCTGCCCTAAAAAAATTTTAAAAAACCAAAAAAAAAATTTAAAAAAACAAAAATTTAAACACAAAAGCAACAACAACGATGTCAACAGTTTGTGCTTGGTTTTATGACATTTTACGTAACTTTCTCTGCGTCAATATGTTTTTTGACGATGACGCAGACTAAGGACGGAAGCGGAGTAAAGAAACTTTCAGGGTCAATGAAACGCTTGAACTTTGCCGCTTTCTTGTCGCAGAAATACAAAATATTTTTCAAAAGCGATTATCGCGTCTGTAGCTTAATATGAATTTAATAAATCTAAAAATTTGTTATCAAAATGCCGATTTCAGCGGTTTGAACTGACCCGAGAAAATGAAATTTACTTGAAAACGAACACACATGTTTATATACATACAAATAAAAATAATGTATGTTTTAATGCTGATCTTTGCACTTTTATGAAGTAAGCTCTTGGTAGCAGCGAAGTTCAATTAGTTCGTCCAGTGTTTTAGGGGTTTTTAGATCGGTGATCAGGGAGCCAAAACCGTTGGCATTGTTTTTGCTTTGTGACCAACGCCCACAACGCGTCAGATACTTAAGTAAAATGCCAACAAGGTAATGGCAGTTGGCATATCTCCGATTCCTAAGTGCATAGGCCCATAAACACACCGATTTGTAATAAAAAATCAGTTTTACCTAGTAATATGCTCAATGGGTTATTCCCGAATTACAATCTCAAAGTATGAAAAATATTCGTAAGTCGGCCAAGAGCAAGATCTTAAACTTCAAGTCTGAGTCGAGTGACAGCCGTGAAATAAGGTCTTAACTTGAAATGCAGCCATAAAACGGGTGTGAAGAAATCCGGGAACTAACTGGGAAACTTGTTAACGGAAGAATGATAATACATTCTCGGATGACGTGTGTTTTCGAAGTTTGTATACGTCACTTCCTCGTAATTCGCATTCACAAAAAAATACACCGATTTATTTGGTCAACAAATTTTACTAGCTTATTGTGATTTTAACCAGGTTTGACATCTTATTTACTTTCAGATAGACTAGCTGTGATAATTATTGGTATAGTAACATTAATCTTAGGCATAGTTTTATCGTCCATACCATGGCTGGACTACTTTATACTAAAGGCAAGTAAGTCTCCCCACCGCAAAAGTATAATTATTAAGTAAAAGTTCTCCTTCCATAGAATTTAAGGCTGTGGAATGATACTCTGAGCTATCATTATTGGCAGAGACCCGGTGTTATACGACTGACCAAGGTCTATATATATAATGTTACCAATCCGGATGGGTTTCTCAGTGGTGAGAAACCAAAGCTGCAGGAAGTGGGTCCATTTGTCTACAGGTGAGAACAATAATATTTAAGCTTTCAGACATTATTAATGACCATTAAAGCACCCAAGTGTGTGTATTGTTTCAAGTATCAAATGTCAAGGGGGAAAGTTGTTACGCCTTTGATTCTAGGCTTACTTAATATTTTAATATAACATAGGTGTTTTAATGGCAGCTTTAACAAAATGCTTTTTTTTCATGGTTAGTTGAAAAATACTTGCTCAAATCAAACTTAATGAGTGCAATTACAATAATTATGGGTTTCTTTATTTTATTTTGGGTTCACGCCAATGCGATAGAAAGCTATGTTTAAACCTGCTTAATTAGAGTCGGGAAATCGAGCAAAAAATAATTTATTTATTTACACATTTTGTTTTTAGCTTTTAATAGCTACCATAGTTATACATAATTGATTTAGCAAACAATTTTTAAAATCAAATTTGAACACTTCATACATTTTTAAAAAAGCTCTGCAATTATTTGCAACAACTTCAGTTGCTATTAGAAGTTTATCCCAAAATTTACACATATGTGTCGAATTACTGTGCAGTTGTCGCCGTTTCCCGTAATTGACTCATTCAAACTAATGGGAATCGCAAGCAAATAACATATATGAGAGAGCGACTATATTAAAAATGATTACCTGCATTTATTATGTAATGTTTGATAAGTTTTGAGACTGCTCAGGAAAAAAACAAGTTTAAGTGAACGATATGATGAGATAAGACTATTGAAAATCGATCTTTAATTGAAACAAATTAATAAATTGAAAAATTTGTAGAGAGTTGAAATTAGTTAATCCCCTGGGAATACAGATACAAATGATATTCATTTGTAGATTAATCCAGTATTATTGTAGTTAATTGTTTTAATAACGTTTAAACCTTTTGGAAGAGACTAAAAATTGCACAACATACATATCTGCTGACACCAAATGAGAGCTCCAAACGGTAGCTAAAACGTCACAAAAACGACAAAAAATCCCCACAAAAACTGTAAAGTTTTTGTCATTATAAGGTTTTATTTTCTGTAGCTTTGTTGGTAACATTTCTCTAACTGCCTCACAAATGAACTTGACATTCAGGTGGGTTGGGTTATTGCCCGAGTGTTTGGATCTCTTTTTATGAATACGGTCCCTGACTTTTTGGTCGACTGTCAGCGAGCAGTGGCTAAAAGCTAGTACTGGCAACACGTACGGAATGCACTGCATGCGATCTAGATGCAGATAAGACTAATATTAAATTTGAGGTATACAAACTGTTAAAGACACTGTACTATCTCTGGATAGATCAAACTGTTGGATAGCCACAAAGTTTTGTAACAGTTATAGTTAATCATGATTATGATCAACTTTAATTGAACCTTATCAAAATTAACATCAAAAAAATTAAGCATTTCTAGCTTTCGTGTGTAGGTCTGTAAGTAGATTATTGGTGATATTTACCAAAGAACTGCAGCGATACACCGCATGTAAAAGTATATATAAAAGTAATTTTTTAAGTTTTGCGGTTGACTAATTTTTTCTTTCGTGATTTTTTAACTGTGTTGTTGCAGGGAAGACATGGAGAAAGTGAATGTTAAATTTCACGAGAACAACTACACGGTGTCATATCAGCATAAGAAAATCTTACAATTTGTTCCTGAATTGAGTATTGATAAGAACACACCCATCGTAACGCCTAACATACCAATGCTAGTAAGTAATAATTCTGTTGTTTGGGGCTAAACTTTTGTTTAAACTACTCTTCGTTCTCTATCCGTAGACCCTGACTAGCTTAAGTCCCAAGCTGGGTTACATACTGTCCAGGACGATATCCCTTGTGTTAACTGCTGCGAACTTTAAGCCCTTTATCAATGTTACTGCCGATCAGCTGGTCTTTGGGTACGATGATGCGTTAGTTAGTCTGGCCCATAGATTCTATCCGAAACACATGAGGCCTATGGAGAAGATGGGTCTTTTACTTGCCCGTAATGGCACCCTAACGGAAGTGTCCAGTATTAAGACAGGGTATCAGGGCATGGATCAGTTCGGTTATATCGATTCACTTAATGGCATGGACCATCTGCCACACTGGTCTGAGGGCCCCTGCACGAGCATATCCGGCTCCGAAGGATCATTCTTTCCACCTCGGGACATTACCAAATCGGATACAGTGCACATCTACGACAAGGATCTCTGCCGTATTATACCACTCAAATATGTGAGAAGTGTCGAGAAGGATGGCCTCGAGGCAGACCTATTTCGGTTACCTAATAACTCCTATGGCGACTCGGCGAATAATCCTGAGAACAAGTGCTACGATTCGGGTGACTACGAAGCCGTAAGGGGACTTCAGAACATCAGTCCATGCCAGTATGGCGCTCCAGTCTATATATCCAATCCGCATTTTTACGAGGCAGATCCTGAGTTGCTCGATGCGGTCGAAGGACTTAAGCCAGAGCGCGAGAAACATGAAACCTACTTCAAAATACAACCGGTAAAAAAAATACTAAATTAAAATAAGTTTTACAAAGCTCTAAATCCAAATTGTTTCTGTATCTTTCTAGAAACTTGGAGTGCCCTTGGAAGGTAAGGTACGCATACAGCTAAATTTGAAAGTCACTCGCGCCAAGGACGTTCATCCGGTTCGTGACTTTCGCGACTTTGTGTTTCCTGTTATGTGGCTAGAAGAGGTAAGTAGAGAGACGTATTTCTCCCAGAACCACTCTAAAGTTTATCTCGCAGGGTATTTCGGAGCTTACACCTGCAATTCAGCGTTGGCTCTACCTGGCCACTGTGATTGCCCCGTATGCGGTTCCCATGGGATCTTATCTGATGATCGTGGGTGGAGCTTCGGCTGCAATCTTTAGCCTGGTACGTGCCTATCAGGACTTTGTGTTCGGCCGAGATCCAAGTCTGGAAATTCTCGAGATGGGAAGACGTTCGCTGCGACGTGGCAGTAGCTTCATTTCCCACCAGCAGCACAAGTTGCTGCTACACCACAGGGACAGCTATGTGATCCTCCGCACCATGCCCCATGCCATGACCGCCGGCCTCGATGCGCAGAGGGAGAGCGACGATGTGCAACCGATTATTGACTGTGCAGCACTTAGCCAGGAAGCATAGTCCTAAAACTAGTTATTTGTGTGTGTGTGTGTGTGTGTGTTTATGTGTGTGTGACTGCGTTTGCGTTTTTGTGCAATTAGTTTAGTAATCAGGCCAAAACAGTGGCATAAATACTTCAAAACGATTTCGTTTTTACAGGGTTTTATTCATATCATCTGCATATCTTACATGATTCCAATCCATAAATCATTTTCATGCAACCAAAAACCAAATCGGGTTTGCTAGTTATATTATACATAAATATATATATATTAAATACATGTATATAGTTCTAATTTGTTATTGTTAAAGCTACAAATAATTCACTAGTCATTTTTACAATGTGAAAAATGCGAGCTCGTGTCTAGTTTTTTTTAGCTAGTTAGATTTCCTAAATTAACCAATTTCGGTTTACATTTATTTTAACGATTAGGCAGCGGATGTTTTTTAGTCCATATTCCATGATTTTCAAGATATCAATCAAATTGTATTAAAAGTAAGCCAAATTCAGTGTGTGCTATTAACTATTAAATTCAATAACATTAAAAACAGTGCATTACACACAAAAATTGTTCATAAATTTCAACATTTATACCATTATATTTCCAAGCTATGATTTTAGCAACCGCAGTGTTACAAATCACTTAAAATAAAAAAAAATAAATTGTACACAATTTTTACAATGATAAATCATAATTTATTTATTTAAATGGCAAGGGTAAGTATGCTGAATTTAGAGTCTAGTTCTTTAACTTAAGACCACGATTTCCAAGATGCATATTCTTGACTATAGAATGGGTTGTTTTTTACCAGTGTACATTATGGCAACAACAAAGAACATATGTGCATTTGTACTTCACTGCTTTGCTAAGTTTCAGCGGCTTTGATGTGTAAAACAAGCTGCAATAACAGGCAAACAGAAATAATAACAAGTCGAAAATCTCAAAAATGCCCTTGAAAAATAAATGCACTGAGATAAAAAGGGAACCTAAAAGATCTTTAACATTGACTAACATTTCTATGGAAGTTCATAATAAAAACAGATTTTGGCAAGTGTAGCTCGAGATCGAGACAACAACAAATGCGTGTACAGGATATAACTGTAAACGCTTTGCAGAATAGAGATAAGAAAGGAAAATGAAACATTGTTGTTGTTTTGTGCATTACTTCAAGCTGGATAAAATGGACCAATAGCAAAAGCACCAATAGGATAACGCGTTCTAACTCTCAGTTTTGAATATTACAAAAACAAAAAGACAGCAAGAGCGAGGCTTTCTGCTGATTATGATCGCCTGATAGCTCATTTCGTATTTCGACTTTATTTAGACCAATTTCAATTGCATACACCCAAACACACTGACACACAAACTGATAAACACATATATATGTAAATATAGCTATTAATAAGGTATACATACATACACTCACACATACATACGTACTTAATTGCTAAGCAAAGTTTCAGCGGCTTTGATGTATAAAATGAGCTGCAATAACAGGCAAACAGAAATAATAGCAAGTCGAAAATCACAAAAATGCCCTTGAAAAATCTATGCACTTTGAAAAAAAGGGAACCTAAAAGATCTTTAACATTGACTAACATTTCTATGGAAGTTCATAATAAAAACAGATTTTTGCAAGTGTAGCTCGAGATCGAGACAACAACAAATGCGTGTACAGGATATAACTGTAAACGCTTTGCAGAATAGAGATAAGAAAGGAAAAATGAAACTTTGTTGTTGTATTGTGCATTACTTCAAGCTGGATAAAATGGACCAATAGCAAAAGCACCAATGGGATAACGCGATCTAACTCTCAGTTTAGAATATTACAATAACAAAAAGACAGCAAGAGCGAGGCTTTCTGCTGATTATGATCGCCTGATAGCTCATTTCGTATTTCGACTTTATTTAGACCAATTTCAATTGCATACACCCAAACACACTGACACACAAACTGATAAACACATATATATGTAAATATAGCTATTAATAAGGTATACATACATACACTCACACATACATACGTACTTAATTGCTAAGCAAAGTTTCAGCGGCTTTGATGTATAAAATGAGCTGCAATAACAGGCAAACAGAAATAATAGCAAGTCGAAAATCACAAAAATGCCCTTGAAAAATCTATGCACTTTGAAAAAAAGGGAACCTAAAAGATCTTTAACATTGACTAACATTTCTATGGATGTTCATAATAAAAACAGATTTTTGCAAGTGTAGCTCGAGATCAAGACAACAACAAATGCGTGTACAGGATATAACTGTAAACGCTTTGAAGAATAGAGATAAGAAAGGAAAATGAAACATTGTTGTTGTATTGTGCATTACTTCAAGCTGGATAAAATGGACCAATAGCAAAAGCACCAATGGGATAACGCGATCTAACTCTCAGTTTAGAATATTACAAAAACAAAAAGACAGCAAGAGCGAGGCTTTCTGCTGATTATGATCGCCTGATAGCTCATTTCGTATTTCGACTTTATTTAGACCAATTTCAATTGCATACACCCAAACACACTGACTCACAAACTGATAAACACATATATATGTAAATATAGCTATTAATAAGGTATACATACATACACTCACACATACATACGTACTTAATTGCTAAGCAAAGTTTCAGCGGCTTTGATGTATAAAATGAGCTGCAATAACAGGCAAACAGAAATAATAGCAAGTCGAAAATCACAAAAATGCCCTTGAAAAATCTATGCACTTTGAAAAAAAGGGAACCTAAAAGATCTTTAACATTGACTAACATTTCTATGGAAGTTCATAATAAAAACAGATTTTTGCAAGTGTAGCTCGAGATCGAGACAACAACAAATGAGTGTACAGGATATAACTGTAAACGCTTTGCAGAATAGAGATAAGAAAGGAAAAATGAAACTTTGTTGTTGTATTGTGCATTACTTCAAGCTGGATAAAATGGACCAATAGCAAAAGCACCAATGGGATAACGCGATCTAACTCTCAGTTTTGAATATTACAATAACAAAAAGACAGCAAGAGCGAGGCTTTCTGCTGATTATGATCGCTTGATAGTTCATTTCGTATTTCGACTTTATTTAGACCAATTTCAATTGCATACACCCAAACACACTGACACACAAACTGATAAACACATATATATGTAAATATAGCTATTAATAAGGTATACATACATACACTCACACATACATACGTACTTAATTGCTAAGCAAAGTTTCAGCGGCTTTGATGTATAAAATGAGCTGCAATAACAGGCAAACAGAAATAATAGCAAGTCGAAAATCACAAAAATGCCCTTGAAAAATGAAAGCACTTAGAAAAAAAGGGAACCTAAAAGATCTTTAACATTGACTAACATTTCTATGGATGTTCATAATAAAAACAGATTTTTGCAAGTGTAGCTCGAGATCGAGACAACAACAAATGCGTGTACAGGATATAACTGTAAACGCTTTGCAGAATAGAGATAAGAAAGGAGAATGAAACATTGTTGTTGTGTTTTACATTTCCCCAAGCGTGGTATCCACCAATAGCATTGCTCGCTCTTACTTATGGATAAATAAATAACAACAACAAATAAACTGCAAGCGCAATGCCATCTGAATATTCTTATCCCCTGTTCTTCAAGCGGGCATTTATGGTGATTTCGGCAGATCATGTGTGACAGAAGCGACCTCACAAACACATATACACTGTGCTGCGCTGTCGACTTTTGGATTTAGTATGCTTATGAGTGGATATGCATTGACATATGAAAGTGGACCATATGGCACAGTTATGCAATCTGAAAAGTATTCAAAAGTAAACTTGAAAGTGATGGAAATGCCTTGTTGTTGTTATTAGTGTGTTCTGTTTCCAATCCACTGTGCTGCCAAAAGGAAGCCCCAATCTGACCGTTACAGAAAAACTTTCAACAAAGCATTTCATTTACTTAATGTCGTGCATTTCTGACCAGCTTGATCTTAAAGGCCATACATAATTTTATTTACGTGTTTCAAGTTTATTTTTCTTTATTTATTTCTGCTTTTTAACAAATATACTAATGTCACTATGCAAGAAAAGAAGCGGATTAAAAGCATCCTTTTAGCCTGTTCTCATATTTTCCCTATGACAGTAAAAATATACAATTCTTGTTGGGTAGGTTGTAATGTCGACTTTCCAATCGTAATAAATAATACCTTTGAATGCTCATATGTATCTCAGTCAAAAGTAACAAAACAAAAACATATCTTTGAATGTATACACATACATATTTGTATGTATGAATATATAATATACATATATACCATTGGACGGCACGTTCGTTCATATGTTTCTGTCGTAATTTTCAAAATAACATGATATTTACTAAGCAACAGCTAGTAACAAAACTATTAAAAATAAATATTATTGGCAATTCATTTACTGGATCATTTGTTACAAAAAGAACGAGAAAGTTTGAACTATATTTTCAGGATTGTCCTACAAATGTTTTGCACACTCTTTTGTTTATTAAATTAAATTATAGAAAGTGCTGTACTAGTCCAGGAAAAATAAAACCTTAAAGCTTGGCTGAAAAGCCTCTTTTTTGCAAGGAAAATTTTTGCTGAAGCTTTTGATTGACGTCCTTTTAACGTTTGCACAATTCTGAACAGAGTCCTGTATTTTTCTTCATGAACAAACAGACTACGGGTCGTATGAGCAATAAATTAAATGTATATAAGTGTCTGCAGGATCAAATCAGGGTGGGAAAGGAGAGATTTTCAGAATTGGCTTTGTTTTCCACAGAAAATAAAAAACAGGTACATGAAATAAAATGTTTTGGGTGTTCGAAAGTCAAGAAAGAAGGAATAAAAAATAATAATAGAACTTGGGACAGGCAGCAGTAGAGAGAGATAGAGAGAGAAAGTTGGACTTGGGGAGGATTGGAACTCGGACTGGATCTGGAACTGGAAACGGGAATAGGGTGTGGTAGTAACTGCCTCCTGCTTGCGAGCTATAACAAAAGCATTTCATTTCATTTGGCAAAAATGTTTATACAAAACCAATTTTACAATTTTCGATTCAATTTCTGTTACTGACATTTCACTTAAACGAAAACCTTAAAGGCGCAATTCATTTTTCTACAGATCGTACCGCCTTCCGCTTCCCTCGCCACCCCCTGCGACGACCCTTTGACTTGGTTGTAATGTTGCAAAAATTCCCAGGGAAGAATGGGCGTTTCTTGCGTTCCTGTTGGCAGTCAACGCTGAAGGTCAAGTTATGTCCAGTTTTTTTCTAATTACACACACTAATACACATTGTGTGGTTGCGTGTGTAAATAAGTGTTGCTCATTTGTTGTTTTCCTCAGTTTCACGAGCACTTAAAAACGCATAAAATGGTCATGTGATAAACTAATAAGCGACAACAGATTTGTGGCACATGTTGTACTCAGAGAGGAGAAATGGGCCACTGTCACGCCCAACCACCCAGGCGCTCAGCTGCAATGAAAACCTCAAGGACAACAAAAGTTAAAAATTCATTTATGGCGCACCATAAAATCGAATAAAAACAATTGGCACATCAAAAATCACACAGTGCAGGGAGGGAGCAGTTGGGGAAGAGAAAGACAGAGATCTTCATTGCGGAGGGTTGGTCACGTAGACGAAAAGGCGTGTCGAAATAGGCCAAAAGCGTTGGCCATATGTTGCACTTCCAAAATTGGGGTGGTTCTGTGGGTGGTGGGATGGTGCTAAAAGAAATAACTGAAGTAAATAAAATTCTCTGATAAGAGGGGGGATGCTTTTCCAGAGGGGATGCCTCATCTGGCGACAGCTGGTTGGCCACTTAGGCCGCATTCGTAAGCGTTGATGGAATTGCTTATGAATTATACAAGAATATTAAAACGTGCCAAGCCACAGAGAGCGAGAGAAAGGGAGAGAGAGAGAGAAAGAGAGACAAAAACAATGAAAAGAAGAGAAGTATGGAGAGAAAGAAGAGTAAAGAATGCTACAACTGAAACTTCAGAGCAGAGAAATGTCTCGTTTTTTATATTATTTTCCTGATTCTACTTGATTTCATCTTTACGCGAAATATTTCAATTGACGGCAAAAAGTTGGCTGTAAATACTTTATTGGAAAAGTATGTGCCAAATGGTTATTGGGGAGAATTTGAGGCTCAAACAAATTGGGCGCTAAGTTGGCCGTTATTGGTTTTTATGTGTGCCGTCTGTTGAACAGTTTCAAGGATAACGAAGAGGATAACGGGCGAAAGGAAGTTGGCTAAATAGAGCATAATTTGATTTTTCCTGTCTGTTTGTTTGTTCAAGTATGCCAGAAGCGGTCTGACCTTGTTCATGTTTATGGCTAAATGATGATGGCCTAATTGAGGGTGTGACTAAAACTGTGATTGCGGTTAGACAATCTCTTTATATTGAATATATAATTTATATTTTGTACATCAGTTGATTAATGGGCATATTATATTTTACATATTATGTATATTACTTAAAAATTCAAGGTAGGCACAATCTATGTATACACACAATTTTAAATTAGTTAAAACATAAGATTACGTTTATCACTCAGTCTAAAATTTACACACTTACATTCTTACACACATTCCACATACACACACAATTTTTTTTAATTGTAACAGCCAAAAGCAATTACAGATTTAACGAATGTTAGACGAGTTGGTTTATGCACTTGCTCAAGAGCCGATTCGTTAAAATGCTCAACTTGAGCAGTGAATGCTTCAACCTTAAAGTTTAGCATGTACAGAAACCCAGCCGGCTAAAAATCCCGCTGTAACCGTTTAACACATTTATAAAAAGCATCGGAACTGAGATATTTGAACATTTTCAATGGTACCGAGAAAACTGAGAAATACTATCCTCGTTAGGTGGCGCCACTAATAAAATAGGTTGCAAGTTCAAGCCAGTTATATGAGGATTCGACTTGCGTGATCCTGCCAGGCTAATAGCATCCGTTAGATAAGCGTTATTAATTTCACCTGAAATAATAAGTTTCTAGAAAATGCTTGTAATTTATGGCAATCGTGCTCATACCTTTGTATAAGGAGTTCTGGTAAATTGGATCAGGCTGCAGCCTCACATGTCTTGTGGCCAGAATGAAAGCCAATGTGGCAAGAACAACACCGTCAACACAGCCAATAATTGCCAATGGATATGCCCAGCGTATGCCGCAGAGACCCAGCTCAAATCGATTCGCTTCAGGTCCACAAATCTTGCGAAAATCATCCGAGTTCCAGCCAAAAGGAAATGCAGCACATGCCACAATCATACATAGAGCTGAAGGAAGAGAATGAATCAAGAATCATCATTGAGGCCGACAGTCAACACTATTGATAAAAGACTGCACATTCGTAGTGATGTGTGCTGGGCTGTCGGTACCTTTGTTTTTTTGTAGAGTTTTAATAAATAATTTTAATCAGCCCATATTTAAATAGATTGGTATGGTATTTTTATGTTATTAGACATTACGTGCCAATTACTAAACGAACTTCTATGAAAAATATACGAAATGATATTGTGCGAAGACAAAACGTGCTTAAGGCTTAAACTGAACTTTGATATCGCGTGTCCGATGACTTATGTCTAAGCATATATGCAGCTATCAACATGGGACACACCTGATATAATCTGCATCCAGCCACAAATGTGAAAAACGCGCGTCGACTTCATAAACAGCAAACAGATCAAAAAGAAAATTGTAAGCAAAGCCAAACCAACAGCACCGATCATAAAGAAAGTGGCCAGCTAAAAAGAAAGAAGAATTCGATTATGAGTTTTTATAAAGTGCAATGACTCGCACAGTGATAAGTTTACTTGAAATGAAAATGTTGGCACTGCAAAGATATTCTCCCAGCGGCGACGACAGTTGTCAAATATTTCGTCTCGTTGACATTGCTGCCAAAGGCCAAGGCGTCCTGCACTATCACTATCGGGATCACCGATCCATTCTGAAAGTAAGATAATTTGAAAAACAGTATTATCTATGTATGTATATATAAAATCCATAGGTAAACTCACCTGGTGTCACGAATGCAACAATGCCAATGATGGCGTAACAAATCGTAAATATGGCCCAGAGGACACCAATGGCCTTTGAGTTTCTAATGTACTTGGAAGCATAAAGATGAGTCGTATCGACGTACTCAATTTTAGTGCCCATCGCTATGTACACTCACTTCAGATCAGTTGGGTTGAGGTGACAAGAAAGGGAGATAGTGTTCTATCTTAATGGTTGGGTTTGTTTATTGTCTGCTGCTAAAAACGTAACGTATTAATATAAGTATAAAGTTAACAATAACGTTGGCAGTTATAAATTAAGTCAACAACAATTAAATAGAGTCTTATATATTTGTCCGTCATGTTTCTTTGAATTTAGTTATGTGCTTCAGTCGTAAGCTTATTAGTTTTGTCCGATTTAAGTTTGCTGACCTCGTTTATAATTTTACAATTTCAGTAATAGACTTAAGAAATAAATAAGAGCTTCAAGTTTGTCACACCCTACATGCGAAAACTCCAAGTAAATCTAGTTTGCGGAAGAAAAAATAAGAGGGAAAGATGGAATTATAACTTTTCCTTTTTGTTCAATAAATCTGAATTCAGATCATTAAATATTTCAACACGTTTTCCCTTCACTTTAAGAGAATGCAATATATTTGCCGATAGCGTTTGGTTAACAATTTACAAAACCTTTAGACTTATGTAAATTCAGATATAGTTGAACATTTTTAGCAACCTTTCTCGGATATTGCTTAATTTCACCGTTAATTCTATATTTCAAAGCTAATTTTAATGACAAACGAGACGAGCGAAAAGAGAAATAACCAAAACGTTATGCAAAAAAAAAAACTGTTTTCACAAGCGACAGATGAGAGAGACAAGAGAGAAAAGTGAGACAGATATACCACAAATCTTGAGACTGTCTAATTTTAACTGTGATTCATGGCAAAAATAAAAAGACTCGCAAATAGCCAAAACTGAAACCAAAATTAAAACCAAAACCAACTGAGAAACAGGCTCAGCTAAGCAACCTATCAATAAACATGTTTTTCATTTTGAAAGTGTGGTAAATTTCAGTTCCATTCATTGTTAATGTAGATGGGCAAAGTCTTGAGACCACAATAAAAAATTCCGAAATATAAAACAAAAGATTAGTCTGGAAAGCATTCAAAATAAAATGCAAGTGAATTTTGACGGCATTGTCTTGACTCTATCACGATCCCACTAACAAAAGTGCGTATACGTAATTGAGTAATTTACTAGGTTAACATTTTCGGTTTTTTGTTTAGGTTATATTGGCTTAATCAAGTCAAGCATTTAAAAAGAGGAGAGAAAATACAAATGACTCGAGGGTATCATCAGTCCGGTTAGTTACCATTATATTGATAATAAGAGCGGTAGCGGGAGTGGGTGCAAGAACCAAGAAACCCATTAGCGTTAACATAAATATGCACTGATCAAATAATTGTATTGAAAGTTGAGACGTGTGAACAAGAAAGTCTGCTCTGATCAATAACAATGGACCAAACTTGTGTGCCAATCTGATCTAAGTCACGGTTGGGTCTGTAAAGAGGAACACTTGGACCACTCAAGATCCCAGACTGAGTCGGACACTGACTCAGACTGTTCGCAGACATATAATAATTTCCTGCGACTCAAGCTCAACACTAACTGAATATAGGAGGAAAACATACACACAAGCACACATAAATAAATATTAACATTTTTATAGATACATATATAACTGAAAAATGTTCTGTGGTGTAATTGCATATTGCAATTTCCAATTTGCAACCAACCGGTTTCGGTCACCGCTGATTGTGGCCTTTAGTGAAAGAAACAAAGGCAAATATAAAAAATCTAACAAAATAAATCTAAGATTGTGTTCATTATATATTTCTTAATGTATGAAACATAAAAGAAACAAATATTTTATATTAAATTTGACTCAATTGTAGTCATCCAATCTAAACGGCGCAAAGAAATAATGAATAATTTGCAGCGTTGTTAACACTTTTGCGCTCAGTGTATATGTATATTTGTGTGTACTTAACTGCATTCTTCGAACACTCACATCGATCACGAAAGAAAGAAAAGAAAGTGACCGAGAGAGTACTGAAGCTGGCATCTGGTATTGGTATAGGTATTGCTATAAGTATGACAACGCATAAAACACTGTGCCTTAGACGCAGAGATGGGTGAGATGAAAGAGGTGAGCAAGAGATGGTGAATCTACATCCGTTCAGACTTGGAGATGCTGGAGTTGTCGATGTTGTTGTTGGTGTGTGCTCATATACAAAGTTTCTCTTGCAGACAAACAAACAGAAATCAGCTTCGATTAAGCATCAATAACATCGCGGGCTCACATCAATTCCACTACCACTTCCAATGCTCTTCGAGCCGCAATCGTAAGCGGTTATTTTTCGCGATAGCTCAGCAAAAAAACGCGCATAAATCGCGTGAAATCTTGAAATACCATTTTGGAGAAGAAAAAGTACGTGCACACACACTGTACAAAGTCGAGTGTGCTAGTATGTGCTGAGAACTGCATTTGCCATTTAATAAGGTCAGTTGGGTAATGGCTGTTACCTTTAACGTGGCAAAATGGCCAAGTGATCAAATGGCCAAATGGTTTTGCAACATTAGACATACTTGAAGAAACTGTGATATGCTACTGCAACTGTGCAACTTGCGGCTTTCTTTTTACCCATAATAACTAACTGACTTTGGTCACTTCATACACAACACACTCACACACGCGCATGCGCACACAAATACGAAAAAGCGCCAATGGACTTTCTACTTTAAAGCTTAAACATAAATTTTACATTAGGCATAACTGACTGGAAAAGCGGTGAGCAGAGAAAGGGGAGAGTACATAGAGGGGAAGGGAGGAGAAGAAGAGCGAAAGAGACCCGTATTAAGCCAAAAAGTCGGCTCTTGACTTTGATGGTCTGTCTACTACTACTATTAATTTTCACATTTAGATTTTCAGCTTATCTGCTTTTCTATTTTTCGGCTTTTCTCAGCTAATATAACTTAAGCACGGGATTTTAGAGTCTTTGCTACATATATAGCTTTATAGCTACTTATGTATACTGTTTCGCATTGTTCCGATCTTTAGTTGTAACTTGTGTTTCGGTTTAATGGTAATTTTTTCTTCTTTTTCTTTTTGGCTTGATATAGTTTGTTTTGGACTGGTCAACAAAGCGGAACCTGAAGCAACAACAACTCGTGGCGCCGTGTAGAGGGGCTGACAATGTGATTAACACATTCACAATGGTTGCTACATACGATTGGGGTTGTGGTTGTTGTTGTGCCACCGCCAAAAACTTGTTCCAAAAGACTGCCCCTTCACGGCATAAACACAAGACAGTGTCACAATTATGCGGAAATACATTTCGACAAAGAATGCTTTGCTGTGTATGTTTTCATTTCTCCCTTTTCGATCAGGTTTTAGCTTGTTTCTCCCTTTTCGATTGTTTTCTGCATAAATTTATGACTGGTGATATTTAGTCAGCTCAACGGAACCCGCAGCCTTTGTATAAATAAACAGAAATATGTGGACAACATTTAGGTCCAAGAAATCGAAGAACAGTTTCTTCTAAAATCTAGTTTGTATGTGGGAAGTCTGCTTGTCTCTCGCTGTGACTGTTGCTGAGATTTTGAATCTGCTTATTATTAGATCACGACTCTTAATTTTGGCAAACATTCGCGCATTCCAAAAGCACAACTATGCGGCAAAAAGAAAATAGCAACAAAAAAATCATCAACACATATATACCTCAATAGTAACTGACACCAAGATTCTTCTGTATTTGACTTTGTATACCTTCGCCAGGAGCGTACCTAACTCAGAACAAGTATTATGGCACCCAGCTCTGAAAGCCAATTCTACTAAAATCGAATACTTTCTGTTTATTTTTGCATTACGTGTTGAAACTAAACTTAAAATTTTCACCCAGATATGTAGAATTTCCGTATGCTTTTAATTTATATGATTTCGGTTGCCCCATTTGGGCCACTTTTTGCTCATTTAGGGCGCTTCACATCAGAAGCGGCACTGAGAAGTCGCCGAGGTTCGTTTAAACAAAAACAAAAACAAAATGTGCCTCTTTTCAGGTTTTTCACGTCTCTGTTGTTGTTGCTGCAGTTTTTGAAACGCACGTCTTCGGAGGGAACATGGACACTAAATGCAGTTCTATGTATGTGTGAGAGATACGGTCTGTGTGTGTTTGTGTGTGTGTAAATGTTGCTTGCAATATTATTGCATTTGCAGTTGTATGTCTAGTTGTTGTTGCTATTGCTTTCCACGTTTCGATGATGCATGAACTTTATTGCTGGTTTTCTTGGCTTTTGTTTAATGTCAAAACTCGCAAAACTGGGTGAAGTGGATCGATTTGACATTTACTTTGTCATTTTGCAGTTAAGTATTAGACAATATCATGTGTTCCTTACAATTGTTAATTTTTAAAGTTGAGCGTTAAGAACCGGTCCAAATGTTTCTTTTTGTTTAATTTTATTAAAACTTGTTAATGTTTTGCGTGCGTTGTGCATTAAGCATTTAAAACCACTCGAATATCATTAAAATGAGACCGAATCGGGCGCAAGAGCAAGAACCACAAGAAGAAAAGAAACGATAAATCCGTTAACACCCGTCGCGTTTGGCGATGAAAACCGAACTGTTGATTCAGTCTTAAGTTCCGCTTGGCATTGCCAGACGACCATCTTTGAACCTCGCTCTCGCTCTCTCCTTCTCTCTCTGATTTGTTGGCTCTCTGGCTCTCGCAAAACACCTTTACATGCCAGCGAAGCGTGTGTTGGAATGTGACGATAGTCAGATAGGTAAGGCCAGAGGGAGATAGCAATAGCAAAGAGTGCAGAATCGTGACAGTTTCTTGGGTCTGACTTTGTGATAAGTGCAACGCAAATTGTTGAAATTTCTTTTCAATTATTTTTTTTTTTTTCAGATTTAGCTGAACGCGAGTAAATGGTCAAAATGTACATGAATATCTTTGTTGATAGAATCAAAAGAAATTTCACCAATTATCTGTCTTGTCAGTGGTTGCTGAGGGTTTTTTACTGCGCCTACCTGAACGAAATCAGCAAACATCTTTTCTTTTCATTTCCTTTTGTTTTTATTTGTAAAATACCTGCATAGGCAATGTCTAGATTAAAGGAAACAAAATGGAAACTAAATAGTTCATGGTGACACGCTTTTAAATCAAATGCTTTGAATGTTAATGCTTAATAACTTTGGATTTTTGTTTTTAGTTGACATTGGTAAATCAGAATTTTAATTTGAGAGGAAAATGTTTAAATGATAAATGAACGATAAAGCGAATCTCAAATTCGCCGCCAAGTTACTTAAGCTTATCGATGTTTTTCTTAACCTATCGATACATCGCCGTTAAGTATTTGATAAACAGCTGCACGTTATCTGCTGAGTCGTATCAGCTGTTTTTACTTGCAGCCCAATGAGGTAGTGTCAGTTTCCTATAAATATTGAACAAACCTCACGTATTAGTAGAATAGCTATTACATTTTTATAAATTTTGAGCATTTAATAAAAAATAGTTTGACAATGACCGAAGTAGGCAACGCCGATAAACTTGATTATATAAAGTCAAAAATTGGAAAACATTTGGACTTTCCCAAAAAGGGAATTGTTTTTCGGTGCGTTTGTTAATTGTTAAAACAGCTAGCTAAATCTTTTTATTGAGTTGCTGTTTAACACATTTATTGTATTATGATACATGTAAGGCTTATCAGTAAATGTTATGACTTATCACCCTTTCAGAGACATTTTTGGCGCGCTGACAGATGCCAAGGCATGTGCTTATCTACGGGATTTATTAGTATTTCACATACGAGAGAATTATCCGGATGTAGAGCTCATAGTGGGTTTAGACTCCCGCGGATTCCTCTTCAATCTGCTCCTGGCTACCGAGCTGGGCGTGGGCTGTGCGCCCATTCGAAAAAAGGGAAAACTGGCCGGTGAGGTCATTTCTGAGGAGTACAAACTGGAGTATGGAACCGTAAGTAACTAACAAAAGCCTACACTAGTCTCACTTGACTTGATTTATTTTCCAGGACGTCTTTGAGATGCAGTCCTCAGCCATCAAGCCAGGCCAAAAGGTGATCATTGTGGATGATCTTCTTGCCACCGGTGGATCCCTTTTTGCTGCAGGAGCTCTGATTCGCAAAGTGGGAGGTGTAATACTCGAAAGTTTGGTAGTCATGGAACTGGTTGATCTAGAGGGTCGTAAAAAGCTGGAAGGAAACGTGCATTCCTTGATACAGTACTGAAAATAAGACATTTGCATTTGACAGTCCTAAGACATACCTCAGTTTTTAACGGAAATTTTTATGAGAATATATTTTTCAAAGGTTGTTCCATCAAAATATTAGTGCAAATATACGAATATCTATATTTTTATACAAACAAAAACAATATTCGAATATTCTGTTAGTAGGGTCAATAAATTTGCGTTCATTCATTCATTTGCATAACTTTACAAGCTAACCATGGCGCCCAATGCCTCTTAAGGAAGACTCAAGTTTTTCTGTTTTTCATCTCTTCCGTGCATCTCTAGTGCAGTCACATTAGCCTTTTTCCATAAAGTAAAACTATTAAATATGTCTCCTAATATACAGAGAAATATAGCTTATTTTAATATCACTTATAGTAAATTTTTGATAAAATTATACAGAAAACATATAGTGTGCCAATTTTTTTCTTTATGTTCGTTCCTTTTTGAGACTCGTTTAGCCTTTTTATAACCGAGTTTTGACAGCGCAGTTATCATCTGATGTATACATAAGTTTGTTTCTCTCTGCTCATTTGTACGTTTTGTTGTTTTGTGGCCGGCCTTGTCTTTTGCTCAGCTATAAACAAAAAGTGTTTGAAGAGTGCTCTCTTCGTCTCTCTCTCGCTGATAAACAAATTTAAAGTCCAGACTCAGCTCTCTCTTAACTAAAACCTATACTGAAACGGGCAGACAGGCAAACGGTGAAATGGTGTAGAAGAAGAGACAGGAGAAAAGAGACAGAGTGAGCGAGTGTGTCAGCCTGTGCTCATTTTGCATTTGATTTCATTCGTGAAATGTGCGTCGCTCGGAACGGTTTGTTTTAGTGGAGCTCAGTGGTGTTCGGTGGTTGTTCTCTGTGCTTTTTTCTGTTTAGTGTTGTGTTTACCCACGCCTTCCTCATTCTGAGAATGATACATTTCGCACGCCTCTTTTTGGAAATGTTTGTGCATTGGTTTTAGCGTATGGGAAATCACAATTGCTGACTCAAATGTTATTGATTCAAAGTCTTTTAAATTGGCAAACAAATGGACAAACGAACAAATGAATGACAACAACAAAAGAACGTAAAAGCAGCAATTGATACACGTAGAATTACGTATACGCCGCGTGCGCCTTCACTAGTTTTGTTTGCGTGATTGTATTGTTTACATGTGTGTGCTGGTGTGTACGGTTGTGTTTTCTGGTTTGTGTGTCGTGAAACCATTTGAATGAATTTTATATAAACATCGAGCCAAACTTGGACCACTGCCTAAAAAGTTGGCGAAAATTTCGCGAGCAGCCTAGCAATTAAATGGATTTTTTAATTTCGTAATGTCTATGCGCTTTTATAAACAAATTGAAAATAAAAGAGGCATAGTCAGTGTTGCTTAAACCACATCAAAGCAAAAAGCAGGCAATGCCATTGTTCGCAACAAACAAACTTCTTTTCATGTTAAAAAAAAATCAATAATTGACATCTTGACTTCACAATAACCAGCAATATCAGAAGAACCGGAAGCTACGGAGGTACCTTAGAAGTCATTTGAGAAACACTGTCAAAAACACACCCCCAGAATATAAGCCCAACAATTAAATTTCTGTTTGTTACTGAAGTGAAATAAGTTAATTATAAGTTTTTCTTGCATTTTTATTTTGTGGTTCGATTTTGTCATCATTTGCGTTCGGGCTGCAATATTTTTATATTTCTGTACCATGAACAAATAGCACAGCGTTAACTAAATTTAGCAATAACCACAACAACAGCAACAAGCACGAACATGAACGAATTGTACAGAAACTGTCGCCAACTGCACGCAAAATTTGCCGCGTAGCAGCCAAAATAACAGCCGAAAAAAAGAAAAACGGAAAAAGAAAACTCACAGCATGTTGTACCCCGTGAACGTCAATGGATCGGGGAAATATATCAAAGTAATAGAAATAGATAAAAAACAAAACAAAACATAAAAATATAGAAAATAATAGAGAGCCAATAATAAAAAACAAATAGACACAGTTCCTATGCATTTGACCTTGCGTATTAAATGAAATTAATCAAGAGCAACGCAAATTGTCGCGTACGGCGATATTTGCTAATCTTCACGGCCCTATCGCTGCTACTGCTTCCCCTCTCTCTAATCTACTTGGTCTGGAATGAGCAGCTGCAGAAGATTAAGGGATACGAGGTGAGTGAGAGTCCAAATGGAACTACATCGTACGTTAAACGCGTGCGTGTGTGTGTGTGTGTGTGTGTGTGTGTGTGTGTGTGTTTAGGTGTGTGTACAAGTGTGAAACAATGTGTGTGGCCATGAACACTGGCTGCAGCTGACTTTTAAGTGCCCTGCAAACATTCTACACACACACATACACAAAACACAGAAATGCACATACAGTCATGGGCAAAAGTCTTGGCAATTTGATGAACTCAAAATCAATGGAAACTAAAGGCCAAAATGAGTTATAGATATTCCATCACAAAAATGTCATGATTTATCAGAAATGTTGGATAATTAGTTTACAAAAAATGTTGTTAATTGATTTTTGCTCGAACTATTGGCATTTAAATAGTTTTTAAACAAAACTTGTCATATTAACTGCATTGATGCATTAGTTTAAGTCCCTTTTGAAACTGAGCATGCCAATACTTTCAGCCATGACTGTGCTTAGTAAGTGTATTATACAATACCCACAAACAAGTAAGTAGTACGACTGTTTGTTAGGGCTGCCCCTGACAACAAGCAATTTGCCTCCGATCGATTGTTTATTTTTAATACACTTATAAAAAAAGGCACACCAAATTAAGCTAAGCATTGAATTGAATACATTAAGTATATGTGTTAAGTTAGCATAATCTGTACATTTATATAATTTTATTCGCCTTGCTCTTATCAGGTGTAAATATTTCTGATCACTTTTTTAAATATAACAAATCATTTGAGAATTCCATGATAATTTTGAGCTTTGTGTAGTGTAGACGATAACTTATGCAAGTTCAATTTGCGATTTACTTTAATTTGCTGACATCAATTAAAATTAATTTAAAACCTGTTTGGGCCGTTTAAAACTAGAGCATCTGCTTCGTGGAAGGTGGGTGATGGGTGGGGTCGTCAGGCAGTATATTTATGGCCTTATGACTGCTCAATATGTATTTTCCAATTGTCACACCTCGTTGCACTGTGTAAGTGCTTTTAAAAGGTGTCAATTAATTGAAAACGAGCTCACAGCTTAGAAGACTTCTGCACTCGTTCCCCCTTTATTCCGTCTAGATTTATGTAAATGATCCGATTGCGGGTAAAATTCTACTCTGGGCGTTGAAATGATCAAACTTTTGTTACTATAATTTTACAATTATTCCCATGTTAAGTTTTATATACAATGCAGTTTTCATTTAAATAATCTATAAAAGTCAGATTGATTTTTAACTAATTTTTGATACTCCAGCATTTTTAGATCTTGAAAATCGACAGCCCTTTTTGTAAGTCATGTCTATTGCAATTTACTAGTTTTTAATTAACAATTAAATGAAATTCCACGCCCAAATTTAACAATGTGAAGCGAACGCCCTAATCCGTTTGTGTGTCGCTTTGTGCTTTGCTTTTTAGCAGCTTTCAGAATGTTTAGTGGGCAGACACAAAGGCGCCCTGGCTTTTAGACCCTTCCGTCCCCATCCTCTGGGCAGTCTTTGGGCCATAGTTTGCCATGAGGTTGAACTTAATTACCACTGTAGCTGAGGCGCATTCTCCATGAATCTTCAGGAAAATCAATGAAAAACCCTCTGTCTAATTTATGTTACATTATTGCAAATGTTCTAATGCTTAGGCCGCAAACTAAAAACAGCCAAAAACACGCATTCGCTAAATATTGTCATAATTAAGAATACAGCTACACACCCGCACGCACACACATGCGCACACGAAAGAATACGAAAGAAGCCGCCCACATTACGCCTACTTCTCACATCCACTTCCACATAAACATCTCACATCTATCATATTTGTACAACACTTATTAACCTGCTACAGTCCACGTCATGCACATAGCGCCATTTGAGTTGCCAACAAACCAAAACTAAAAAATCAACAACACATAAGTTAAAAATAAAAATTCTTTTTTTTATGATGGACTGTAATATACCCGTAATTATTTTTTGTTGCTTTCGCTAACGCTTAAAAGTAGGCTATGAATTTGATTTGATAGACATATCTTCTATTAGTGTACATTCAATATGCCCATTGCCATAGGCTAGTTAGCCACAGGGTATAGAAACACCAGTCAAATTAGTGTTGTCCGCTGTGATATCATCTAGTTTCTAGAATTATAGCACACGGTAAGATTTTCGTTGGAATCGTAGACTGGGTTGAGTTTGAGTCAACCTCTTTAGCAGAATTCTCTTATTTCCCTTCTCAATTTATATAACCAAATTGGGCAGAAATCCTATAAAGTATAGTGCCCATCTACCGCGCGTGGCCAAGAATAAAAGTTCTGCCGATGTTTCTGCCGATGGTTCTGTCGATGGTTATGTCGATGGTTCTTCAGACGCACGCAGACTACCACACTTCGTGTAAACTACGAAACGTGCGTTTGACTGAAGAATCGAACAAGGCAAGTAGGAAGATCAGTCGCTGCGAGAAGTTCACTGATCAAACACATAGCAGCATACGGCCAAATTCATGTTTTCTGTTTGGCTCACCGTGTAGTCAGTAAAATATTTTATTTTGTATGAAGCGGTAAAACATGACAAAGTTTGAAAGAGGGTTCGTGGGCACCACTGCTTTAAATCAACTCTCACTTCCCCACCATCTGTCTCTCTCTCTCTCTTACCTTCTCATTGTCATGAAAACGATGTATACATATAAACTGCAAATGCTTTTTTAGGCTTTTAATGCGCAACAACAGCAGCAGGAACAGCAACATCAGCAGCAGCAGCAGCAGCAGCAACAACAACAACAGCCACCGCTGCCAGCGGGTCAAAGTCAAACGTTCCGTTATCCTGTGCTGCTGCTGAACAAAAACAAAAACAAGGAATTAACGGTGGTCGCAACGGGAAAGACTAAGAATAAGTGGCGCTATGTTGATAAAGTAAATATTATATGAAACCCAAACACACACACATACACATATACAGACAAAAAAAAATTTAATGAGCTCACTATACAACACAAGACAAGACTACACACACACATACACACACACACATCTAATTTTTATGAAATGTGCATTAAAATATAATGCCTTACCCTATTTGATTTGGAGGTTTTGTCGTTCCGTTGAATGATTGATTGGCAGTTGTTTGGCTTAGGCGTCGACCATATTATAGAGTTTCTAAAAACGTTGTTAGCATAGTTATTAGTGTTGTTATTATGCTTTAAAAACGCATTCTTAAGGTTTTTCCTTAACTTCTCCCCCAGATAAGAAATGAAACAGGACAACCGCTAATACCGGACTATGCTGTGCAGACGCTTTCACAGGAGGAAATGCAGGAAATGTCCGTGGTAAGCGCAACCCCTTTATGAATACCATTAACATACACAAAAAAATAATCCGGATTCCGGAGTAAACTCATTCTTAAAAGATGTGGGCTAATCGCAACTCTGAAACCGAGTATGTTTTGTGAGTAGCATTGTATAATTGAAGTATTTTACCAAAAATAATATTTTTAGTTTAGTATCTTTTGATAAATATATAAATGTTACAACCTTTACAGCGAATGGAGGAACGGCTGGAAAGACTGAGGGAGAAATGCTCGGAGTACGGACTGGATGTGCTGGGTAAGCGTAGAATTGATGTTAGATTCCCTGAATATTTATGCTTATGCATATTTTTTATTGCAGGCCACGACTCATGGCATACGCCCAACACTTGGGAGTTCTTGGTCAATAAAAAGTATCACATTATCTGGTATGACGGCAAATATGTAGCTAATGATAAAAGAAGATTTTCAAAACTGTTTGCTAACTTTTGTAGGTGTAATGTCTTTAAGGCGGCATCTTCATCCTGGATGTTCAATTTCAATGTTTTAGCCGGTTATACGCCCAATTATTTGCATAAAACCAAAAAGATTCTTCTCAATCTGGCCAGAGAGCGTTATCCTCGGGTGACACTTCAAGAGGTGGGTCCTCCAAATGCATCCGAATAGATAGGTTTTCTGATATTACATTGAAACTGTTTTTACTTACAGCTACGTGAGGCACAAAACGATTCTATTACGTTCATCATTGCCAGAAATCCTTTCGAAAGACTGCTGAGCGCTTATAGGGATAAGATCATGTTTGCACTACCCTATTCCTTCCATGACAAACTCGGACGCAGCATTGTGCGCACGTATCGCAAGAAGGTGGCTATATAGATATCACCATGAACAGACTTATCACATATAATAACTGATTTATTGCAGCCCAAGCTGGTTGGCCGTGCTGGCAACACTAAGTATCCATCTTTCCCGGAGTTCGTTCACTGGCTTTTGGATCAAGTGAAGAGGGGCAATTATATAGACATGCATTTCGTCTCGGCGACATCGTTCTGCACTCCCTGTCTAATCCGATTCGATATGATACTCAAGTTCGAGTCGTTGGCAGAAGATCAATTATATCTTATAGAAAAGACTGGCCTCAAAAGAGTCATAGCTCCTGTATGGCGCAACATGGGCAAGGGGGGAAGAAAGACCCAGGAACTGCAGCAGCAATTCTATTCCCAGCTTACCAGGCAAGAGATGATGGCCCTCTATGAGTACTATCAGTAAGTTGTCCCCAAAAGTAAGTAGCCTCCAGTTCTCTTCTAAATTCCTGATTTTCTTGATTCACAGATTTGACTTTGATCTGTTCGGTTATGACATCAAGGAATATCTGAAATTTGCCCGAGCAGATGTGTTAGAAGATGCTGCCGCATCGGTGGCGTAGTTAACTATTAGTTTAATTTTTAATTCATAGAATTTAGCAAGAAATCTAGACACATATGAACTTATTTCTAGCAGTCACAGTACGTAATTGCAAATGTTGATAATAATGAATGAAACAATAATAAAGTTAATGGCGAGAATCAAGTAAAAAACAATTAATTGTATTTATGTGATTTTAATACACATTAATCAAAAACCAATAAATTGGGTCAACACCCCTGTTTTGTTATATTTATTATGTGTGCATGGCAATGCACACCTGCTGCTGATTCTGTTCGCCTTGTATATCACTATCATACAAGTACAAAATTTGCTTTACGTTTTGGACTCTGCGAAATATATTCAGATTCCGCAAAGGTCAACTATATTTTCTGTGCATAAGACCAGGCGAACAGAACAAGCTGCATAGCTATTACTGCTGGATAAAGTTGTGGATTGCAGTTTAATACATTCTGTGAAAAAAATGTTAATTTAATAAAAATTAAATCTACATTAAATAAAAACCGATTGGAAACTAAAATAATTTGGGTTTCAAGGTCCATTTGGTTTTATTTTATATGTGTTAATAATAATAATAAATTTAATTTTATAATTAAAATGAATATAAAAATAGCAATAAAAATTGTTAAATTCAACTACATATAATTTAATGAATTACCTAGCTAATTAACTGAGATACCGTTGCACATTCTCAACATCAAATTATATTGTTTTTTAGAATTTTGTTTTATTTGTTTTTGTTGTTGTTTCTGTTTCATTTAAACTTAAATTATACATACAATTGGTTTTTGTTTTGTTTTATATTGTTAATTGTAAAACATAATGTGTGTATATATTTATATATGTGTATATATTTGTATATATCATAGATGTGTATGCTATATGTCCACTAACTATGCGCTCTTGAAATATGTATAATCATATTGTAAACTTTAGCACACACACAAAATTTAATTTTTTGAAATATCTATATGAAGTCAACTGATTGCAGTGTATTTTACAATTTTTGAATTTAGTTTTGCATTAAATTAACCTAATTTTTGTGGCTAGTTCTAGATGCTCAAATAAAAATCTGATCACACGCGAAGACGCCTCTAAAGGTAAAATAAAAAATAACATACATTTATTGTAGACTAAAACTACGATCTGTTTTTAGTTGTTTGCTGCTGGAAAATTGGTTAATTATCAATGTGTGTTGTTGTTTACCTATTTAAACTATAGAAAAACAACTTAGACCGCACTTTAAACATATCCCCTACAATATTGTTTTTGCTTCTGCTTGTTTTAGTCACTGTTATAACTGATTTATACATTAGCCAAATAAAATTACAAAAAACTACCTCAAAGTTTTATGCAGAATGTGGTTTCTTTGCTTTCATTTTGCTCATTTTTCTCAGTTTCCCTTTCTCGCAAACATGGTTTTAAAAACCATTATATGATCTTGAATGCTAACCGAATACTAACTTACTGACTAAAATTACGCATGATTTTCGTTTAACAAACTAAGCTACACAATTTAATCATAATATATATTTGTTTATATCGTTTAGATAAGGCCGTCAATGCAATTATTACTGCAATTAATTATTATTTGTTTTGCTTCTCTTTAAAATTACATTTTTAAACGCGGGCTGACTGCACGTTTGTTTTATGTGGTTCTTCTGGGTTATTTCGGGATCGGTTTGGTTTAAGTGTTTTGCAGAAAAACATAAAATTGGGGTTTTAAAAAATTCAAAACAAATTGAAATGTGACAGCTTAGTTAAATATTGCAAATGACTGAACTAATTGAAACTGAATGACAATTACAAGGAACAGGATACAGGAGTGGGTGCTGCAGATGGAGCTGAAGTTGCAACTGCAGCTGGAAGCAGGAGACGTACAGCTTTTGTATGTGCGTAGGCGTATGATGAGCAGCGATCACTTGAGGTATGTTTTGAAGAGCAGTGAGCTGCGACAAAATTCCCGTTCCTGCTCCATGTGGAAGAGCATGTCGCGCAAGTTCACTCGCTTGATACGTGGTCGTAGTGTTGTCGTGGTTGTGCCACCGCTGCTTAACGGTCCGCCTCCACTGGAACTCTGTGTGTTTGATGGACAGAGCGGATGTCAGCTTAGGGTCAACGATTTTGCCATTAGGTCTACTTACCACGCCCACTCCGCTGGCATCGCCATCCAATTTTAGTTTTTTTCGCGGTCCAATTGCCTGAAGAGCCGTCAAGTTGGCATCCCGTTGACGCAGTTCCTCCATTTCCGCACGCTGCATTTCCTTGGCCTATATGAAATACATGTTAAAGGCAAAACCGACTTTGTAATGCCATGAATCCGCTTACTCTCGCCTTCATTTTAGCCTGCTCGGGATCTTCGACACGCGTTCTCGACTTGGCCGCCCGTAGAAGCATCTCACGTTCGAGTTCCTCGTGTCTCTTCTGTTCCGCCTTGTCTAGCTCCTCCAAGAACTTGATTTGACCTCGCACATCCTTTGCCGGTTCATAACGTGGATCCAACTAAGAGCGAAGAAAAAGTTGTGACTATTTGGGATTCACAAGATGATTAAGTGTAGATACCTTGATGACATCAATGCGGTGCTCCGCTATCACAGCCAACTTTTCCACAATGTTCTTCAGACGCTCCTGGCACGCGTGTGATATGAGAACGGCGACATCCTGCGATGGCTCATCGAGACCACGTTCAGTGGTTATTGCGCGTATTCGCGCCTGCAATGCTGGCAGATTGAGAAACACTTCGTCCTTGCAGGAACGAATCTGTGTACCAATGTTCTCGGTGCATCCCAGAATCCGTTGGGATTCCTCGGCCAGATTAACACCACCCATGGCAGCGACATCGTTGATATCATCGTCGCCGTACATTGAAGATGACATCGAACTTTGTTGGAAAAAAGAATTGGCAGCCGCTGCTGCAGACGCTGATGCCATTCCAGAGTTGCCAACGCCACTGCCTGCACCACCCCCACCACCACTGTTGGCCTTCTCATCCTTGGCATCCCGATCTAGCGCATCGCGTTTCTTTTTACTCGCCGACTTGTTTGCCATGGACAAAGTATTCCGCGGCAATGTTTTGGCGGAAATGGGCGTCAACGAGGCATTAATGCGCTCAATGTGCGGCAATTGTGGTGCCTTAATCTCAACCAGCTTCGGTTCAAAATGATGATGACTGTTATTGTTATTATGATGCAGTGAATTTTGCATCTGTTCCCGTGCCCTCAACGCCTCCGGCGGCAAATGAACTGTGGGCAACGACGGCACTGGCAACGTGGTCGTGGATGCTGAATTTATCGTCGAGAGTACCGACAAAGTCGGCGTGGGTGGTAGTGAAGCTGCCGATGGTGGATTGGATGATATGGCCGCCAGCGAAGGCGGATGCAAACTGGGTGTGATGGCCTTAATCTGCGTCTGGCCAACTTTGACGGCAGTCACTTTGTTCGTCGTGCCTGTACTATTATTTGATGGACGTGGCGTAGCCCGGATCTGGACTGAACCTGTACGCTGCAGCTGTGCATTATGCGGGCCACGAATTTGCACAATGTTCTAAGCCAATTAAAAGTTGTAGTATTATAAGCTTCAAATCAAGTCAGAATAAAGTTGGGGATACTCACTGCCTGTGTTGGCATTGGCAGCGAAGGCATTTGGCCACGAATCGCAGTCGTGTTGACCAGCCGCGGTGCTGTTGGTAAGCGTATGTTTGGTGGCTGCTTCGATATCGTTGTGTGGCCAATTGTCGGCCGTGGTCCAGATCCCAGTGCATTTGGTGTAATCATACGCACCTGTGTTTGTCCAATTGTTGTTGTCGTCGTTTGGCTGAGTCCGATCGGACGGATTTGCGCTTGAATTTTCTAAATTTAAAAATGATATATTTGAAACTATTTTGTTAACTTGTTTAGTTTTCCAAGCTTTACTTACAGGCAGCTGCTGTGAGAGTCCAACTAGGCCAAGAACATGCTGCGGCGGCGGTTTTATGCCCTCAATGACCAGCTCCTTGGTGTAGAGCGCCTGTCGCAACAGTGGCAGGCTTTTCTGTGAAGGAGAATTAAGAACTGTTTTAATATTATCATAAGTGTATTTGGCCTGGGGGATCGCTTTGAGGCCGTGCACCACTGGAGCACGAAAGCTATGAAACCTAAGGCTTCTTTTGTGTGTATCAAGTAGATATCAACTAAACTATTCCATTATTTATATTGTACTATATAATGTCATGATTTCGACTACTTTGAAAACGTCCTCAATCAAATTTATCACAATTAGCAGTTTTAGTACCTTTAGAAACCCAATTAGGCACGGCTGTGGACTAGCGTTGAGTAGGCGCTCGAGGCGATCACAGAACTCCTCTGGCTCCACATTCGCATTGACCAGCTCCTGGATAAGAGTGCGCACGTTTTTCTCCACCGGCTTCGGTTCCCGTGTCGACAATTCAATTAAATTGGCTAAAAACTTGCGACACTTTTCTTTGGTATTGCCCTGAGCAGCCGTTGTTGTTGCCGTTGCAGATGCCGCTGTTGTTGCTGTCGTGTTCGCCGCCGTTCCCGCTCCAGCAACACCTCCAGCTCCCACACTCGCTGGTGTCGCACTTGCAAGCTGCACATTGTTAGCTTGCCCCGCTGCTATCGTTTGTATCTGTGTCACTTGCGGCAAATGCGGTGCCTGTTGTTGCTGTTGCTGCAACTGCGCCAAATGCGGTGGCTGTGAGCTACTGACAAAACTGTGTGAATGTGGATGAGAATGGGCATTGCTGCTGGCCACCGAGTTGACAATTATGTTGCTGGATGCGGTGGTATTGGTCATCGACTGCGATTAGAATTTAAAAGAAGTTTCATTAGCAAGTGAATTACAAAAAATATAAATTATGTTGTGCAAATAATCAGCAATAAGCAATAATAACAAGAAATAAAGTTCGTGATTCATATGCTGGTTCTCAAGGGCTACGGGCTTCGGGCACCGGATAAATGTGATTACAATTCCAATTCAATCCAATATTCCAACTTTTCAAGATCATAAACATTTACCAGTTAGCCTCAAAGCCTTTAGATCCACTTTTATCATATTTTTAAGCATCTAAATGATAAAGTTCAATGAGTTTTCTTTTTAAGTTTTCGAACAGCAACGCATATTCGCAGCAAAAAATAAATTTGAAGTAAATAATATATATTTATATAGATTAAATACACACAGTTACAGCGCAGCATGCAAAACTGAGCAAAAGCTACAAATACATTAAAGAAAGATGATCAGGTATGCGATCGCATCAGACCGAATAAAGTTGAAATGAAATTGAAATCGAAACTGAAAAAAAAAATCAGATCAAATGCATAAACAGACATAGATATAGAGAAATTTACGAGAATTTGTTTGAGCAAAAGTATCAAAAATTTGAAATTATTTTGAAGTTTTGAAGAATTTGCATTTCAAGCTATTTATGTATTTTACGTTTTGCTTGATCTTTATTGTAGCCGCGACATTTGCCGCAGCAGCTGCGGCGGCCGCGGCGGCTGCACTGCTGGCAGAGACATGCTGTTGCTGTTGCTTATGTTGCTGCTGTGCCTGTTGCTGCTGCTTCAGTTGTAGCTGTAGCTTCTGTTGCTGCTGTTGCAGGTTAGTAGCGGGTTTGTTGTTGTTGTTGGTGGTGGTGGTTGTGGTGTTGGTAACGGTGTTATTATTAATAGTATTGTTATTGCTGGATGGAAGGATTGTGGATGATGTTCGGACAATCGTTTTGCGCAGTGCAATGCTAGTGCTGGAGGATGATTGTGTGCTTGTTTGATGTTGATGCTGCTGTTGTTGTTGCTGCTGCTGTTGTTGTTGTTGTTGTGATGAGGATTGGCCATGATATCTACTTACAGCTGCAGCCGGCACAGTTTGCAAGCGTATCTGTGTTGTTGTGGGATGATTTGTGGTTGTTGTTGTTGTGTTGTTGATGTTGCTTGTGTTGGAGGATATGGTCTGTGTCATCGTTGGTGGACCCGTCGTTGTCGCCGTACCCACTCGCAACAATTGAAATCCATTATCCGTCTTTACCAGCAATGCTGGCGTTTGTCCTGCATTGAGTGTGCTTAAAGTTATCTAAAACAGAGAGAAAGACAGTGGGAGAAATTGGGAGAGAAGAACATAGAGCAGATAATAATTTATGCATGTTTGTGTGTACTATCAAAGACTATACATTATATTTAGGGATTAACCTACAAAAGAGCTAATATAGCAAAATTCACACACTACACCGTTTAGCTAAGATTTCTCGTTCTTTCTGTACTGTAATGGAACATCTTTATAGTTTATAGACTTTTGTATGATATATTACACCTCATACGACTAACGATTTGATCTCTTAGGAATGTTTAGAACACCAAGAAACTCAAATAGTATTTCACCTTAATTTTTAAGTTTCTTAGCAATTCTAAAACAGGGAAACTTGTGCATATATGTGTGTGTGAAACTGTATGCACGCGGAATCTCTGAAAGCCAGCCACATAAACAGAACTCACACACGATCCTTTTGAACTCGCTGCTCAGACTTACCGATGGACTCTGTGGTCTCACTCCCACTCCCACTCCAGGCATATGGGAGTTGCTGATGACGACACGACTTAGAGGATTGGCGGGCATATTCTTTGGCTGCTGCTGCTGCGTCGGCGCCTGAGGACGCATTCCGACCACAACTCCGGCTGGCAGCATCGAGTTGAGTAGCGGTTGACCTCCCTGTGAAATATGGTAATAGTATTAAAAAGTATTCTACAAATTACAAAGGCTTTTTCTATTTTTTATAAAGGCGGCATACAAATAAGCTTTGATAGAGTTCACAGATTAATTGAGTTCTTATCTATTTATATTTCTTACAACACATGCAGCAATTCGCGTCGTAAAAACATCTCAAAATTCAAAAGATAAAAATATATACTGTTTATAATAAAGTCAGGAAATAATTCAAATTAGCAAGTCGACGCTATAACTAAAAGATTCGATAAAAGCATAAGGACTAACTAAAAAGATTTCCATTTAAAAATTAGAAAAAACGACCTTTTTGAAGAAATTTTCATAAATCAAGAAACAACTCCAGAAATAAAAAAATAAAAATGCGTAGAGACGACAGAAAAACATCCAAGGTAATAATTATAAATATTACTATTTAGGTACAGTGAACATTCGATATAGGAAATATGTATAAAAACTAACTTTTACTTGTTATCCTTCTTTTATAATTTAAATCGACAATTCTACGAAACTTTTGAAGAGCACACGCTAATCGTGGACAAAATGAAAGCCAAAAAGTGGTAAGCAAAAGTGGTAACAAAAAACTGTGTATGTGTGTGTGGGAGTAACCATTGGACATAGACATTGGCAGGCAGAGATAGAGACAGCGAAAGAGAGATGCATACTAATGAATAGACGCCTGAACACGGCGTTATCTTTTCAAGTACTGTATTTTTGAAGTTTGGAGTTGTACTTGATTCGATGATTTTATTTTTGGATACCTGATTTATGGTCTTGGTCATTGTTACGATTCCTGCTGGTGCACTTGATACTAGACCCGCCGGCAGGGTGACAACAGCGTGGTGATTGGATTTAATAACTAAGGTTTGTGTTTGCGTGGCACCTACTGATTGCTGTTGTTGTTGTTGCTGCTGCTGTTGTTGCTGCTGCTGCTGATGTTGCTGTTGTACCTGATGATGAACTTGTGACAACGCCGGGACACCATGTCCACCAATTCCTGCCGTTATTGTTTTTATCGTCGTCGTATTTGGCAGCTGTGCCGTTGAGATGATCGTCGTTGGCCCAACTGCAGTCGCTCCCTGTGGCCCACCACCAATGTTGATGGTGCCATTGGGCAATGGTTGGCTGGTGAATGTGATCCTATTACTTCCGGCCGATGTGGCAGCTCCAGCCGACTGGCTGCTGTTCATTGTAGTTTCTGTTAACCTCCTTTATTAGAGCCCAAACTGGACTCAACTGAACTGAGCTACAGTGGAGAGAAATGGAACTGTAATGCTTTGAATCCGTCTAATATCAGTCAAGTCTACTGCTTCTGCTTCGTCTTCTTCCTCTGCTACTCCTGCTGTCGTTCTTAAGCCGCCTCTTTTAACTGTGTTTCAACTGTGCATCTGTGGCATGTTGTTGTTGTGTTTGATTTTATGGTCACTCTTGTTGTTGACGTTCCTGTTTGTTATCACTTGCATTCTGTGGGGCTGTCGTGAATGTGGCAAACTGCAAGGCAAAATTTTCAAGCTTTTAGTTGAATTTACTTATTAGTTATTATTTTGATTATTACACTAGAGTCTGCATAGATAGACCTGTATATTGTAACGGCTGCTAACTTTATTCAGACTTGGCTCTGGGTAAAAATTTTGGTTACTTGTAGTTGAACACGATTGTTACTTCTATACTTTGAAACATATTTATTTATACATAAATCTTCGCATATATAGAGATTTACATTAGTACACTATCGCGGTAACTACAGTTATACCAGTGGCCCATTAAACAATATTGTTTTTGTTATAATGCAACTACTGCAGATGTTTTAAGACACCGAAACGGTATAATAGACGATAAGGGAGCGGTGCAAGTGCGGGAGCGGGGGTGGTGAAAGCCGACGGCTACAATGCTAATTTAACATATATATATCCGTTATCCGCAATCCGTATTCACCTTGGCGAAACTCGAAATTAGTTCTGCGTTTTTGGGTGCTCCGCTGACAAGCGAGCACCAACCTAAAGTAAAGCGCTCGCTTATTCACGCGGCTGCTGCGCTGGCGACGGCGGCGGCGACAGCGACGACGTTGATTCCTTGTCGCTAGTTGAATTTTGTTATATGTACATATATGTTCTTAGAGGTAACCAGAAGAATTTTCTATTGTATTTTTACACACACGCGCGCACGCGGCCTCTAGCGTAGACTGTTTGTTGAGCACTGTATTTATTGTCGCTTTATTTTGATTATTTTGGATGTACAAAAAATTTGGCAGCGACCGAACGACAACGCCGCCATTTTCACGAATGCGCGTGCAAAACGACAGTAAACGCGAAGGGGCACAGACGTCGATAAAAGTGCGAGACAAAAAGCAACGCTGAAATATTTTTCTGGGTTTTCCGCTAGATGGCGCTACTATACATAGTGTTGCCAGCCATAAAAAAAACATAAAGAACAAAAAGTGCGAGCAGACAACTTCACGCCAGTGAAAAATTGCGCGCAGCCAGCTTCACGTGAGTTACAATTTGCGCGCAGCCGACTTTACACAAGTTAAAATTTTTTCATTGTCTCGGAATTCTTACGTTTTGCCGCCTTCTGTATGTGTATCAATATGTCTGACCTCTATTTAGAATGCGTAAACGAATATAATCTCTGCGGAATATGTATTCTTTTCGAGTGTAGTGCAATGAACAGTTTATGACAAGTTAATCGTTGCCGGGCTGTCTCTATCAGCGGAAAGCGGTCGGGTGCTGGTGTCGGTACAGGTTGAAGCTGTTTTTCGTACTTTTCGGCTTATTTAAGAAAGGCACTTACTTCAGTTCATTTTGCTTTGCAACTTTATACACCGTAGCGCATTTAAAATGTATAACGTTAAGTTTTTCCTTCCGAAAACCAACAATCAAGTGTTTATGAACTGTCCACTGAATGCAGATAAAATTTTTGCATCAGTGTTACCAGAGAGCCGAAGCATAAAAATGCGACAGAACAACTAAGGTATGTTAAATGTACTAATAAACACACATATCGTAAATACTAATTTTTATTAATTGCAATTGAATTAGTTTTGCTTCAAATTAACTATTGCTGGCTCTTAAAAGAAATATTTTTTCGAAATTCCACTTTCTTAATTCTCTTATTTGGCTTGGTGTTAAATTGTGTGTTGGTAAACATAAAATACTTTGTCGTCAGTGTTCAGCAACACTAAAAATATTCAAATTGAATTAGACGTCACTGATTGCCTAATTTAAAATAGGGTAATATTTTGTCTGAAGCAAAATCGGAATTGAAACACGAGATGGCATTCAAGACTAGTTATTTCGTGTCGTCTCCTATCACTGTTTATTGGCATTTGTTGTTGCTAAAATGGCTAACAACCAAACACATGTTTATTAAATTTATCAAAAGTAGTTGGCATTTAAAGAATTTGCATGTTGTTAATATTCGTTTTATTATCTTAATCCTAAATTTATTTTTTATGATTAATAGCTAACTTATGAGTATTCTGTCATTATACTTAACCAGCCGCATGCAAGATTTGTTAAAAAGGTCGACTTGTGGATTTTGTTGTTCGATTTAGGCCATAATCGTAGACAAAAACTGTTTTAGCTGCGACCCTAAAACTATTATCTTGCAATTTTTCGTAATACGGACTAGCATTAAAAGTGGATTGCTTCAAACTATTTGTCGAGCTAGACTTTGTGGTTATAAAAGTCGATGTTCGATTAAGATTAAATTTAGTATTGAATTTTGCAAAGAATGGATGACTAAATGGATCGGGAGTTGTTTTACTTTTAATAGTTGTTACAGGACGATATGTTGTTGTTGTTATCCCTGTGGTAAAAAGATAGGAACGAGGCGGTGTAGACTCAACCGGGCGAGGTGTTTCTGTACGAGCTGTTGCCTTATTTGGTGTTGGTCGAACTGTACTTGTTGTCCTGGGTGTAGTGGAAAACGATGCGAAAGAGACTGGACGCCAAGTTGTTGTTAAACTAGTTGACGGCTTCGATTTAGTTGATTGTGCAGTTGTTGTTATCGTTGTCGGAGACATAGTTTGCCTCGATGTCGTTGTTGTTCGTGGAGTAGTAGGTCTCGTTATTATTTGATAAAAGGCTGATGTCGCTTCGTGACGAGTAGTTGGCCTTGTGGTTGTTTGCCGAGTTGTGGTTTGGGTAGTTGTAGTGCGAGTAGTTGGTCTCGTTGTTGCTTGAGGAATTCTCGGTTTCGTTGTTGTTTGACGTGTAGCGGGGCGAGTAGTTGGTCTTGTTGTTGTTTGACGAGTTGTTGGTCTGGTTGTTGTTTGACGAGTTGTTGGTCTGGTTGTTGTTTGACGAGTTGTGGTGCTCGAAGTTGGTCTCGTTGTTGTTTGACGAGTTGTTGGTCTGGTTGTTGTTTGACGAGTTGTGGTGCGAGTAGTTGGTCTCGTTGTTGTTTGACGAGTTGTGGTGCGAGTAGTTGGTCTCGTTGTTGTTTGACGAGTTGTGGTGCGAGTAGTTGGTCTCGTTGTTGTTTGACGAGTAGTGGATCGAGTAGTTGGTCTCGTTGTTGCTTGAGGAATTGTCGGTTTCGTTGTTGTTTGACGAGTGGTGGTGCGAGTAGTTGGTCTCGTTGTTGTTTGACGAGTTGTAGTGCGAGTAGTTGGTCTCGTTGTTGCTTGAGGAATTCTCGGTTTCGTTGTTGTTTGACGTGTAGCGGGGCGAGTAGTTGGTCTCGTTGTTGTTTGACGAGTTGTTGGTCTGGTTGTTGTTTGACGAGTCGTGGTGCGAGTAGTTGGTCTCGTTGTTGTTTGACGAATTGTTGGTTTCGTTGTTGTTTGACGAGCTTTTTGGCTCGATGTTGTTTGAAGAGTAGTTGGAGTAGTTCGGCGAGTGGTTGGTATTGTTGAAGTATCTTGGCGAGTACTAGGAAATTTTGTAGATGATTGAAATGTTATTGAGCGAGTAGTGGATCCTATTGCTGTTGTTTGCTGAATTGTTGGCCGTGAAATAGTTGTTCGGAGAGTAGTTGGTCTAGTAGTTGTTGTTGGTCGAGAAGCTTTCGTTGTAGCGGTTTGGCGAGCAGTTGGTTTGTTTGTTATTGTTTTTCGAGTTGTAGCGTTTGTTGTTGTGATTGGGCGTGTTGTTGAACTCTGTGACGTATGTGTTGTTGTATATTTGATAACCTCATGGCGAAAACTATCGCTGTTGACATATGGATGAAAAGGATCTTTCGTTGGCTTAGAAGTCGGTTTATTTTGCGGTCTAATGCTTAAATTGGACACAATATGTTGTTTACTAAGAAATGGATTGAACTCGTATGCTTGGCTATTTTGCGATTCAGTTACTGACTTGTGTGGGATGGTATTATCTGTGGCAGCTTTGACTTTGCTCAGAAACGGATTTTCATCATAGCTTGACTTTGGTGGAGAGGCATAGTCAATGATCTTTTCGGGTAGGATGTTTATTGGTTGCTGTTGTTGGGGACGAAGCTTTTGTAGAAAGGGATTTGACCCGAATGGATGGTTGTGTACAGCTTGAGTGTAAGCTGAGGGTTTTGCAGACGTTCGGTTCCAGCGTTGTTCATTTGGTCTCAGTTTGTACTTAGATGTCTCAGTCTCGGCAAATTCGTTGCCTTCGAAGCAGTCGCTCAGTTGTTCCAGACTTTGGTGCTTGCAGTGTGCATTGTAGACTGTCCAGGCATTGAATCCATCTCCAGATATTCTTGTGTGCTCTTCGTGAATAGTCCGAATGCATTTTACATCGTCCGTTATATCAGAGTCCAACAAACGATCACATTCAATATGACAAGCCTTTCCAGCTCCCTCGTTGTGGGTGCACCAGAAGAGATCACTGATCTGAAATAATCCGTGATCTTCACTACCATCGGCATTGAGACGACCTAAAGCGGCTGTATTAAAGGAAGATTCATGCTGGGCAATGCACACCCAGGTGGGAATCTCCCTCATGGGTAACTTGTGCTGATAATACAATTCCTGCGCCAACTCACAACGTTTGTAGATCTTACCCTTGGGCTTTGATTCATTCGGCATCATCTTCATTCTGTCGTCTGGCTTTAATTGGTTTGATTCAAAGCAACTCGCCAGCTCTGAACTTCTGCGGTCCCTACAGTGTCCACTGTACACTGTCCAGGCAGTGAAACCATCTCCATATATCCTTGTGTGCTCATCGTGTATGGTTTGAATGCATTTCACATCATCCGAAATGTCTGAATCCAATAGTTTGCTGCAATCGATGTTGCATCCTTTGCCTCCACTGAGATCTTTATGTGTGCACCAGTAAAGATCGCTAATCTGAAATAAACCATGATCCTCGCTTCCATCCCGATTGAGTCGACCCACAGCGGCTGTATTTAAGGAGGATTCATGCTCCGCGATGCACACCCAAGTAGCTAAATCCTGCATAGGAAATTTGTGTGAGAAATACAACTCTTGTGCCAATTCGCATCTTGAATAAACTTTACCAGCTCCCTTAGGTGTAGTGTAATAGTGTTGTTGTTGTTGCTGTTGTGAATAGTGTGATTGTTGTTGTTTGTGTGATGTGTGTTGTTTGTAACTGAGCAAAGGATTCGCTTCTGAAACTTGATATGCTTTTTGAGAGTAACCACCAATAGCATTGGGATGGTTTTCAAAAAGCGGAGCAGGCGCAGGACCAGGGTGACGCAGAAATGGATTACTCTGATAGCTTGATGTGGCCTGCACCGATTGAGAGGTAATCCTGTAATATGGATTAGGAGTACTCAGCGGCTGTGTAAACCGATGGCTGTAACTGCCTTTAACATCCCCATGCGCAATTGCATTGGGATGTGAGCTTGATGCCAGAGCAGTATGTGGCTTGGCAAAGCAGGCGGCAACCTGCTCATACCGCTGATTACGGCAATCCCGATTGTAGACAGTCCATGCCGTGAAGCCATCTCCAGAAATTTGTGTGTGCTCCTGGTGAATCTTTCGAACGCACTGAACATCATCGGCAATACTCGAGTCGAGGAATTGATTACAGGTTGCCTGGCATCCTTTGCCACCTCGCCGATCATGACTGCACCAAAACAAATCACTAATTTGGAACAATCCGTGATCAGCACTGCCATCTGTATTTAGACGACCCACAGCAGCCGTGTTGTAGGAGGATTCGTGCTGTGCTATGCACACCCAGGTGGGAATTTCCCTCATGGGAAGCTTGTGCTGATAATACAACTCCTGGGCCAACTCACAGCGATTATAGATCTTTCCCGGGGATTGCAGCTCGGGACGAGGATGCTGCTGTGGTTGCTGGTAACCCAGTTGGACCTGATGTTTCTGATGGTATCCCAATTGGACATGATGTAGCTGCTGGTATCCCAGTTGGACCCGCTGTGCTTGTGGCTGATAGGAGGCAGCCACTTGCAAAGCGTTGGTGTGGCCTTTAGATGATGCTGTCTGACAGCCGGCCACATAGGAGGCTGCATCCTGTTTACAGTATGCATTGTATGCCTGCCAGGCTGTAAATCCATCTCCCGAGATTCGCTGGTGTTCCGCAAAAATCTTTCGCACACACAATACATCGTCGGCAATGTCATCATCTCGCAAACGAGCACAATTTAACCCACAACCCGCTCCTTGCCCAGGTGGGGAACACCAGTAGACATCGCTGATCTGGAAAAGGCCATGGGAACCACCTCCGGGTCCAGTTCCTCCGCCAAAAGCAGCTGTATTCAGCTCACTCGAATGCTGAGCAATGCACACCAATGTGGCCACCTGAGCTGCTGGCAGTCCATACCGACGTCCCAATATTTCAGCTAATTCACAACGTTCAAAGATTTTGCCCTTAATTGGTTCACACAGGAGCAGAATCAGACTTAGAGGAATAAGAACCGCAATTGACAACATTTCGTGATACTTTGGCTCTAAAGTGCAAGATAACGCGGGTTCTTATATTCTTATTAGCTGTTGAACTACTTTATCATCCAGAATTTAATATTGAAATCAATTCACGCTCGATAATTATTAATTTTATTCAGATTTAAGCAGATTTTTACTACTATACTTTGTTTTGATATAGATTTATTTAGGGCGGTTCTTTATGACTGTTTACTTAATTTACTTTTTCAATGCCCAAAACGAATGTTAATTTAAATTTTAAATAACTTCACATTCGACGCGTTTCTTGCCGCGTTGCGTTGCGTGCGTTTGCGCGTTTCATTGTCGACTGAGCAATTCCATGCGACGGAGATTAAAATGACAACAAAGGCGGAGATGGGTAAAGCGACGGAGACAAAGACGCACACGAGGGCTGCTTATCTTGAATGTTGAGCCAAAAGTTAAGTTTCGCTCAGTGATGCCAACTTTATTTAAGCAAAAAAGCTATTTTTTGGGGCGGACAAAATTTTGAAAACTAGAATTTTTAACAGTTCAGTTTATTTTATTTCATTTTATTGATATACAATATATAGGCAATACTTTCCTAAATCTAAGTCAATTTTATTTACTTGCCGCATAAGATGAATTTAATTTCTTATTCTTTTAAAATTCAAGAAATTTAATAACATTTCAATTTGCCTTTTTTTTTTTTACAGAAATGAGAGTTTGCATAAATTTAAGAAAGTAATTTAATTGAGTTGTACAAAATTGTTCAAAATAAGAACAATAGAATTCTTCGATGTCACAATTTAATCGGTTAGTTCGTTAGGATAAATCTCAAAAATCTCTATTACCGCTGTTTTAACTTAAAGCCAAATTTGATGGAAATGACAGATTTGTCAACACTGTTTGGAGTACAATTTGAATATATGACGATAGCAACAGCAAACTGGTTGTTGACTTGTTTCTTCTCTCCGTAAATATTGCATAATTACTGACCATGTCTGTCTATGTCTAGAAAGCTAAAGGTTCTCGAAACGACACTTTGTCTAAGATGTCCACGCGCCAAAAATCAAATCTGCAGAGAGAGAGGCTTTTAAAGATCATTAAATACGTGAAAGCTTTTTTTGGGGGCAGCCATTAGCTTTTAGCTTAAAAATTGCTAAAGACAATTATTTACAATATTTATTAGACATCTAAAACATTTAAGCCATTTAATAGATTGGATCGGTTAAGAACGCTCTTGACCTTTTCACGGCGTTTTAAAACGCCTTTAACACTCCCAGCTCAAGTTCAGCAATGTACAAACAGTAAGTCAAATAATTGTTCTTAGAAAACAAATATTTAAATGTTTAACAACTTGATTACTAATGGAAGTATTAATCTCTTTATTGAAAAAAAATATTTTTTTAATGTACAATAGAACACTAATCTAAATCTTTATTAACTAAGTTCTAAGCGAATTCAATCTACTTCAAAGAAAAAACTTTTCAAAACGCCGTCTTGTTTGATGAGAAATATTTTGTGTAAAAATTTCAAACTCGTATGACTTGTAGTTTTGTGTGTTGCGTGATCAGTCAGTCAGCGAAGACAAATAATTTTACATTTAACATACATTTGGCTGTGAAGAAAATTACTTGGCTACGGCTGTGTCCCCAGTCACAATCCTAGGCCAGACCAGACTAGACGTCTGTCTCTGAGTCTCAATTACATTGAATGACAATCAAACACCTTGGCACATTGTGGATCTTTCTATTAATTTGTGTTTGCATATCTTAGACTTGATCAACTCGAAGTGTGTGTGTTCGCCTCACATCTTGTCTCTTGCTATAGCTGAGCTCTTTTGTAGATTTCGTAGCGTCTACTAGTTTTTATTTATCAGCTGTTTTTAAAGCATGTGTTAATTAACAGTTTTGCGCAAATTTTAATGAATATTTTTCTTTGTTATTTTATTTTTAGATGTATTGCCATTGATTGATTCATTGAGTAATATTTGATGCTTTTATTTAACTGATATTGAACTTGGTTAGGCTTTGATCAAGGTTCACTCAAAGACTTTTAGCTCATCTTGTTGTAATGTTTCTGGATTAAACTCTTTAGTTCTTTAAAAAAAACGAATTGAGTAATTAGATATTTATTTGATAGGCAAGTTTTTCTGGAATTTTATTCAAACACATTTTATTTACGACGTTGTTTTTATTTGTATTTAACAATTTTTAGTACACACTAAATCACAATATAATAAAATCACATTTACAAAATAAATTGTATACAAATTCGTGGACAATTAGAGCATATTGTTAGGTCCATTGTAATAATAATAATAATTAATAATAGAATACATTTATTGACAACATATAAGAACTTCAAGGTACACGTAGCACTCTCTTTCCTTAGTACTATTTCAAAGGCAAATCCGCTGGTCTCCCCCTTTGAAATATGTAATAGATAATACCTAGAACCGCCACGCCTATTCCGCCGCATAGTCCCGCCCAGTGGACAATGTCCAGAGTTTTAAGAGTATTGATGAGTTTCTTCTTGAAGAACTTTACCATTTCCCCATTCAGTTGAATACCCTGTAAATTTTCAAATGAATCATTTGCATATACGAATCGGTGGCGGTAATTTGGCTACTGACCTCTTCTACCCAAATGGCAGGCATAAGCACTGTTGTCAGATTCTCCGTTATAGTTATCCGATTAATGCTCTTTAAGAACATGTTAAACTGCACCCTCTTCCCTCCCTGCAGCGGAGTGCCTGTCAACTGTATCAATTTGTTAAAAAACCTTGTTTTACTAAAAATCGATGAACCTCCTTACCGATTGGACATCCACAAAGGTCTGATGCTTCTTTGCATCGGGATAAAGACCTCGGATCATCTTTCTGTATTCATTCGAGGCGCCAAGCATGTGAGGCAGTGTTAATATGACGGGAGCATCTGAAATAAAAAATCATTCATACAATTACTATAACCTGTAAGGGTGTAATGCGTTTGATAAATGCCAAGCAAAGTATTTTTTTTAAAACAATTTATAATTCAAAACCTTATATACTAGTGTAAGTATGTATTACATATATATACATACATATATATCTATATGACTGATCATATCTCAGCCAAATGAAGCGATATCTTAAAAAGTCATGCCTTTTTATACTCTGGACGACTAGCAGAATCAATTGCAATCAAAATCTAAAATTCTCAAAATCGAACCCATTTTGTCAGATTTGGATGAAAGAGTCCTCAGATATGCGGTCCACCAGTCAATATTTTAATTTCACAATTTTCCGAACTTTGACTGATCATAACTTAGCCAAATGAAGCGATATCTTAAAAAGTCATACCTTTTTATACTCTGGACGACTAACAGAATTAATCGCAATCAAAATCTAAAATTATCAAAATCGAACCCGTTTTGTCAAATTTTATGATGTCCGAATCGAAGATTGGATGCCAGAGTCCATAGCTCAATATTAAAAATTGACAATTTTCCCAACTCTGACTGATCATAACTCAGCCAAATGAAGCGATATCTTAAAAAGTCATGCCCTTTTATACTCTGGACGACTAGCAGAATCAATTGCAATCAAAATCTAAAATTCTCAAAATCGAACCCATTTTGTAAAATTTTATGATGTCCGAATCGAAGATTGGATGCCAGAGTCCACAGCTTAATATTAAAAATTAACAATTTTTCCAACTTTGACTGATCATAACTCAGCCAAATGAAGCGATATCATAAAAAGTGATGCCTTTTTATACTCTGGACGACTAGCAGAATCAATTGCAATCAAAATCTAAAATTCTCAAAATCGAACCCATTTTGTCAGATTTGGATGAAAGAGTCCTCAGATATGCGGTCCACCAGTCAATATTTTAATTTCACAATTTTCCGAACTTTGACTGATAATAACTCAGCCAAATGAAGCGATATCTTAAACAGGCATGCCTTTTTATACTCTGGACGACTAACAGAATTTATCGCAATCAAAATCTAAAATTATCAAAATCGAACCCGTTTTGTCAAATTTTATGATGTCCGAATCGAAGATTGGATGCCAGAGTCCATAGCTCAATATTAAAAATTGACAATTTTCCCAACTTTGACTGATCATAACTCAGCCAAATGAAGCGATATCATAAAAAGTCATGCCCTTTTATACTCTGGACGACTAGCAGAATCAATTGCAATCAAAATCTAAAATTCTCAAAATCGAACCCATTTTGTAAAATTTTATGATGTCCGAATCGAAGATTGGATACCAGAGTCCATAGCTCAATATTAAAAATTAACAATTTTTCCAACTTTGACTGATCATAACTCAGCGAAATGAAGCGATATCTTAAAAAGTCATGCCTTTTTATAATCTGGACGACTAGCGGAATCAATTGCAATCAAAATCTAAAATTCTCAAAATCGAACCCATTTTGTCAAATTTTTAATGAGAGAGTCCTCAGATATGTGGTCCACAGCTCAATATTTTAAATTCACAATTTTCCTAACTTTGACTGATCATATCTCAGCCAAATGAAGCGATATCTTAAAAAGTCATGCCTTTTTATACTCTGGACGACTAACAGAATTTATCGCAATCAAAATCTAAAATTATCAAAATCGAACCCGTTTTGTCAAATTTTATGATGTCCGAATCGAAGATTGGATGCCAGAGTCCATAGCTCAATATTAAAAATTGACAATTTTTCCAACTTTGACTGATCATAACTCAGCCAAATGAAGCAATATTTTAAAAAGTCATACCTTTTTATACTCTGGACAACTAGCAGATTTAATGGCAATCAAAATCTAAAATTCTTAATATCTAACCCATTTTGTCAGATTGGGATGAAAGAGTCCTCAGATATGCGGTCCACAGTTCAATATTTTCCCAACTTTGACTGATCATAACTCAGCCAAATGAAATGATATCTTAAAAAGTCATACCTTTTTATACTCTGGACGACTAACAGAATTAATCGCAATCAAAATCTAAAATTCTCAAAATCGAACCCGTTTTGTCAAATTTTATGATGTCCGAATCGAAGATTGGATGCCAGAGTCAATAGCTCAATATTAAAAATTGACAATTTTCCCAACTTTGACTGATCATAACTCAGCCAAATGAAGCAATACTTTAAAAAGTCATGCCTTTTTATACTCTGGACGACTAGCAGAATCAATTGCAATCAAAATCTAAAATTCTTAAAATCTAACCCATTTTGTCAGATTTGGATGAAAGAGTCCTCAGATATGCGGTCCACAGTTCAATATTTTAATTTCACAATTTTCCCAACTTTGACTGATCATAACTCAGCCAAATGAAACGATATCTTAAAAAGTCATACCTTTTTATACTCTGGACGACTAACAGAATTAATCGCAATAAAAATCTAAAATTCTCAAAATCGAACCCGTTTTGTCAAATTTTATGATGTCCGAATCGAAGATTGGATGCCAGAGTCCATAGCTCAATATTAAAAATTGACTATTTTCCCAACTTTGACTGATCATAACTCAGCCAAATGAAGCAATATTTTAAAAAGTCATGCCTTTTTATACTCTGGACGACTAGCAGAATCAATTGCAATCAAAATCTAAAATTCTTAAAATCTAACCCATTTTGTCAGATTTGGATGAAAGAGTCCTCAGATATGCGGTCCACCAGTCAATATTTTAATTTCACAATTTTCCCAACTTTGACTGATCATAACTCAGCCAAATGAAGCGATATCTTAAAAAGTCATACCTTTTTATACTCTGGACGACTAACAGAATTAATCGCAATCAAAATCTAAAATTCTCAAAATCGAACCCGTTTTGTCAAATTTTATGATGTCCGAATCGAAGATTGGATGCCAGAGTCCATAGCTCAATATTAAAAATTGACAATTTTCCCAACTTTGACTGATCATAACTCAGCCAAATGAAGCGATATCTTAAAAAGTCATGCCTTTTTATAATCTGGACGACTAGCGGAATCAATTGCAATCAAAATCTAAAATTCTCAAAATCGAACCCATTTTGTCAAATTTTTAATGAGAGAGTCCTCAGATATGTGGTCCACAGCTCAATATTTTAAATTCACAATTTTCCTAACTTTGACTGATCATATCTCAGCCAAATGAAGCGATATCTTAAAAAGTCATGCCTTTTTATACTCTGGACGACTAACAGAATTAATCGCAATCAAAATCTAAAATTCTCAAAATCGAACCCGTTTTGTCAAATTTTATGATGTCCGAATCGAAGATTGGATGCCAGAGTCCATAGCTCAATATTAAAAATTGACAATTTTCCCAACTTTGACTGATCATAACTCAGCCAAATGAAGCAATACTTTAAAAAGTCATGCCTTTTTATACTCTGGACGACTAGCAGAATCAATTGCAATCAAAATCTAAAATTCTTAAAATCTAACCCATTTTGTCAGATTTGGATGAAAGAGTCCTCAGATATGCGGTCCACAGTTCAGTATTTTAATTTCACAATTTTCCCAACTTTGACTGATCATAACTCAGCCAAATGAAACGATATCTTAAAAAGTCATACCTTTTTATACTCTGGACGACTAACAGAATTAATCGCAATAAAAATCTAAAATTCTCAAAATCGAACCCGTTTTGTCAAATTTTATGATGTCCGAATCGAAGATTGGATGCCAGAGTCCATAGCTCAATATTAAAAATTGACAATTTTCCCAACTTTGACTGATCATAACTCAGCCAAATGAAGCAATATTTTAAAAAGTCATGCCTTTTTATACTCTGGACGACTAGCAGAATCAATTGCAATCAAAATCTAAAATTCTTAAAAATCTAACCCATTTTGTCAGATTTGGATGAAAGAGTCCTCAGATATGCGGTCCACCAGTCAATATTTTAATTTCACAATTTTCCCAACTTTGACTGATCATAACTCAGCCAAATGAAGCGATATCTTAAAAAGTCATACCTTTTTATACTCTGGACGACTAACAGAATTAATCGCAATCAAAATCTAAAATTCTCAAAATCGAACCCGTTTTGTCAAATTTTATGATGTCCGAATCGAAGATTGGATGCCAGAGTCCATAGCTCAATATTAAAAATTAACAATTTTTCCAACTTTGACAGATCATAACTCAGCGAAATGAAGCGATATCTTAAAAAGTCATGCCTTTTTATACTCTGGACGACTAACAGAATTAATCGCAATCAAAATCTAAAATTCTCAAAATCGAACCCGTTTTGTCAAATTTTATGATGTCCGAATCGAAGATTGGATGCCAGAGTCCGTAGCTCAATATTAAAAATTAACAATTTTCCCAACTTTGACTGATCATATCTCAGCCAAATGAAGCGATATCTTAAAAAGTCATACCTTTTTATACTCTGGAAGACTAGCAGAATTAATCGCAATCAAAATCTTAAATTCTCAAAATCGAGCCTATTTTGTCAAATTTGGATGCCAGAGTCCTGATATGTGGTCCACAGTTCAATATTTTAATTTCACAATTTTCCCAACTTTGACTGATCATAACTCAGCCAAATGAAGCAATATTTTAAAAAGTCATACCCTTTTATACTCTGGACAACTAGCAGATTTAATGGCAATCAAAATCTAAAATTCTTAATATCTAACCCATTTTGTCAGATTGGGATGAAAGAGTCCTCAGATATGCGGTCCACAGCTCAATATTTTAATTTCACAATTTTCCTAACTTTGACTGATCATAACTCAGCCAAATGAAGCGATATCTTAAAAAGTCATACCTTTTTATACTCTGGACGACTAACAGAATTAATCGCAATCAAAATCTAAAATTCTCAAAATCGAACCCGTTTTGTCAAATTTTATGATGTCCGAATCGAAGATTGGATGCCAGAGTCCATAGCTCAATATTAAAAATTAACAATTTTTCCAACTTTGACTGATCATAACTCAGCGAAATGAAGCGATATCTTAAAAAGTCATGCCTTTTTATACTCTGGACGACTAACAGAATTAATCGCAATCAAAATCTTAAATTCTCAAAATCGAGCCTATTTTGTCAAATTTGGATGCCAGAGTCCTGATATGTGGTCCACAGTTCAATATTTTAATTTCACAATTTTCCCAACTTTGACTGATCATAACTCAGCCAAATGAAGCAATATTTTAAAAAGTCATACCTTTTTATACTCTGGACAACTAGCAGATTTAATGGCAATCAAAATCTAAAATTCTTAATATCTAACCCATTTTGTCAGATTGGGATGAAAGAGTCCTCAGATATGCGGTCCACAGCTCAATATTTTAAATTCACAATTTTCCCAACTTTGACTGATCATATCTCAGCCAAATGAAGCGATATCTTAAAAAGTCATACCTTTTTATACTCTGGAAGACTAGCAGAATTAATCGCAATCAAAATCTTAAATTCTCAAAATCGAGCCTATTTTGTCAAATTTGGATGCCAGAGTCCTGATATGTGGTCCACAGTTCAATATTTTAATTTCACAATTTTCCCAACTTTGACTGATCATAACTCAGCCAAATGAAGCAATATTTTAAAAAGTCATACCTTTTTATACTCTGGACACCTAGCAGATTTAATGGCAATCAAAATCTAAAATTCTTAAAATCTAACCCATTTTGTCAGATTTGGATGAAAGAGTCCTCAGATATGCGGTCCACCAGTCAATATTTTAATTTCACAATTTTCCGAACTTTGACTGATCATAACTTAGCCAAATGAAGCGATATCTTAAAAAGTCATACCTTTTTATACTCTGGACGACTAACAGAATTAATCGCAATAAAAATCTAAAATTCTCAAAATCGAACCCGTTTTGTCAAATTTTATGATGTCCGAATCGAAGATTGGATGCCAGAGTCCATAGCTCAATATTAAAAATTGACAATTTTCCCAACTTTGACTGATCATAACTCAGCCAAATGAAGCAATATTTTAAAAAGTCATACCTTTTTATACTCTGGACAACTAGCAGATTTAATGGCAATCAAAATCTAAAATTCTTAATATCTAACCCATTTTGTCAGATTGGGATGAAAGAGTCCTCAGATATGCGGTCCACAGTTCAATATTTTCCCAACTTTGACTGATCATAACTCAGCCAAATGAAACGATATCTTAAAAAGTCATACCTTTTTATACTCTGGACGACTAACAGAATTAATCGCAATAAAAATCTAAAATTCTCAAAATCGAACCCGTTTTGTCAAATTTTATGATGTCCGAATCGAAGATTGGATGCCAGAGTCCATAGCTCAATATTAAAAATTGACAATTTTCCCAACTTTGACTGATCATAACTCAGCCAAATGAAGCAATATTTTAAAAAGTCATGCCTTTTTATACTCTGGACGACTAGCAGAATCAATTGCAATCAAAATCTAAAATTCTTAAAATCTAACCCATTTTGTCAGATTTGGATGAAAGAGTCCTCAGATATGCGGTCCACCAGTGAATATTTTAATTTCACAATTTTCCGAACTTTGACTGATCATAACTCAGCCAAATGAAGCGATATCTTAAAAAGTCATGCCTTTTTATACTCTGGATGACTAACAGAATTAATCGCAATCAAAATCTAAAATTCTCAAAATCGAACCCGTTTTGTCAAATTTTATGATGTCCGAATCGAAGATTGGATGCCAGAGTCCATAGCTCAATATTAAAAATTAACAATTTTCCCAACTTTGACTGATCATATCTCAGCCAAATGAAGCGATATCTTAAAAAGTCATACCTTTTTATACTCTGGACGACTAGCAGAATTAATCGCAATAAAAATCTAAAATTCTCAAAATCTAACCCATTTTGTCAGATTTGGATGAAAGAGTCCTCAGATATGTGGTCCACAGTTCAATATTTTAATTTCACAATTTTCCCAACTTTGACTGATCATAACTCAGCCAAATGAAGCGATATTTGAAAAAGTCATACCTTTTAATACTCTGGACAACTAGCAGATTTAATGGCAATCAAAATCTAAAATTCTTAATATCTAACCCATTTTGTCAGATTGGGATGAAAGAGTCCTCAGATATGCGGTCCACAGCTCAATATTTTAAATTCACAATTTTCCCAACTTTGACTGATCATATCTCAGCCAAATGAAGCGATATCTTAAAAAGTCATACCTTTTTATACTCTGGAAGACTAGCAGAATTAATCGCAATCAAAATCTTAAATTCTCAAAATCGAGCCTATTTTGTCAAATTTGGATGCCAGAGTCCTGATATGTGGTCCACAGTTCAATATTTTAATTTCACAATTTTCCCAACTTTGACTGATCATAACTCAGCCAAATGAAGCAATATTTTAAAAAGTCATACCTTTTTATACTCTGGACACCTAGCAGATTTAATGGCAATCAAAATCTAAAATTCTTAAAATCTAACCCATTTTGTCAGATTTGGATGAAAGAGTCCTCAGATATGCGGTCCACCAGTCAATATTTTAATTTCACAATTTTCCGAACTTTGACTGATCATAACTTAGCCAAATGAAGCGATATCTTAAAAAGTCATACCTTTTTATACTCTGGACGACTAACAGAATTAATCGCAATAAAAATCTAAAATTCTCAAAATCGAACCCGTTTTGTCAAATTTTATGATGTCCGAATCGAAGATTGGATGCCAGAGTCCATAGCTCAATATTAAAAATTGACAATTTTCCCAACTTTGACTGATCATAACTCAGCCAAATGAAGCAATATTTTAAAAAGTCATACCTTTTTATACTCTGGACAACTAGCAGATTTAATGGCAATCAAAATCTAAAATTCTTAATATCTAACCCATTTTGTCAGATTGGGATGAAAGAGTCCTCAGATATGCGGTCCACAGTTCAATATTTTCCCAACTTTGACTGATCATAACTCAGCCAAATGAAACGATATCTTAAAAAGTCATACCTTTTTATACTCTGGACGACTAACAGAATTAATCGCAATAAAAATCTAAAATTCTCAAAATCGAACCCGTTTTGTCAAATTTTATGATGTCCGAATCGAAGATTGGATGCCAGAGTCCATAGCTCAATATTAAAAATTGACAATTTTCCCAACTTTGACTGATCATAACTCAGCCAAATGAAGCAATATTTTAAAAAGTCATGCCTTTTTATACTCTGGACGACTAGCAGAATCAATTGCAATCAAAATCTAAAATTCTTAAAATCTAACCCATTTTGTCAGATTTGGATGAAAGAGTCCTCAGATATGCGGTCCACCAGTCAATATTTTAATTTCACAATTTTCCGAACTTTGACTGATCATAACTCAGCCAAATGAAGCGATATCTTAAAAAGTCATGCCTTTTTATACTCTGGATGACTAACAGAATTAATCGCAATCAAAATCTAAAATTCTCAAAATCGAACCCGTTTTGTCAAATTTTATGATGTCCGAATCGAAGATTGGATGCCAGAGTCCATAGCTCAATATTAAAAATTAACAATTTTCCCAACTTTGACTGATCATATCTCAGCCAAATGAAGCGATATCTTAAAAAGTCATACCTTTTTATACTCTGGACGACTAGCAGAATTAATCGCAATAAAAATCTAAAATTCTCAAAATCTAACCCATTTTGTCAGATTTGGATGAAAGAGTCCTCAGATATGTGGTCCACAGTTCAATATTTTAATTTCACAATTTTCCCAACTTTGACTGATCATAACTCAGCCAAATGAAGCGATATTTGAAAAAGTCATACCTTTTAATACTCTGGACAACTAGCAGAATTAATCGCAATCAAAATCTTAAATTCTCAAAATCGAGCCTATTTTGTCGAATTTGGATGCCAGAGTCCTGATATGCGGTCAACAGCTCAATATTTAAAATTCACAATTTTCCCAACTTTGACTGATCATATCTCAGCCAAATGAAGCGATATCTTAAAAAGTCATACCTTTTTATACTCTGGAGGACTAGCAGAATTAATCGCAATAAAAATCTAAAATTCTCAAAATCGAACCCGTTTTGTCAAATTTTATGATGTCCGAATCGAAGATTGAATGCCAGAGTCCATAGCTCAATATTAAAATTAGACAATTTTCCCAACTTTGACTGATCATAACTCAGCCAAGTCAAGCGATATCTTAAAAAGTCATACCTTTTTATACTCTGGACAACTAGCAGAATTAATCGCAATCAAAATCTTAAATTCTCAAAATCGAGCCTATTTTGTCAAATTTGGATGCCAGAGTCCTGATATGTAGTCTACAGCTCAATATTTTAAATTCACAATTTTCCCAACTTTGACTGATCATATCTCAGCCAAATGAAGCGATATCTTAAAAAGTCATACCTTTTTATACTCTGGACGACTAGCAGAATTAATCGCAATGAAAATCTAAAATTCTCAAAATCGAACCCATTTTGTCAAATTTGGATGAAAGAGTGCTCAGATATGTGGTCCACACCTCAATATTTAAAATTCACAATTTTCCCAACTTTGACTGATCATAACTCAGCCAAATAAAGCGATATCTTAAAAAGTCATACCTTTTTATACTCTGGACAGCTAGCAGAATTAATCGCAATCAAAATCTTAAATTCTCAAAATTTAATTATATGATGAGACTTGACCTTTGAAATTTTGTCAAATATTGACAAATATACCAATACCGATTTCCTTAACATAACCATTTAAAATGCAGAAAGTATTATACTGTCGGGCGTGCCCGACTGCACTTTTCTTTCATGTTTTAATAACCCATTTGCATGATATTAATATTAAGATGCCAGCGGAGCAGTTAAAATTGTTTTCAAAATATAAACCGGAATTTTAGGTCAGTTTCTCAGTATTTACATCATTTATTTATTATCTACATTAAAAGTACAACGCGGAGTTGAATGTATCTTTTGGGTAGTAACGAGCTGAACTTTGCATCAGTTTTAATAAAAAATTCTTGTAAGAAGTGACGTACAATTAGTGCGGAAGTTGTGATTTCAACTGTTTATTTAGTATTAACATTAAACCAATTTGTCGAGAATTTCCTTGTATGGACGTTGAGCAAACATACAAGACGAGTTTTTGGGATGCCTATTAATGAAAGTGTTGATTCACGTTTTTTCAATTAAAAGGCAAGAATCTCAAGTCGAAACGTGAGTCGAGCAAACACCCAAACAAAATAAAATCAAATCAAATAAAAAAATATAATACGAGGAATACTCGCCATAAAGCATATGGAATTTAATGCTTCAATTTGTAGATCGCACTCAACGAAGATCACAATGAGCCGATGAGCACTTCAGAAGCCGTCAACACTTTTCATTTCAAATGCGCAATTTAATCGTTTTTGTCTTTGTTGTGTTCTCTGTTTTCAGTATGAGTCTGCAACTGCTTATTTAAAGTGTTAATTAAGAAATTAACAATAATTGCGAATGGGTCAATAAACGACGCGTCTTGAAATTATTCAGTATATCTCGATATATCCGAGCAAAAAATACTCTCATAAGTTTAAAGCTAATAGTTAAAATAAAATTCATTTTTATTATCTGATAGTCGTGCAAACTTAGTTATATCTGTTAAGGAAACAATATCAAACTAAAACATACTCAGCGTGTAACCGAAACAAACACAATGTCAGAAAACTTTGTTACCCAGTAAAACATTCACACAATTGATCAAGAACTTATATTCATATTAAACCACTCTACGCTTTTTAAGTATGGGATCTTAAAAGTGTTTTTTCTGTATTTGGTGCTCCAATTTGAAATCTGCGCATGCAAATTTGATTTTTCTATTTTGGCATTAAAGATACTTAGATGGATTTAAGATGATTTTAAGTTTTATTGTTGTTATCAAGCGAATGATTTGATTTTAACGAGCTACATGTTTAAGAGCTACTTTTGCCCCTCGAATTAATATAAAATTAACGTAAAATTGACTTAAATATTGTTTGTGTGAATATTATAGCCATAATAAACATATTTCTGCAGTTATCCGGATGTTGCGGGCAACACTATACTAGTTTATACACATGACGGATAATAATTAGCATAATATCAAATCAAAAACTTAACAAACACGTTAATCTGAGAAGTGAAGCGTAAACTAGCATGTCAAGCATTTCCGGATTTTCTGGAATTATTTTGCATAAATTCTTACTATGTATTCTCGCCTTAGTTAGTTTTTATTCAAATTTTCAAATTGAAAGTCAATACTAGTATCTGTATCTGTATGATTGTATTTTGTTGAGTTTAATTTTGGACATGACAAACGCGGCTAGAAAATATGATAGTCAGCTGTTTTGTAGAGTTCTGAGGGGGAGGAGGTTTATCTTTCAGTGTTAGTCTAATTAATGCCCATATTAATGGACCTAAGAGTCGTTAGCATATCTAAAAAGCTGTCGAATGTTTACTATAAATAATGTGGTAATTAAATTAAAACTGATTTTTTTCTGTATTAAAACCAAGTAAGCTTATCGTAGAGATAAATTTAAAATTTTAATTGCAAATTGATGCTTGCATTTGAAGCTTCTGAACACTTAAACTGAGCACTTAACAAAACTGTTTATGATTTTTTTTAACAATGATTTTATACCATAGTACTCTATATAATTAATTTTTTATACTGTTTAAATGAACAACTGATCCCCAGATAAAGGCCTTATTTTTGAGCTGTAGTGGTATTATTTGCAAAAATTGAGCCATACATTTAAGCATTAAAATAAAGCATCTGATAAATTAGGTTAGGCACCTGAAGCTAATTTATGAAAAGTGCTGGTCACTTACCCAAGCAGGTGGTCAAATCCAAGGCACCTGCATAAAGGCATCCATTTTTACGTTTTATGACATTTGCCAGTTTGTCAACACAAAAGCATTCGTTGTCGTGTTCGGGTCCTATATCATTGATGAAATTCTCTCCGATTGAGTATCTGAAGCCGGGTATACCCTGATACTGAATGTCGGACTGGTAAAAGAGCTGTACAGAGCGACAAATGTCCGCACTAAAGATATACATGGAATCGCCCCTCTGACGAAACGGGGGATACGAGGAGGCGTCTGTGCCATTGATCTGATTGCAGACCGAAGTCTCTCCCTCAGTGCTGCCATTAAGCCACACCTGTAAGTTGTGGGAGTCGTCGAGTTTCTGTATCTCCAACACTTTCATTGCATCCCCTTTGCCTGTGTGCACCTCGTACACCTCGTGACCAGATCCGTTTTTCTATAAGAAAAATGTTGTTCGGTAACATTGTTTTTGGCAGCATGTTGCAATGATTTTCAAATGAAGATTTTCCAAGTGTGTGGATCAGATGTTCTAATAGGTCATTCATTACTCACATGTCCAAAAAAGGAGAAGGCTAAGCTGCCATCGCTCTGCTCACGTATTGTCTTGGAACCGCTCTCCTTGATCTGATTGCAAATGGCCTTAGCAATACCCTGCGGGTTGATGCAGAAGCGAACGCCATCAAAAAGATACTCTCTAACCGAGGTGTGCACAAACATGGAGTGTGGATCATTGAAGACAGCCTTAAGATTTGCATTCAAATGGACCAAAAGCAAAGCCAGACCAGGATCATTCTCGCCAATTTGCAGCACAGACTGGAAATAATGAGCAGTTTGAATAAGTTAACGGTTTTGGGATAGTAAATTTACAAAAACCAGGAAAGAGGCAGCAAAGCAGTAGCCACAGAAACCGTTAATTTGTTTAAAAAAAGCGTTTGCTGGAAGCTTAACCAAATTAATTTGCAGTTAATTGGGAGGTAGACAGGCAGGTACAAATGCTTATAATTAATTGCTTAAGCCAACTGAGGATAAATGACAAGCAAGTCTAATCAAGTCAGTCAGAGATGCGTCGTTAAATATCAGTTCTCAATTTATTAAATTATATTTACACTTGACAGTAGTTCTCTTAGCCAAGGTTCATGCCAATCATTTGTGTTGTCAAGATAGATGATAAGTTGTGTTGTGTGTTTTGAGTGTGAACTTGAGTTTAACGAACAAAATTGTAATTAATGAACATGCATAGGATATGACACTCGTGTTCTTATTGATTATTGTTGTTTAACTTACTTTGACATCTTCAATAAGGCTGATTAAGATGCCGTTAACCCAGCTAAAGGGCGCTATGATTGTCAACGTTAACGTTAATATCCATAAAGAGAACAAATAACATATAGTTAAGTTTTTCTATTTCTTAAGACCTAAATGCCAAGGTGATCAAACAGTAACATTTGACCTTTCGATTGCATATTCTTATCTTTTTTTTATGTCATCTTTCAGTTGTTATTCCAATACTCATCCAACTTAATATCTGGAGTCTAAAATAATGGTGAGTTAATCAAACGAATTTATACAAATTGGCTTCATCTAAATCGTATTACAGTTGTTATTCTAATTCTGACCTAACTCAACCTCTGAAGGATTAACTAATGGTGAGTTCATAAACCAATCATCAAAATGCAATATTATTTTACAACATGTGTAATAGTCAATTACTATTAAAAGCACAAACCGATTCAGTTATCAGTAACTATCATCAGTCACAAAGAAGAGAAACAATGTGAACTCTAATTAATAGAATAGGCATTAACACAAGTGTATAGATTAGAATCTCTCTTTGTCTAAACTAAATGTTATGCGCACAATAACAGGTATTCATTACTTAGCAATCAATTTGGGTCAATATTAAGCTGGCCAAGTTAATCAAATTGAACCAAAACAACAAAATCCCAAAACCGTAATACTAAACCATTTTTGATCCATCATGCTGATCTGGTGTTGTTATAACGAGTATTAGGTGGATAGATTTATATAGGCTCTTTATAGAATTAGTAGTGAATAAAATTACTTTACGTTTCCCTCGAATGCGCTCCATCAGACGCTTTAATACCCGTACACCGGGAGTCCGGTTCAGACGCGAGTTCAGTCTATTTGCAAAACCCTGTAAGATATCAGTGATTTCTCTTTCGAATACTTGCAAAAAGGCCTGGAAAATGCGTCAGAAGTTTATCAATTTCAGTTTACTTTATAAATAGGTACACAGAAAAAAATACTTAAGTCAATAGTACTAAAGCTTGTAGTACATATTATTCATCCAAATATCTATTTGATAAAAAAAATCCGTACTTAAACTAATGTATTCTGTTTTCGGTCTGAGAATATCTGGGATATGATTTTTTTCTGTGTAAAATTGTATAATTGATCCATCTAAGAATAGTATTGTTTATACTTACATTCATATGCATATTGAGAGCTACAATGTGATCGCTTTGGGTGTAAGGAGCCGAAGCATCCTCGTCAAAATCAAAGTGTACATTCTGTACGTAAGATATCTTTGATCCATCCCGAGAGAAATGTTTCACCTTCTTCTGACGGTATTGTCTGTGTGAGCATTTAAAGTTACACTCGTTATTTTTGCCGTTTAAAGTTCTGATTCTTTACTTACTTGTAGACATAGGGACCGATCTCTTCCACAACGGGTATGGCGCCGTGTTGTATCATTTCCGGATTTGTAACATTGAAAATGTAAACCTTAAAATTGAGTGGCTGAGGTAGATCCACAAATCGTTTATATTGCTCAGAGCCATCAGATATGATTACACTCTGCAAATGAAAGACAGAGGCAAATAAATATTATAAATTATATTCTTATTGAATATTCAAAATTGTTCTTAAGTCATAAATAATCTCAACACGCTATCAGCTGAACTCTTGTATTGGGGCTTAATTAACATTTATTAAACAACATTATCGTTTTGTTACCGTCTTACCCACAAAAATGATGAATTAGTGACCATAAAAGTCATTTCACTAAGAACTGGTTTCTTTTCTTGTTTTTGTTCGTTTAAAAATGCAAATAAGCGAAACAACAGAAAAAAATTGTTTGTTAATTGATTGCATTCCAATCGTATAATTATTTTTTTAAATGTATGCATTCCATTATTAAAATTGTTTTTTAAAATCAAGTGCATTGAACTTGGAAATGGAAATGGAAATATTCCTTGAAATTTCTTTTTATTGATCGAACCAAATTTTGTGAACTTCGAGCTATGCTTTTGAGAATCAGATTTTTGAGTTTGTTAAAAGAGTTTCGATAAAGATGAGGATTTTTTTTCTTCGCTAATGTTTTAACAATCATCATGAACAATATAAAACTTTTTATATCTTACATTTGTGGCCCTCTAAAACCTTAAAACATCGGTGTCGCATTGGCTAACGCTGTCAACAAACAAATGTTTACAATTTCCTTAAAACTAAATTAAACTAATTTATATTATATATACATATACATATAATATATATATATATATATATATATATATATATATGTGTGTATAAATATAAAAATTGAAAAAACCTAAAAAGTAAAAATAAAAATATGTGCTTCAAACATGACCAGCAGTATTATTTCATACCACGTACCTTCCTCACAATTGAAGAATTGTCAAGAAATCTTCGAAAAAAAACATATTAATAACCACACAACTACGAATTCAAGGTCAAATTGAACGCAGCGACCGTCGCGACTTTCGAAGCACTCAACTGTCAGCATTTCAAAGAGCATACAAAACGTTTGATTAACCTTAAGAGCTGCTGGCCAAAGAGAGCCGAAGATAGTCACAAAATTAACGCATTGACACTGGCCCAAAAAAGATGGGTTTGCAGCCAAACCAAATATTGAAAAAAACAAAAACATAACACAATAATTATTGCGAAATTGACCAATTTTAACAATGTGTCCGCGCAACAACAACAACAACGAATCAAAGTCAATACGAGTGCAAAAACGTGACTGAAATTTTAAGATTTTCATTTTCGAATGCAAATCCAGCTAACTTGGCAAGCTCCAGTCGAGTAAGCCGCTCTTTTTTTATTACAGGGTCGAAAAGTTTCAGAATGCGATCACTATTGTGGTCAGAGTGGCGTATGCGTAACGTCTAATTGCTGCAACTTTCTAGATGTTCAAAAGCATCGACGTGTTTTTGTTGCTTACTATAACTGACATTGCCTTTTAACCCATCACAGTTGTATCTTAATTATCAGGCAGCAACAGACCGTCGAAGTCCGCGTACTTGATAATAAAAAATGCTTTGAATTTCAATTAAACTTGGCTTTATTGGCTTTGAATTCCAAATTTTAATAGAAAATAGTTTGACAAGGCGAAAAGACGTGTTAAAAGAGCTTCTTTTATTGGCCAAATTAACTTGGCTTTTAAGCTATTCTAGATTGCATTCGTCGGATCGCAAGATACGGAACTTCAATGGCTCATAAAAAAGAAGCTAAATCAAGACAATTACAAAATGGGGTGACCTTACCCATGGGCGCCAGGTCGCTTGGCTTTTAAGCGGGCAAGGTTCCCAAATGTACTGATGTTCGTACTGAAAGCTTCATGACAACCCCAAAAGCGCAATTAATGTGACTTCGGCTTTCATGGACAGGGCCAGGGCAATTAAAAACCTATGTACGCATTCTAATTACGTTAACAATAAAAACACTAGTTGGGAAGGCTACAATATGCATTCCAGAGAACCCTACCTTAGGCTACCCTGTACTTATGTGAAAAACATTCTTTGAAAAATGGAAACTATTTTTGTTTGCTTTTTTAAATGTCTGTACAATTTTTAATTCTTATTTTAATAATAATTGGTATATTTATAAAAATAGTTGTATCTTCTTTTTAAGCAGTTTTAAATTTTATTAAGTTCTACGGTTTTGAACACTTTTAGACAAAAATTTTAATTTTTAAAGCAATTATCTTGATTTTAGAACATTTTTATATCCGTTACTCGTAGAGTAAAAGGGTATACTGTAAACGTTGGAATGTATGTAACAGGGAGAAGGGGGCGTGACAGACCCCATAAAGTATATGTATTCGTGATCAGTAGTCGATATAGCCATGTCCGTCCGTCTGTCCGGCTGTATGACCAAAACGATCTCAGAGAACATAAGAGGTATAAAGGTTGCAAATCCAAATCAGACTACTATATCGTACAACTCCCATAAGAGCGATCGGTCAAAAGTACGCTCCAAATATAAATTAATATGAAACACTTATGCGTAACTTAGCTGAGTTCTGATTCAACTGCGCCTCGATTGTATTCACCCTAAGTGTTCATCCCGAATATCCAAATCGTCAAGAACTGTTCAAAACAGAGCTGCAAGCTGTCGATCCTTCGATCATATATCAAATTGCAGAGCCTATAAATAAGACTTCCACTTTGTCCCAGATTATAGTTTTCACTTTCTGATATCGTTCCAGCGTTAGCCGTGAAAATGCATTCGAATGAATTTATTTTTATTGCACATCAATTTGGTCGGTATTTTGAAAATGTGACATTATGGCGTGCGGGATACGGGAGATGTCATGACATTTTAGCCCTTAGGAACAAATGTATTGAAATAGATTAAATATACTAGCCACAGCTATAGATACAGCAATTAGACTAGACTGGCGACACTCCCATTGAAATTACAAGTGCATTTTTAGCGTGTTCCGCAGCGTCATTCGATGCGATATTGCAACTCTATTTTTTTTGTCTGTCGTAACTCTGTAGATTGTCGCGAGATATTTGCTAATCGGCTTGTCCCAATGGTAATGAATTGGATTGCTGATTAAAGATATGCATTCATGTTTTACCGAAGGTCGAGTTTTGACTTATATAAAGTGCATTATATAAGTACAACTATAACATTTAGAACTTTGAATTATGGAGATAAAAAAGTTGATTCTACTTTTGACGTTTTTTTAATTATTGTTCATCATGTTTTAAAATGAGATAAATTACTCGGTGCTTAAATACTATAAGTTAAAAACTCTTATAAACTTTATGACTATATTTATTAACACAAAAAAGAGGCTAAATTAATTTTCAAAATTCAGGATTTAAGCTTGGATTTTTATGGAAGAGGAAGTATATTAGGTGCATCGCATATTAATAGAGAAACTCAATTCCATCCAAACTTGTAGGGTATATTTAAATAAATATAGCTATATAAAAAGAGATGACATTGTCTGTTTTGGACAATATTCCGCACCTGTGACTCAAGCTAAAGTTGTCAATTGGCGAGTAAATAACTAATTTTCAGTTACACTTGTCGTTGAAGCAGCTAATTCTAAGACTCATTTAGTTCAAAACCTTACCTGTTCGACCTTTTTGTGAATCATTGTGGGAAACAGTGACCAGCCGCAGTATCCACCCAGACCAGCAACAATAGCGCCCAAGGCGCTGACAATCAGTGACCAATGTACCATTTTGTGTCCCCAGATAAGTTAAAACTTCAGTTTGAGAACAGGTGCTGACCCATTAGCCAATTTGTGTGACTCCGTTTGCTGCAATTTGGCCTTAACTTCAACTTGAATTTAGCCGGCAGCTCAATCAGCGCATAGTTTCTGGTTTATTTATTGGAGTAGTCTGACCTACGTCACGATTTTTGGCTGCTGTTGTTGTTGTTGGTTTGGAGGTGCCGAAACAAAGCGCACTATTTATAAGATATACGCGTTTTCAGGTTTTGCCTTTTGTTATATATACTTATATGTTTTGAAATAAACAAGTTGTTGAATGCGATGCGATGCGTTCGTTGTTGTTTTTTCCGTGTTGTTGTTTTTGTTGCTGTTGTTGGGGTTAGCTTTGGCTTCGTTAACTTCAGTTCAGTTCACTTCGGTTCGGTTTATTTTGCTATGCTTTGTATGTGTGCACACATATGAGAAATATTGTAATTTATAATGTCTTTTATGTGCTTTTGTCGTTGTAAATGCGCCAAAAGAAACAGACGAAAAAACGAGTTTTGCCTCGTTGTTTTGTTAGGTGAAAGCTTTGATTAATTTTTGCTTAAAACGCTGCTATTTGTTGTTTTTGTTTTTTTTTTTTAATATTTTGGACTAGTTTCATTTGGGTCGACACTTTGACACGCTTTAAAGCTCATCCACTAACTGACAGCTCAAGATAATTGCGGCGCTTATTTATTTGGTTCTATAAAGCACACACATACACGCACACGTAACGTTAGAGGAGCGCTTCTGATACAATCTGGCTTAGGATAGTTATAGGGTATGTGCGACGATAAAATCACCATTTATTTGTTTAACACGAAAGCACGCGAGTTGAGGCAGGACTAAAAAGGTCGAGTTTCGATTGTTGAGAATGGGTAAGCACAATATGTATTGCCCTTGTAATTAAATTATATGGGTCCTAATTACCGGGAATTTAAGTAATTTTTGGTTTCAATGTCTCTGAGATTGGTGCGCGGTGATCGAGACAACGCGCCGCTTGGAACAACTGTAAACGACTGCCAAAGTTCAAGACAAGCTCAGAGCAAAGCGTCAAGTTTGTTGTAAATCTTTTCTCTCCTCTCTCTTAGTATGTCTTTGACTCTCTTTGTCTTGTCCATGCCCTCTGGGCGATCTTTGTGTCTGCACAGTAGTGCTGGCAACTTTTTTTTTTGATAAAAACAAAGCTGTTTTGGTGGCCACTTTTGACAAAAATGTAATAAACTTAATCTTTAGTTTTATAAATAATCAATAATTTTATTAACGTCATGGTAGACGTGTTCCTTGTCATATTACTACATATTTTCAATTAGTTTCAGATGACAATCGTAATCTGTAGTTTCCTCTACTTGTAGTATTTAGTAGGAAAAACACAATAATGATAAAAAAAAATCAGTTAGATTATGCACTTTAAGCTCTTCTCAAAACAGTTGAGTTGGCAACACTGTGAAGAGAAACAAACAATGAAAGACAAGGAGAGAATAACATTAGCAACTGAAAATGTCGAATCACACTGTTGGATTTCATCCAAATCCCGGTAGTTTTATGCCGTTGTTGCTGATGAGCAACACTTTTTAATGTTGTTTTTGAGCAATTTGGTTATTAACATATGGGTGGCCCATTAGCAAATTAGTGCAACTAAATTTTTTTTCCATTTCATTTTTGAGTTTGCTAAAAAAATGCTTTAAATTATATTAAGTTTTTTTTGGTAGATTAAGTAAAGGTTCGGATTTTTGTCAGCTTCGGCTTTTGCAAATTATTAATCGGTTAGATTATATTGAAACAAAACTGCTGAATAGTAAATTTTGGAAATACATCTCTAATTTGTACCTTATAAACCATGTTTTCCTTAATTTTTTTTTTTTTTTGTATAATGTCAAAAATGTAAAGGATCTGTTTTGGCTACCATCGAGTACTGGGTTTATGTATTAGTTTTTTGTCAACAATGTTTAAGGTCAGATTTCATTTTTCTCTCTCCCTCTCTCTCTTTCTCACACACTCTGTTTGGTTTGTCTCTTTAGTATTGTCCGGAGAGACTGCAAATGGTGAAACTCTCTTCAAAAGCTGTGTGGGTGTATTGTTCGTATGGTAGAAAAAAAAAAACCAACAAACAAATACAACCTAACGCATTAACAGGTTTTTTTCTTTTGTTTTTTGGTTTTACATTTAATTTTTGTGCGTGTCATGAATTTTATAAATAAAAGGTACAGTAACAACAACAAGAGGAGCGGGTGAAGCTTTTGTTGAACTTGACACGATTGTTGTTGTTGCTAATTTTTTTTTTTTTTTTAAATTTGCAACAGTTGTTTTTGTTGTTTATATAAATTGCCGTTCAGAAACTGCTTCATTTGTTGTGGTGTTAGTTGAGCAAGCATGTAAAATTTTTTATTGAAAAAGGAGAAAGAAAAGTACAGTCGAGCACGCCCGACCGTATAATACTCTCATTTTATTTTCGATTATATAGTTATATTATTAAAATAGGTATTGGGGTATTACAATGGATAGTACTTGCAGTAAATCACCTTGAAACAAAAACATATGTTTGTGTGTAAATATGTATAATGTATATACCAGTGATCGAAACGGCCAGCGTCCGCGGGCAGCGCGGCCGCCACAAAAGCAGCATAAACGTTCGTTCATATGTTTTTATGTTTCTGTCTCCAGCATTAATACTTGTAGACTAATATGATTTATAAACGAGCTTTTTTTCCTTTTTGCTTCTGTAATTAAAATAATGGTGTCAACATATAGCACAAACGTTACTTTTTTAATTATTCTATAGCATTATCCTACACTTTTAGCCTAGTTTTTGAAGGACCATGAACCCAGTTTCTTAGTACTTGCGTGCAGTTTGTTGATATCGCAATTTTAATATTTATTGCATTTTTTATGTCTTGCTTGTCACTTGACTACCGAGCAAAGCAAAGCAACTGTCACATCCTTAGCACACACACACATATGCATACACACATACACACACTCATACACAGACACAGTGTGTCCTCAACTGTGTGACCTGAAAATTAAATTCAAATCTCAAGTAAATACCGAGAATAAAGCAAAATAAAAAAACAGTTTTGGTAGTCGTTACTGTACAATATGATTGCATGTATGTCCCACAGCTTAGACGATTATATCAAGTCGAAATTTTAGGCATTTGATTGGAATAAAGTATGAAATTTCACACGCCAGGAGATTGTGTCTCCCATCTTCTCCTTTTTTCCCTATAATAATAATAAATAAACAATCAAAACTATTCCAACATGCAAAAATATCCTTTTCGATTTCTAGCAATTTATAGATAATTTGTTATGGTGGTGATGTCAGTCAGGCAGTCAGCATACAGCTAGTGAGTCAGTCAGTCATTCTATCAGTTTATAAGTCTTTCAGTCAGTATGCCAGTCATAGCTCAATGCCTGCCAACTGGCACAAGGACATACCACGTAGAAGTTTGTTTATTTGCGATTCGGAATGCATTTCTAATTTTTATTATGCTCGCCAAATTGCTTACAACCATCTAAGGGGCCGTATGCGTATTTTTTCGCCCCAGCAAAAAATACAAGAAATACAATATTACTTAAAACGCAATATCCATGAATCCATTTATTCAAAGGCATGGAAAGTCAAGTAAGTATCAAATGGGGGAAACTCGGCGTATGAGCAATGCATACTTACTACTACTAAAAGGCTTACTCTTCACTATTGTTGTCATCGTTATCGTCGTTATTGTTCTTGTTGTTTGGGTGTGTCAATCTAGAGAACAATATCAAAACTTGGCATAGTCACAACATGAGCAAGAGCTCAAGAGCTAAATTCCCATCATAGTCTCGACTCGCCCGGTTATCGTGTTCTATCTGCCTGTCTGTCTCTCTGTCTTTCATCGTCTAGTGGCAATCCAAGATGCATGAACATGCATAAAGTTTACGCCTGGCCAATGTGAGCGACCGATTGATGGGCATTTGACGTTTTTCCCAGATCCGCACAGTGGTTTTCTTTATTTTCTTACATGGAAAGCTAAGTTGTGCAAGGTTGTTTAAATATTTTTAAATAAATATAAATATATTTAAATAATAGTCGGATTTCTAGCAATCAACATAGTTTTGAAAGGATGATAGCGAAAACGGCAATACTAATTACTTTAGTTACTTAAGAGTGAAAATTTAGATGAAATAGAGTAGGAACAATGAAAGAAATCCACTGTGCTTTGTCCTCCTTTGTAGTGTTAGCCTTAGGCTCGTGAACATTGAAACTGTGTCATATAGAGTGCTAAAAGATTTATGTGCTGCACCTCGACTCTTTCTTTCTCCGTCTGTTCCTATTGCTATCCCGCTTTGTTCCTCTGGCCGTCCGTTCGTCTTTGCCTGTGCCTCTGCATATCTGTCTATTGCTCCCAATAAGTGGCGCAAACGACAGGCGCTCACCACAGGCTTAAGTGTGTCTCACAGATAGATAGACAAACTTGTTTGGGTGTGTGTGTATTTGATTGTGTGCTACACTTTTTCACTTCATATTTGTTGTTTTTATACTCTCTGTAAGAGTATATTGGGTTTGTCAAAAATATATATATATATATATATATATATTCATAATCAGCATCACAAGCGTCTTAATTATTGTACGATTTAGTCCGATTTTTCAATTATATAACTATAAAATAATCGGGAATAAAATGCAAAGAGTATTGTACGGTCGGTCGGGCATGCTCGAATGTACTTTTCTTTCTTGTTGTTGTTGTGGTAGTAGGCCCTGCAGCAAAGCAATTCTGTATAATTGCCAGGAATACGATGACTACTGTTGCAGTTTGCCCTCAAAAACGGAACTTCAAGTAAGTTAATTGCTTTGGATTTGTGGATTTATTCTACTAAATAGTGTAATTGACTCCACTGGCTAAGAGAGACCATGGACTGATTATCTGCCCTAATGAACAAATCAAGCTTGAGGTTTTCATGTTTGAGTTAATTGAAAAAGGCTTAGAAGAAGAGTTCGTTATCTATGTTTTGTACACATGCGTTGATCAGGTAGTGAGTAAATAAGTGAAAAACCGTATATAATTTAATCTGTCACCCAGTAGATACAGTTTCTAAAGTTGATTGAATAAATTTTAAATTTTCTATACCAACGATTTATATTTCCACTGAACATGACCGCTCGACACCTGCCCAATAATTGCTTAAAATGAATTATTGAGAGTTAAGATTTCATTGCATACAGACGCAGGCCACAATCGATGTCCTTCGGAGCAAAACAGTGCAGGGACAATGCAATGCAGCCTGCCATCTTGCCAGCCGCTTGGCTAAGTGTAGGACTCGAGCAAAATTCGACTAGGACGCGACGAACGCGAATGAATAGTTCAGTCAAGCTCACCCAGCCATAAAATTCCCTGTGCGACTCCTGACGTCCACTCCCCCTCCTCATTAAACGTTAACTGATGTATATTTAGTATGAAAAGTTAATTTGTGGGATTTGTTTAAATATTATATTTTTATGTGCGAATTCTCTGCATTTAATAAGGGCAGCATATCTTCACACTGGGTATAAAAACCTCTCAAAGCGCAGCTTGTTCAAGGCCCATGAACCCATTTCTCAGACTTCTCTTTCGCATTTTAGCCCACTTGGCCCACTGCTAATAGCACGCATACGCCGCGTCGTGCTGGCAAAATCAAAACATAAAGCGAGTGTAGACCCAAATCTAGTAGTTGTTGGGGCAGATAGGCGAGAGCGGAAAGGAGGCGGGAATTGCAGGTACAGGCTGTAGCGGAAAAGGGGCAATTCGGGCTTAGGTTCGGGTTTTTCAATTTATAGTTTGGTTTTTTTACTGTTGCACTTCGTGACATCCTCGTCGTCGGTATTGTTGTTCGCCGGGAGCGCGTGACCGGCGCCAAAGAGAGAAGGAGAGAGAGCGAGAGTATGTGTGAGAGAACCGAAGGAGTTTCCCTTCATAGTGGTGATGATGATGATGATGAAGCAACATAATCGTACTCGTGCAACGCTAGCGAAATGCATTTCGAGCTTTTAACTTTCCGTATTTTGTATTTCGTATTCAGTTCTGCTTGAGTTTTGAGTCCGTGCAGTGCCTGTGAGCGGAATCCGAGCCTGAGTCCGAATTCGAGCTAGAATTTTAAACAAAATCCGAAATAGAAGCAGAGGCAAAGTAAAAGCAAACAAGTGCAGTATCAGTGCAGTGTGCATATGTGTGTGTATGTGTGATAGCATAGATACAGATACAAGCACAGAGATACTTACACATTTTCAACCGAAAAAAGTGAAAAGTGAAAACAATCCAGGCCAGCGCCGAGTGTTGACCGAAAACTGTAAACAGTTAATTAGTAATTCCAAAAAAAAAAAAAGAACGGAATTTGGACGTTTAGGAATTAAAAAAAACGTGAAAATATTTGTTGAACAAAATACGACGCACAATTTGCAAGGAAACAATGTCGACGCTGCCATTTCTGTTGAGCGTGGCCGACGAGCTGGACAACATCCATACACAGTCCTACATGGATGACTTTGGTCTGGGCTTCCATCCGCATCGGCAATACTACCGCACGCCCACCATTCAGCTCTCCTTGCCGGCCAGCAGTGACTGGACTGGCAGGGATTGGCAGGGACGACATGCGCGCTATCGCAGCTACAAGTTCTATGATGTCACCGAAAACAATCTCGAAGAGGACGACGAGCAGCTAGAGCCGAAGCAGCAGCAGCAGCAGCTGAGATTGGAGGAGGAGCAATTGCAGCAGCAATCCCAAGAACAACAGCAGCAACAACAAGATGTACACACTGCCAAAATGGTAATGATTAAATCAAATTCGCATGACGTGGGCGTCGGAGGACTAGGCTTGAATCTGAAGGCGGGCGAGGAGGATGATGATGAGAACATTGATCGCACCGTTCGCATGTATAATCTATCCAAAAAGTGCTGCAAGAACTATTACCGTCATGCCATCGAAATGGATGGTCCTGGGGCGAGTGGGCGTGTCAAGTGCAGTAATCTGAGAGCCGGAAGTCATCTGACTCCCTCTGATTCCAGTTCCGAGGAGAGTCTCCAGAAGATGCCATCGCCCATAGAGTTTCTCACCTGTTTTCTGGTGAAGAAGTCGCGAAATTCCAAGTGCTCGGCGGCAACGCGAGCAGCTGAGCACCTCAAGAAATCATAGAACGCGGTCGCGTTGTTGCCGCCGCCGCCGCTGACAACAACAATAACAGCACCGACAGCAACAACAACGACTGCATCGGCATCGATGACATCAACGTCTTCGAAGCGTCGTAGTAACTGTTTCTGAATGTTGGCAAGAGTCGGTGTGCTTTGTGGCCAGGCCTGGAGCTGGCTGCAACGTTGTGGAGAGCTGCCAAGCTCTGAGCCAACAACTTTGCCCGCCACACGCCTGGGACGCATTACCTATTAAAGGGGCGTGGCACACGCGACTCTTACAAATTAGTATTACAATTTAAGCTTGGATTGCAGTGACTTAGAGACACGTAGCTCATGCACAGAGAGAAGAAAGGTGTACTTAGTTTTCGATTTAAACTATTTAAATGAAATTGTCGTAAAAATACGTTAACCAAGTACAAAAATCTTAACTAAGACAGCAAATAGTTAAAACAAGCTTAACCCTTTATTGACCTCAAGGTGGTAGAACATTTTTTTACTTTTGAAATACCTTAAACTGGGACCCTTTCAGGACCCTTTCTACAAAAATGATGAATTTGAAAGAAAATGCTTTTCTCTGTGTATGCACAAGTTAGTCATTCAACTTGGAGCGACAGTGAAATTCTAAATTCTAATTGGAGAATGGATAACACACCGAAATTGTTTTTTGAAGTAATTAAAATATTCACAATCGCTAAACAGAATACAATTTTATAGCCAGATTTATATAAGAAATATGAGCATTTGTTAAGCAAGAGTTTTTTATACAAATTTTTTAATATGAAACACAAAATGAAAATGAAAGCTATATTTATATTTGTACCTCTTATATGTATTATAAACGTAAAAAAACGTTTAAAATTGGTAAAGTTTAAGGCACGTCAATAGCAAAAGGGAAAAAGGACACTTTAAAAAGCAGCGAACAAACTAATACACACACAATGTACGCTCTTGCTTTTTATTTTGGATTTCAAAAAATGAAAAAGGAAATACCAACAAATATTGTAGAAGTAGCTTTAATAGTTTCGATAATGTCGGCAAAAGGGTTGGAATGGATTTGAGTTTGGTTTTTGTTTTCATACCCTGTGTGAGTGTATGCTGCGTTTGTTAAAACTATGTAAATGATCAAGATTTTTTATTGATCAATAGCGGAGAATAGTATAAAATCTTAAGGCATAAAATATTAATCAAATACTTTACAAATGTTTAAATTCTAAAATCGGAAGAGTCGTACAGGTTATACTACAGTCGGTTTTTTATTTTATTATTATTTTATTTTTTAGTTTCCACAGTTGGGAAACAATAAAAAGTTAAAGAACTTGTACCGATTTTTGAGTCGAAAGAAATGAGAAAATCAAAGGTTAAATAATGGATTTGATTGGTTGAGTAACTACATAATATTTTTCGTGTTCTAAATGTATTCTAAATGTTGTTTTACGACGCAAAAGAAGAGAATTTTATATATATTATATACTAAGTAAATACAAGTTCTGCACTTTCAGAGATTAGTAAGAAACAGAGCTACATACCATAATCGCGTATTATATTTAGTTGATAAGGTCTTTTAAATATAGCATTGTAAGAGAATAATCATGATGTAATTGCATATTAACTCACTCGTACTTACTGCTAAATGTTACTGATGTCAATCAATCATATTTAAAATACTTGAATACTTACGACTTTAAGAACTTTAAGAAGTCTCTCTCCCAAAACATGGCAAAGTTAAAAACGTTTATGATCTAGAAATACTCGTACATAAAATATACATATATTTAGAGAGCGGATCGAACTTGAAACTGACTCGTTTAATATTGTTATTGTTACTAAATTAGTTGAAAATCGTCTCCTATATAAGCACTCTACAAAATCAAAACTACATACTTTAGAAACGCGACGCATATCATTAAAAAAGTTATTAAAAACAGCTTAATCGTATCAAATGCATAACTTAAATATAATTAACTTGGAATTCAATAAATGAAAGTGTAACTAATTCAGCAACATTTTTTTTTATTTTAATTTCTCACTGGCGATGAGTAAATTACCTTCGAACAACCTATAAAAAGTTTAGTTCATCTATTTTTCTTATAAATGTTCTTATTGAACAAAACAGGAATTTGAAACCACCTTGTTATTCAAAGCTGCGAATAAGCTTTTAAGTATTCGTCCTTTTCACAGATTTGACTTCGATTGCCTTGAGCACAGACAAGGCACCTTAGCAAATGTCCTTGAAGTCGTAGACTTAAACTTGACACTTGCAATAATTTTCCAAACGTCAACTCAAAAATTTCAAGTACAAGACAATAAAAAAACTGGTAGATAAAGCGACAGTCGAGCTAGCCGACTGCAAAAGACCCCGTGCCTTCTAAGGATCCACTAACATTAACGCTTTTAAGATAACAAAATAGTTTAGTTATATTATCAGTTGTCGAATCCGGAATGAATGCAAAAAAAAAGGTTTTATGATTTTGAATGACATTTCAAAAAACACAAGTTTTCGTACTTATCTCATTCTTATTTATTTTTCAAATTTGAATGCACTTAGATAGACATAGATCGCTAAAGCGACTTGGTTGTTAATGCTGATCAAGAATATATATATTTTATGGGGCAGACCTAGGTCCTTCTGACTGTTACGCGTTTTTTGACCAACCCAATAGACCCTGAGCCCTTTTTGAGTATGGGGCCTAAAAACGCAGACGACCAAAAAGTTTAAAAATATTTGCAAAAATATGCGCAGAAGAATGTTTGAAAAGAGTGACCTTTGGTTTGACTAAAAGGAGCACTGTTAATGGCGTGTCCTTCCGTTGTCCTTTCGCATATGAGTTTGGGTGCTGCTGCAGTTATCCTGACCCTGGATATGCCAAGGATTCGGTGTCAGTGGATTTTTTTTATTTCAAAATTTTATTTCGGAATTTAAAATGAACTGCAGTGACAATTTTTTCCCCCACCTCGCTCTCGGTTCCACCGTCGTATTTTCCATTTCATGCATGGAAAAACTTACATCAAAGATAATAACACTTGCCTTGTCCCACCATTACTCTCCTTTTTTTTTTAATGGTCTATTGGGTTCAATAGCACGGCACGAAAATAGAATAATATGTAGAACGGCTCTACTTCTAGCAGTCCCTTTCTGTTCCCCCCCTTGAGAATGCCTATAAATACAACTATGTGTATTTCGTATGCAAACAAGTGCATACGTTGTGGGCGTGCCAGGGGTGCCGGAATGGACTATAGGAAATGCAGCCATCGTTAGGTTCCTCTTAATACCCATTACGTGTACATTATAAAGGGTACGCTGTTTACCCAAAGTGCATTCTTATGGTAGAAGTGGAAGATAACCCTTAACTATATTCTATCGGTGAGCAAACCGAACACACTACTGCACCACTTATATAACGTTAGTCATGGGTATTTCCAAGTCGTTCAGTCTCGTTCCCTTCTTGTTCTCTTTTGCTGTCTTGCCAAAGTAAACTGAAACTTTTTACGTGCTGCCTTTATTCATGTTTTCTGGTCTTAACTTGACTTCACTCTTTTGTTGCTGCGGTGTGTTGCCTCTTTTTAAGGAATGTGCAGAAGGAAGCCGGGTGGGAGGCTTCCTTTTTTGCACGGCCAATTACAGTTTTCGATAGGTTACGCTCAAAATGTGCCTGCACTGCTAAAAAAAAATGAATATGTTCTAAAACAAAGAACACGCAGCTTATAAACTGTGCCCCCCAAACTTAAAATATGTACTAACACTTAATACAAATATTGGTATAAATACACATGTGAATAATTTATATTTGTTTTCATGAAGATTTGGGTCTTATTTTAAAAACTTTTGAAACCAAGCAAACTTGAAACAAATCATTTAAAATTTGTAGCAGTGTATGAAATTGTCTACCAGTTTTGCTAATACAGCGCATTGCAGTGTTACATCCAGTGACGCGGTTCGCTTTATTTGCGTTCGCCTTTACCAACAAACAGTTGCCCTTTTGTGGCTACCTTGGTTTCTTGGCGACCTGTTCACAATTTATTTTTGCACCCAACTTCATTTGTGACCAACAAGACGATGACAATGATGACGAAGAGCAAACTTGAGCCTTGCCTTCTAAAGAATTATTCTTGATTTCTGGTAATTAGTTTGACACAATTTTCATATCAGCTTTTCTTTCTCTCTCTCTCTCTCTCTTTCTCTCATTCTTTCTATCTCTCTCTCGAACTATCTGCCTGCCATTAAGTTCAGTTCATTCCGCCAATGTTATTTGGCGATATTATAAATATTTAATGGCCTACTTTTAGGCGAGAACACAACCGTAAATTGATCGCTTTTGCTGCAGTTTTTATTTCATTAAATTTATGCAACTGTTTCATATTATGTATTTTGAAAACTTTTACTTGTTTAAATATGTAATAGAAACATTTCATATTAAATGTAAGCTAAAATGAACGTGTCAATTTATAAATTTATTTAAGCAGGATCTATTTGTTTTTTAATGCAAATTTGGAATGTTGTAGATTCTATTAGAAACCACTTTTTATTTTGTTTTAAACGACTGATTCATATAAACCCTGATTAAAATGTAATTATTTTTAAAGAATCGTGCATTTTAAAATGCCTACTTTTCGGCTGTTGGTTGAAATGTTTGCGCTTATTTAATTTGAATCTATTTAGTGACGATTGTACGTGACTAATATACTCTCTGCAAGAGTATGTTGGGTTTGTAAAAAGTATGTAACAGGCAGAAGGAGGCGTGACAGACCCCATATAGGATATATATTCTTGATCAGCATCACACACCGAGTTGATATTAGTGTTTTAATGCAAGTACTATCCATTGTAATTCCCCAATTTCGATTTTAATAATATAACCATATAATCGGGAATTAAATGCAGAGAGTATTATACGGTCGGGCTGGATTGACTGTACTTTTCTATCTTGTTTTTGTTTGGATTATATATACTATACCGAAAGGGCTTGATATTTCATAAACATTTAGTATGAATAACCCCAACAACAAATGGACACAAACAGGCAAAGTTTTTCAGCTGCTCGTTTTGTTTTCCGAACTCACATGTAAAGTATGATTTAAGTTTTTTATTAGACCAATAAAAAGTTTTTTTTTTTATTTTTTTGCGGAGGTGTTATCAACACACACGGGCTCATAAAATCGAGAGACAAACGTAAAATGTTGCGCCAATCGAACAAATAGTTCCGAATTTTTCAAAGATGTTCTCGGACTGTAAACTATAGACGGGGGACCGGGAACTAAAGACTTGGCTATGCTGTTGCTCCTGGCATTCTGCCCGTTGGATGACAAATTTGTGGCTAGCAAATGAGCCCACATTTGAGGCAATAAACTAGCTGCAAAGCGAACATATTGTTTAGCTTTGTGTTTCACTCAGTTTTAGCTAAAGGCATTGTCAACAGCTGCATTTTGATTTCAAAGTGAGTGAGTTTCCTTATAATTGTTTGGACCGGTGGGTGGGTGGGTTAGCTGAAAATGTATGCAAATCAGTTAAGAGATCAAGTCCATATAGAAAGCAAATCAAATATTTTACAAGGTCTTGTGTAAGCAGAGGCAAAGAAAGTGCTTTTCATGAGACCCACACCCTTTTCGAATTCGTTGAGATCGTTGGGGTCGTTTACTGTTTACTTCGCATTTGATTTGATTTTGCCATAAAATCAAACAAATTAGTCGATTGTTTTGTTCTGGTTGTTTTTTTTTTAGACCCCGCACTCATAACATCGAAAGGTCCATTGGGTTTGAAGAAAAATGCTTAACAGGCAAGAAAGGCGTGGTCTCTCACATTAATATTATATGTTCTTGATATACTCAGTGAATAATATTTTTAGATATTTCATCTAAACTTAGACACTGTACACGTGGTACCTTATGATGTACCCTGTCTAAGTGTAGTAACTCAGATAACTATAATTTATAGCTACCGTTTGGTCTTAATTCAATAATTAGTAAGAGTACAGGGTCTTTTACAATCGACTCGCTCGACTGAAACTTTTGCTGCTAGTTTTTTTTAAGCATTTTATAAAATTGTTTAGCTGTAATTACATTGCATTATTGTCACTAGTTTACATTGCTGTTATTTTTGTTGCTGCTGCGGCACTTCATTGATTTTCAAATGAGATTCTGTGCGCGCATTTCACGGTTACACTACGCTACAGGGCATCTGAATAAACATAGAAACTTTTGGGGAAGGGGAACGTGCGACCAACTTATATTTATAGACTTAATTTTAGTTCATGTTTCCCCCAGCATACATAAATTATATTTCTGATTATTTACCGATGCTTCCAAATAGATGTCAAGCGCACAAACATTACTCTAATTTGAGTAGATTACCATAAATTTTAGTCATGTCGCTACTAAATAATAAGAACAATTTTAGAATATATTTAAACCATTAAAATTTGTTGAAGAGCTAATGAGTTTAGTTTTAGTTAAATATAGAAGTTTTACACATCAACCAAAAAAAGATAAATATATTATTTAAAAATGTATACAAATAGCACAAAAAAACTAAAATATGATTATATATATAAATTAATCGTAAATTCAAAGTCAAACTTGAAATATTTGATCTACAAATATATGTTGGAATCACAATTAATTATATTATTCCCCAGAATTCCGTCTTTTTAATGCAGCTTTGCTAAAATAACAATTCTAAAGTACTTATACAAGTTAACTTTTCTTTGGCTCTGTAGCATGCTGTAAATTTAGTGTACCCAAAATCAAGTACACATAGTAAATAGTCGCGATGCCAATATAATTACAATCAGACTCTGGCAATATCTATCTCCTCAAATAACAGCAATATCAACAAGAGAGCAAGAACAACACAAAATACAATTATAAATGGGGTTTGGTACGTACACACACACAGAAAAGTCCGACCTCATCATAGTTGTCACCATGACAAGGGGCTAAGGTCGTGCGAAAAGTGGAAATAGGGAAGAGGGGAGCAGGTCAGGCCCATAAATGTTATGTTCACGATGAGCTAATTCCGATGCCAATCTTTCATCCCTTCCCCTTCTTGTCGCTGTTGTTATCGCTTATATTTGCTTCAAATCGATGGCAATATCCAAAAAGCCGAAAAGCCGTTTAACAGACAACAGAACGGGCGTTACGTGTATACAAATTGCCTTTTGTTATGACTACCAGCTAAAAGCTACAAATGTTTCAATCCAATGTACTACAAGCATCAACACATGTTATAGATACTGTATCTGTATCTATAGCGAGTTAATTGAAAATGAAAATCCGCATCAAGAGTCAAAAAGCACCAAATTTGGTCAAAAAGTGAAAAGAATTATGCGACGATTTCGAACGTTTTGTATTCGGACTTCCGTTAAAGAATTTGTTTAAATTAGCTTGCTTTAGATACATGTATATACATATGTATAAACTAATATAGTTATGCATAACGTATCTATAGATATACGGCGGAAATACTGCGTAATTAAATCAAGCCAGCAAGAAAAGCTGCAGCCCATTAAGACGACTTGTAAAGACCGTGTACTCATTATGATTTAAACATGATTGCATCATAATCCAATATCACTTAAATACTGCTATAAGATCTAAAGTTTCCACGACAGCTTTGAGTTTTTGACTTTTACAGATCAAAATATATATTTTATTGGGTCGGTTACGGCCCCTTCTATTACTCACGTTTTTTCTGGCAAACTTTATAGACCCTTGAACTCATTTTGTTATTTAGTTGGTCTACTGAAATGTTTGAAAAAAGTGATCAAACTTGAATCAATTTAAGGCTTAGTTTTGGGCTCGTTATGGGAGAATGAGTTTTTGATAATTAGTATAGGGTTACAGCTATTTAAATGTAATTTCAATTGGTTTGTTCTCAGTTTTTACATTCTGTTAGTTTAGTTTTTAAATATGTTTATTTGTTTTGACGGAAATAATGTTTATTGGCACCGCTAAGGAAGCATTATAGAGATGACAACCCACCAACAGTAACACAACCCACCAATATTTCACCCAACCCAGCCTCATGGATATCGACAGTTTTAAGATAAATACTAGCACACCGCCTTGGATAGAACTGTAGCTGTACACTGGCCAAAAATAATGTATAATTAATATGAACACGAATCTTTAAAATAACGTTCGTTAATTTAAAAGAAAACTTTTGGTTTTATAAGACAAGTCTTCACTTGAAATGTGTTATCTATTTTTCAGTACAAAATCTTAACTTAAGATTGTGTTCTTTTTTATCAGTGTAGCTGTGGTTGTTAGTAACGTCACAGCTGTTATTGCTTTGCTACGGCTTAACCCACTGTGAACTGAAGCTGAGCCACACCACAGTCTGTTCTATAAAAGGTGCTGGTTGTGTTTGTGTCGAGCTTAATTGGCTTAGCGCTAAAATCGAGTGCGGACGTTCAGAAAACGCGCTGAATCGAAACGGAAAAGTTTTAAAATAAGTTCGTTCCATCCGTGAAACCCGCAACGCGTTGCTGCGTCCTGTCAAATACTAACATAAAAAATAAAAATAAATAGAAAGATTTCAACAATACACAGACAGACTTGAGATGGCTCTCGTTCCTGCTACAAACAATACGGATTGGGATTACTGGGACTATCGTCGTCGATTATGGCGCGATTGGGATTTAACCGCCGATTGGGATGTTCCCTATTGGAAGCGTCTGTCTCGAGTGGGATCTGCTCCCGATCTTAGCCGAGTTGTAGTGGGCAAGGATGGCTTCGAGGCCAATGTGGATGTACATCAGTTTAAGCCCTATGAGATAACTGTCAAGACAACTGGGGACACTGTCGTCGTGGAGGCTAAACACGAGAAGCGTCGTGATGGCGACACTTTTGTCGGTCGACACATTGTCAAGCGCTTTGTTTTGCCCCGAGGCTACTATCCCAACGATGTCAGATCCGAACTTTCCTCCGATGGCATCCTCACCGTACGCTGTCCACCGTATCTAAGCAATGAGCGAAGTGTCTATGTCCGCCAAGTTGGGCCCTCGTATTTGAGCATCAAGAACTAATATATAATTAACTAATACTTCAAATCAAACTGGAAATCAAAAATCACAACCACAGTGGATCAGTCATTATGTTGTTTGTGTTTCTGTTTTTAGTTTTCTTTGTTAGTTTTTGCACACGAACGAAATTGATTTACAAATAATGTAATTAATTTTAGTTACAATTTCACAAATGGCTTAATTAATTAGTTAAAAGGCTTATTGGACTTTTTTGTAATTAACCAAAACATTTCTTAAGTTAAATAAAAAAGTTTAATTTATTAAAAACCTCAAAATATTGTTTTTCTAAACAAAAATCAATCCAACTGTCAACATTAATTGGCCAAACGAGCTAGACTCGAGAGTAAGTCTATATAGAGTACCCTTGATCAATTTCCGTAAATCCCAACTAAGGTAAAGTTTAAAATGTAAATAGAGCAATAAACAACAACAAGAACAACAACCTGGAACAGAACACCTCATAGACCCACACATAACACAACAAGTAAATGCATGTGCTTGGTTGCATTAAAAAATGTGCGACTTTTGTCGCTACTGTTTAGACAATCACATATGTCAGTCTCTATAAAAATTGAGAGTTCCCAAATACCCTGTAGTCTTGGGTATTTGGGGTTGCTTTCTAGATTATAATTTTTTACTTTTTGAAGGGAATGTCTCAATAGCTATATCTTGAGCTTAATGACTGGGGCTACACCCATATGGGTCGCATCAACTCTTTGTGAGCAACTTAATTTGTTAACTATAAATAAAATAAAATATAATAATGAAAAGTAGCAACAAAACATGTTTGTAGCAAGCCAAATAAGTAGACGACTCGCGAGTTTACCACACCTACGCGACTCTGAAATTTATACCCATTCGAGAGTGCATTTAGTTTTAATTAAAAACAATTATTGCTACATACGTATAGGTACATACATATACAGATAGTTAAGCTATGTGTAGAATTCGAATAGGGAATCATGTGTTTTAATTATTTCCAGCGGCTTTTTTGATTTACACGAAATGATTGATGCATTTTATATAATTCTGAGACTAAAATTATTGTTTATGTTCATATTGTTAGACACCGAGTAAAAAGATCGACTTAAATTAAATTAAGTTTTACTGAGTCAATAAACTCGAACCAAATAAAACTCTTTATTTACAAAACTTCCTAATCTAAGTATGGGTCAAACTTGTTACAGTGCACCCTTTGGATAAAACGTTATTATTTAAAGAAAGCTTTTACAATTATTAAAACTTTATATCAATATATTTGAAATTTAAACTGATTTTGCCATAGTTTGCAACAAGTTATAGCCGTTTTGAGTTTAAAATCATTAAAGTTTTTGTTCTGTGTGCAGACCTTTCTATTGAATGCGCAATTTTCACAGTTCAGCTGTCTGCATGTTCCCTGTTGGTGTTGCGCATTCATAACGTTTGCGATTACAAGTTCTCAACTCAATTTTATCAAGTTCAATGCAAGCAACTTTAGCCCGCTTCTTGGATCACTGAAAGAGAGAGAGAATAGTAGAGAGAGAATTTTCAAAGCACTGCGAGTCAACGGTTCGTCCGATAGTTATCATTGTGAGTGACGACAATGATGATGATGATACACTCGCATTTTAAAAATAGGCCCACGCTTCTCTCCCAAATGACTCCCTACGACTACAACACTTGTGCTCGTCTCTCGCGCTAATTTACTTTATGATAAACATAAAAGATCAGCATATATCGTTCTGTTCTTGTATTTTAGATTTTGGAGACAAAATCGGAAAAACAGTTTCCCTTTAAGAGACAGTGCCTCAGTCTTTCCTTGGCAGTTGTCGGAAACGGTGTGTTTTCTTTCGTTTATTTCAGTCAAATATTTTCAGTTATTCTCCATCGTTTTGTGGTTTCACCTGGCAATGAGATCGGTTGCTCTATATTCGCATAGTTTATTACAATTATTCGTAGAGTTTTCTTTTGAACTTTCGTGGAATGTGCTTACTTATGAAAATTGCCTTTCTATATAAATATATTTATATTTACATATAGATTCTCGTTAAGACATAGTGTTGGGCGTGCTATTTATAAGACCGCCTTAATCTTAATGGATTTTTATATACCAGCAATGCCTATACACCATCTATATTTTCAGTCTTCTCTTGTATTTTAATGTTCTAAAAACTAAAATTTATTAATGTCTTGTCATTTATAAAAACAAAAAACTAAAATTAAAAATTTTTTAAACGTGCAGAGGTGTGAAGAAAGTTGTTTCGATTGGAACAAACAATATTTTTTGGCTTGAAAATGTCGCCAGCTCATTTTATTTTATGTGTGCTGAGCTGCATTGCATTTTACGGAGGTAAGTGGGCGGGGCAACAGGAAGTGAAACTAGATATAGACGTGAAAGAATATTATAATATCTCAATTAGAATATTTTAAAATTTATTAATTCCTTTGAAAGTTTAAGTATAGCACATATAATTTGATTAAAACCATAACATCCTTAAGATTGTCCCATTGTCCTAAGTTTCTTCGTCATAAAAGGTACATTGTTATTTTCAAAAGCAGAATAAAATCATATTAATGAGTGTCATAAAAACCATTTCCTATAGTATCTAATGAGACATATGTATGTATATATAAGACATGTGCTTTTTATGACATCTCCATATGCCCTACAAAGTGCATTATAGTTTAACTATCGAATATGTTACTCCTCATGTCGGAAAGTCTTTTGAAATATTTAGCCTTGGAAAGCTCTTAACTCATCCAAAGAGTCATCTTATCCTAATTTGAGTGATTTGATTTTTATTTAATCTCAGAAAAGCGTGCCAAGTCGAAAGTGTATCCAGTTTTCGGCTTCAGGGAGCAGTCTTTTTCATGCTTTTATTTACCGACAGACAATTTATATAGAACAGTCCGATGAATCATTACTGAAATGGTCTCCATAGATCTTCAGTTCCCCTCGAAATAGTCCACTTAATTACCGGCCGGCATTTACAAAACTAGAAACATAAAAACTGCTCGTAAATTTCGAACAGATAAAAATAAACGAAACGACAATGAAAATGATTTTAAGCAAATATTTAAAATGAGAGATTTTAAGCTATAGATTTTTAATATGAAAACTTTTTGTTACTAAAGTTATTATAAAGATCAACTTGGTTTTTGTTTTATAGCAACGGATGCTATCTATGAAGATTGCCAGACACCTCCGCCCGTGGATCATGCCAGGGCTGAGCTGTTCGAGGACAAGGTAAATCACGTGAACACCGCAATCTATAATTGTGAAAGAGGTTATATTTTGAACGGTCCCAATGAACTAATCTGCAACGTTAATACCGAGGAATGGCAAGGCGATCCACCGATGTGTCTCAAGGGCAAGGGTAAGTGCAATCAAAGGCTATATCTCCATTGCATGCTGAAATAGTGTTGATTTATTTAAATCAATACCAAATTGTCCATTGACTAATCGAAACACTTTATTATTGGATATTGTAGTGACTGTGCACTCGGAGAGAAAAAAAGAAATGTTGGCCATTCCGGAGGAGCCCAATGTGCCCACTCAGTTAGCCCAGAAGCTGGACCTGAGCTGCATTCAGGCTAAAGTGCAAGCGCCAAAGATCAGTCACGGTGTTGTGGCCAAGTATGAGCGTCGTCGACGTGGCGAGAAAATCTTTCTGGTTGCCTACTATGCCTGCCATGAAAACTACGACTTTATGAGGACTCAAGTCTTTGCTCTCTTCTGCAGTGGCAAGCAATGGGTCGGAGAATTACCCACTTGCGTTTCTCGTGTTGAATACCCGGATGATAACGACGATGACTACGACTACGAGAAGGAGGACTTATACGAAACGACAGATGAGGACGATGCCAACTCTGAAGATTTAGAGAGTGAAGCTCAACCGGCTTCAAATCCCATGACGCCCCCGCCGCCACCACCACCAGTCGAGAAAGTGGAACTAGACCCGCAGATTGAATCAGTCTATTCAGCAACAGTCGAATCCCAGCCAGTATCATCAGATAATCCAGAGAAGACTGATGCCGACGATGTGGCTAAGACTGAGATAGAAACTGGGGTGAAGACTGTGGAAAGTCCTGCTGTGGAAACTGTAGAAAATCATACTGTAAAACTAGAAGAGCAACCCGAAACTGATATCGAACCTGTTGTTGTAGTGTCTGTGGAGCCAGAAGAAGTTGGGACTGATATTCAGACAGAAATAACCACTGAAATCAACATGGTGGTGGAACCCACAAAGGACCCGTTCACACCGCGTGTTTTGGACGAGAGCTGCGGTGAAGATCGTGGTGGATGTGCCCACAAATGCGAACGTGTTCTATTCCCTGGCGAGAATGAGCCGCGTCTCAAGTGTAGCTGCAACGAAGGCTACACTCTAGACCCACAAGATTACTCAAGTTGCCTGGGTAAGTCTAACAACTTCCTGATAACCGAGTCCTTTGAAATGTCTTCTGACTGATTATCCTTATGTAGATATTGATGAATGCCAGGAATCAAACGGGGGCTGCTCAGAAATATGCAATAATTTACCAGGCAGTTTTGAGTGTGCCTGCGAAAAGGGATATCAAATCGATAAGGAGACGGGTAATACCTGCATTGGTGAGTTATCCTGCGCTCTGAAGTTATTTTCTTTATAAATATAATATCTGCATTTTTTAGATATCGATGAGTGCCTGAATTCCGATCTGAGCGGCGAATGTATAAATGGCTGTGAGAACTTTCCCGGCTCCTATCGGTGTCTAATACCATTGAACACAAAGGAGGAGGGAATAGAGGAGGAGGGTGTTAAAGAGTCCGATATAGTGGACTCCGCTGTGGAGGACCTAGTGGATCCCGAATTTGTTTCCGAGCCGACAATGCCCAGCTGTAATCCGGGCTTTGTTCTATCGGCGAACTCCAGTGAATGCCAGGACATAAATGAGTGTAATATCATTGTCGAGAATGCGGATGATGTGGATCATGTGCCCCATCGGGTGTGTCAACAGCTGTGCGAGAACACAATTGGTTCCTTCCGCTGTGGCTGCCTTGATGGCTATCATCTGCTCGAGGATGAGATCAACTGTGCTCCTGACAAATGCGACGACTTGGACAATCCTCAGCTGAATCGTACGCGTTGCGCCCATGAGTGTACAAATCTGGAGAATGGAGGCTACGAGTGTGTCTGTCCCGAGGGCTACACCTTGGGCGAGGATCTGCATAGCTGCCATGTGATAGAGACTGCCTGCACTCGGGAACAGGGACACGAGCGCTGCCGCCCTGGTAGTTGTCTAGTCAGCGTGGACAATAGCACCTTCAGTTGCCTGTGCCCACCTGGTTACACCAGTGAATTCTTCAGTTGCCAGGATATTGATGAATGCGAGGCAGGAACCCACAAGTGCAGTCACAATTGCTTCAATACGCCTGGAGGATATCAGTGCCTCTGTCCCCGCGGTATGTCACTTCAGGAGCCCGAGGGGCTCACTTGCGTGGCTCCCGATCCCTGTGCCATCAACAACAATGGCTGTGAACAACTCTGCCTCAGCTCGGACAACGGAGCCTGCACCTGCAGCAAGGGCTATATCCTCAGTGAAGACAACAAGAGCTGCACCGATATCGACGAATGCCAATCCGAGAACGGAGGCTGTCAGCATCTCTGTCGTAATACCCCAGGTGATTGTTAAAAACGTTAATTGAGTGTATAACGTTGTACTCAAAATCAGTGCATGTTCCATTAGGTTGAGATAAGAGGTTTAGTAGATATCAATTGAATGTGTTATTGTTTCAGAATGAGCTCTCGACTTAAGCTCATATTGGTTAGTTAGAATGAACTTTCTTTTCAATATGAATTTATGTTGTCAACAGGTTCGTATGAATGTCTCTGTGCGCCTGGGTTTGAGCCACTAGAAAAAGAAGGATTGCGTGGCTTCTGCTTTGACATTGACGAGTGTGCGACCAATGAACATAGCTGTGCACCTTCCATGCAATGCGAGAATCTCAATGGCTCTTACACTTGCCTCTGTGAATCAGGTTACGCTCTGGGTCATGACAATCGCATTTATTTATCACCGCAATCAGCCGAGCTAACATCGTCATCATCATCATTGTCATCATCTTCATTGTCATTAGCTTGCTTGGACGTTGACGAGTGCTCACTTTCGAACGCGAATTGCTCACATTTCTGCATCAATTTACCTGGAAGCTTCGAGTGTGCTTGTCCCTTGGGATTTAGCTTGGAGCCAGATGGTCGCAGCTGCCGAGACCGGGATGAGTGTCTGCAGGAGAACGGTCAGTGCGCCCAGATCTGTGTGAACCAACCCGGTGGTTTTGCTTGTGCTTGCCAATCTGGCTTTGAGCTTGATTCTGATGGTTTTAGCTGCTTGGATATTGATGAATGCGCCCTAGATTTTGGTAATTGTAGCAGGATTTGCATTAATCTTCTAGGTTCGCACACCTGTGCCTGCGAAAGAGGCTACGAGCTGGCCCCCGACGGTCATACTTGCCAAGATGTGGACGAGTGTGCTGGCCTCCTTGCCGGTGGCTGCACTCATGAGTGCATCAACAAACCTGGCAGTTATGAATGCGCCTGTCCTTTAGGTCACCAGCTGCAGCAGGACGAGCGCAGCTGTCTACCTGTCCACGTGGACTGTCCCTCGGGCACTCATCGTACGGATCAGGGCTGTGCACCAATAGAATGTGCAGTGGGAATGCTGATTGGATCTAATGGCCAATGTGTGGATATGGATGAATGCCAGGTGAACAACGGTGGCTGCTCACATCTCTGCGAAAATATCCCTGGATCTTTCAAGTGCAATTGTCCCGCAGGTTACCAACTCGCGACGAATGCTCGTGATTGCGAGGATGTTGATGAGTGCGCGATGGAGAACGCTGGCTGTGAGGAAAGCTGCATCAATGAGCCCGGCAGCTTTAAGTGTCACTGCGGCAAAGGCAAGCGATTATCTTTTGATGGACACAGCTGCTATGATGCAGTAGTGATTCAACCGAGAACACAGCTGACTCCAACTCCAGCTTCGTTTCCCAGTCTGGGTCAGTCACCGGTTTCAGGCTCAGCTCCTTTCCCCACTTTACCACCTCTGGAAAGACCTGCCGCTCCATTCCCAATTTTAGGACAGTCTCGGCCTGTAGACCCCGCATCGTTTCCCAGTCTGGGGCCCTCACCAGTTCCAAAGCCTGCTCCTTTCCCAACTCTTCCAACACTGGAAAAATCTCCAATGCCGTTCCCAACTATACAGTCTTCGCCTCCAGCTCCCGCTTCTTTTCCAACTCTGAAACCTCTGTCTCCTCGCAGACCACTTGTAGGTAGGCCTGGACTTCCAGTGTTTCCGGCCACTTCGGGTATAGTCCGAGACCAATGTGTGCCCTTCGAAGCTCCACCGAATGGCCGGGCTCATTGCAATCGATATCGCCACAAACGCAAGCTCTTCTACAACACACGTTGCAAGGTGCGCTGCAATGATGGTTACCAGCTAATTGGCTCTGAGATTCGGAGCTGCGGTGTCACTGGCCAGTGGGAGGGGGAGGCCAATAAATGTGTGCGTAAGTATGCTAATTCCCGACAAGATTTCCCACATACTAAGCGTGTTTGCTGTTTTTCACAGGCATGACTGCAGTGCGTCGTGTGACGTCAGAAGCGATTTCCTGTCCGGCTTTGCCCACGCCGCGAAATGGCGTTATCACACCGGCGAGCTGCACGCGCGGTGCTTCCGGAGCGGGTGCCATCTGTTACCTCCAATGTAACATGGGATTTGTACCAGTGGCTGGATTGTTGACGAGTTGTATGAATGGCTGGACATTGGGTAGTGTCTTGGAGTGCAAACCATTTAGTTCGCATGTCTTTAGCAATCAGATGACGTCACACATTCAGATTCAAGCACCTTGGCAACGGCAGTCCTTCAAGCAGCAGCCCTTGCCTCAAATTAAACCATTCATCAACTGTCCCGAGAACGTGGTGATCCTGCTTGGTCCGCAACAGACTAAAGCTCATGTTATTTTACAACAGCCGACTACGAATATGGACTTTCGATATGTGACTGCATTCCCTCCATGGGCCAAGCATTTGCAGGGACATCTGCCCGCGGGAACTCACAGGATCAGCTTTCAAGCACGTAATCCTGGATCAAAGCAAACCGTTAGCTGCCAAACGATCGTCACTGTCAAAAGGGTAGCGCCGACTTTGAATCGAAATCCTTTTGCCCCGAGACCGTTTTCTCTACCCGAGTTCCCTTTAAGGGTTGCATCGGGGCAGCATCAATTCGAGCGCCTCACGGATTCATCATCTCCTTTGTCCCTCATGAAATCCGCTGCTGAAAGCCAGATAGCTGAAAAGCCATCTTCAGAAACATCAGAGTTCTCGCGCATCAATCTTGGCACTTCCACGTCTAGTTATTGTCCACCTTCCTTTGAGGTTCACCTTAAGGAGCACCAAAATCTGCGTTCTGTGCTCTGGGAAGAACCACGTTTTGAGGGTAAACTTCTCAAGATCTTTAAATCTTCCGTAAGTATTACTTTTTTGCGATATAAGGGTGATTTAATTTACTTTGCTTACTTTAAGTTCCCTGGAGCACTGTTCAGTCAGGGTGATCATACGGTTACATATGAAGCAACGACCACAGATGGACAAACCCTAAAATGTACTTTTCAAATTCGTGTCAAAGGTAAGCAAATATCTTTTACTTTTAAATTTAATTTAATCAAATGTTCATTTTTTTAGCTGCACATCCTTCAGCTGCAGAGAAGAACTCTATGGATGGGCTACTGCCGAGTTCTGCTGTTAAGGAAATACAGAACAGCCTGCTTGCTGTTCACGAATCGTATGTTGTTTGTCCGGGAAAGGAGCCCGTTAAAGTAACTTCGCAACAAGCAGTAAGTAACATGTTGTCCAATCCAGTGGCCCGACCATGGCCAGTGATCAATATAAAAGTTTGGTCGGCCACCCTTGTGTTTCCTGTAACAGAAGCATTTACTAAACATATTATCCCCTATTTCAGGTAAATCTTCCCGTAGGCTGCAGTCTGAAGAATGTTCGCCCTCAATCCAGTGTACAACCTCAGCCAAAACGTGGTCTGCTCACCTCGCTCTGGAGTCAATTTACTAGTTTTTAACTTATATGGCAACATTTACGTTATTTAAATGAATCCTATTTTTATATAACTTGTTTTGGTTTTTATAGTTTCGAAAATTGTTCAATAAAAACAAACTCAAATAACTTATACAATAATCTAATTTTAAAATGTACATATATTATGCTTTACACTATTTATATTATCTCTCGAATTAAACTTATTAGCACATATTCTTTACCTTGCATAAGAACAATTGAGGTGTGTACGAATAAGGCGTGGCATCGCAAATAAAAAAGGATAATTGTATTGACTGACTAAACATACTGACAAAATTTGAACATGTAGCTTTCACTGTCGGACACACGGACATGGCTATATCGATTTGGCTTGTGATGCTGAATATGTATACTTTATGGAGTATGCCACTCCTCCTTCTCCGTTTTACGTACTTTTCACAAACCCAGTATACTCTTTCAGAGAGTATAAAAACAAAAATCTTCAAGCTCTTACTAGGCAATAGGCATGCATCTAAATATAACAAAAAGAATCACTTGTTAAGATGTATCAATCAAGCTGAAATACCAAGCGAACATATATAATAGCAAGTCGGAAATCAAAAAATGCGATTGAAAAATCTATGCACTAAGAAAAATGGGAACCTTAACAATCTTTAAAATTGACTTACATTTCTATGGAAGTTCATAACTAACACAGATTTTTGCAAGTGTAGCTCAAGATCGAGACAACAACAAATATTCGTTCAAGATATAACTGTAAACTGTTCGCAGAACAGAGATAAGAAAGACAGAATGAAATATTGTTGTTGTATTGTGCATTGCTTTAAGTTGGATAAAATGGACCAATAGCAAAAGCACCAATGGGATAACAGCGTTCAAACTCTCAGTTTTTGGAATATTACAATAACAAAAATACAGCAAGAGCGAGGCTTTCTGGTGATTCTCATCGCCTGATAGCTCATTTGGTATTTCGACTTTATTTAGACCAATTTCAATTGCGTACACCCAAAAACACAGACACACAAACTGATAAATTAATAATGTATACATACATACACTCATACATACATACGTATGTACTTAATTGCTAAGCAAAGTTTCAGCGGCTTTGGTGTATTAAGCAAGCTGCAAAACCAAGCGAACATATATAATAGCAAGCGAAACCTCCCGAAAATGAGCTTGAAAAATGAATGCACTTAGAAAAAAAGGGAACCTGAAAAACCTTAAACATTGACTAACATTTCTATAAAAGTTCAAAGTAAGAACAGATTTTTGCAAGTGTAGCTCGTGATCGAGACAACAACAAATGCTTGTACAGGATATAACTGTAAACGCTTTGAAGAATAGAGATAAGAAAGGAAAAATGAAACTTTGTTGTTGTATTGTGCATTACTTCAAGCTGGATAAAATGGACCAATAGCAAAAGCACCAATGGGATAACGCGTTCTAACTCTTGCTTTTGAATATTACAATAACAAATACACAGCAAGAGCGAGGCTTTCTGGTGATTCTCATCGCCTGATAGTTCATTTTGTATTTTGACTTTATTTAGACCAATTTCAATTGCGTACACCCAAAAACACAGACACACAAACTGATAAATTAATAATGTATACATACATACACTCACACATACATACGTATGTACTTAATTGCTAAGCAAAGTTTTAGCGGCTTTGATGTATCAAGCATGCTCAATAACCAGGCAAATAGAAACAATAGCAAGTCGAGAATCTCAAAAATGCCCCTGAAAAATCTATGCACTTCGAAAAAAAGGGAACCCAAAAGATTTTTAACATTGAATAACATTTCCATTGAAGTTCAAAATAAAACCAGATTTTCGCAAGTGTAGCTCGAGATCGAGACAACAACAAATGCGCGTACAGGATATAACTGTAAACGCTTTGCAGAATAGAGATAAGAAAGGAGAATGAAACATTGTTGTTTTGTTTTACATTTCCCCAAGCGTGGTATCCACCAATAGCATTGCTCGATCTTACTCATAGAAAAACAAATAACAACAACAAATAAACTGCAAGCGCTATGCCATCTGATTATTCTTATCGCCTGTTCTTTCAGCTGCCATTTCAGGTGATTTCGGCAGATCATGTTTGACAGAAGCGACGTCACAAACACATACACACTGTTCTGGGCTGTCGACTATTTGCTTTAGTATAAGTGGACCATGTGGCAAAGCTATGTAACCTGAAAAGTATTTAAAATTAAATTTTACAACAAAATTTTCCATCCAAAAATCGTTTGAAATTTGGCCAAAAACACAAAATCCTTGATAATTCGAAAACTACCAGGACGATCGGAATTTCCTTTGGCCCATCGATGGTCCTTGTTAAAATCAACAGTTTGGTGTAAGTCACGACAGGATCCTTCAAAGGACATTCGAGTTATCGATAAATTTCTGTTTTCGAAATTTACATTTTATTTTGGCTCCTGTAAGGACTTTCGTCCTTTTTCTTACATCAACGTACATGGTTTGACTAGGGCTATCTACGTACCAAAGGACATTCGTCTAGTCCTTAAAATGGCTGAGTAACGGTGCCATTTTGGTATTTTGGCCATTTTTTTAAGGCCTCCCCCTGTAAAATTTTTCGATATTTTTTTAGAGAAATCGATAAATTTTTGGATGCGAATCGATAGAACTGCTTTCTGGGAGAACAAAAAGACGTGTCTTTTTCCCAGGATACATTTGGAAGGACGAAAAAAGCGAAAAACAAAATGAAAATAATTAGGACAGCACCTTAAAGTAGGCAATAGTTGTTCCCTGGTAAGAGACGTGCAGTCGCAGGCCATTTATGTTGTGCAGCCGAAATTATGCACCAAATTTAATAAAAGAATTGCTTACATTGGCAACAATACTGTACTATAGAAAAAAATTCCCTAAATGCCCAAAATGCCCTGCCTCTACTCTTTTTTAGAGTGCGGGGTCTAAAAATTCTCTTTATTGCATCTTAAGATTGCATCGATCATTTAATATGCTTAATATATATTTATATGTTATATTATATTAACTAACAACACTTTGAACTTTGATGACCAAATCTCTTCCAAATGGGCGGATACTTAAAAATCTACAATTTTTTTAACTCTAGCCCACACCAGTCATGGGCACTCCCTGAAGTGTTGCATAACCTATGATATATATAAAAATACGTGAAGTGCAGCTCAGATCTAAAAAGTAAGATGCGATCCACAAAGCAAAACAAGTTCCACACGTGCGAGGCAAAAACCTCGTTGATTGAAAGCTGATTTCGCACAAGTCGGTTAAATATACTAATTTTATTGATAAGCTGAGCGATCCCATAACAGAAAATAATAGAAACTAATTGTGCCACTGGTCGAGGCACTCCGACAAGTTTGGAATCGTACACAGAAAAAATGAATCTATTAATTAATATAATTATTCTTTAAAACTCTCAATTTAAGCTTGGGTTCTGTTTAAGTGCTAGCTCGGTATTAATTTTTTTAATATTGAAAATACTTCTTATATGACAACAAATCAACAAACAGAAATTTAAATCTGAATCCGGATATCGATGATAGAAAAATATGTTAAAATGCCTTGCTTTCTTCTGGCGTCGATTTATTTTACTCCAGATATCGGAATTATTTTTTTTTGTGTATATTAATTGCTGTTTCTACTCTATGGGCTCGACAACATTGCTAGTTTAAGAAAGCTTAAAACCGGCAAAAACTGAATTTTAAAGTTTATTTACTTCCAATAATTGCCCAGAAATGCCGTTGAACTTGTTTGGTTAGAACGTGTTATTAGAATTCATAGTAGAATTATTCTGCTTTTTTATTATTTTGATTAAGATTTGAATTGTTTTTTGATTTTTGAGCAAAAACTTGAAACTATCCAACATGGACCACAAGCAACGTATGCTGCAGATAAGAGCAAAAACAAAAGTAGATTCCACAAGTCTAATTTAGTCTCATCGGGAGACGTATGAGGCAGGGGTCAGAGGAAAGAGGGACTATGCTTATCAAGTCTATTGATACCGATATGGCTGATAACCCCCAGGTTTTAGTGGATGCTATTCTCTGAACCGCTCAAACCACTAGTATTATTTTCCGATCTCACTTTGGTCGTATTGTGTATTCTGTTGTTATTATTAACATTTTTTATACCCTTGCAGAGGAATATTGTTTTTGTCACGAAGCTTGTAACGCATTGAAGGAGGGGTGTCCGACACCATAAATTATATATATTCTTGATCAGCATCAACAGCCGAGTCGCTAAACCTATGTTCGTCTGTCTGTCCGTCTGTTTCTATGCGAAGTAGTATCTCAGTGGTAAAGCTATTTGATGAAACTTGGTACAGATGAGTATTCTCTCTGCACGCAGTTCAGATACACAAGCAATATACATTTGCTATCATTCCCTATATGCTGACTAAATTTCATTCAAATCGGACTACTAAATCACATAGCTTCCATAGGAACAATTGGTAATAGAAACCAAATTAACAAAATATGCATGACTGCAAGAGAATTCACACTTCGGCTCGCCGAAGATAGCCATATTTTCTTGTTTTTACTTCATTTTTGTTATTGTCTCAAAGATTAGCTGGTTGCTTGTTCTAGTGCGAAGTCTATAAAAACCCACAAGTCACTCAAAAATCAATTCAGTTCGGTTTTAAATCGTGTGTTGTTCGGTGCATTCGTTATTGAAATAAATATTATAAAAATGTATCAACGTCAAGCTTCCTTCGATAAGGTTGGTTTAGGTTCACTACGCAGTTGTGCCTTATGAACATATACTAAATAAGCAAAATGATTAAATTGCTTCTTAGGAATCAAAAATATTTAGCTCTGAACACAGTGTGACATAGTTTTAATGTGAAAAAATGTTTAAATTTAAAAAGATTCCTTTGATCCATAATCACGTCTTTTTAAGACCAGACCTACTTACAAAGCCTTAAGAACAAATTATTTCAAATAACTAGCTTAAATTATAATTAAATAAATTTAGATCAGAAGATACCTTGTTAGCAGGTAAGAAGATCGAAAGTTTAAGGTAAAAACGTAAGTTGTTCACCTTGTTGTAAAATATTGCTTTCGATGATCATCTTGAACCTATTTAGACCTTTGTTACTCGATCTGTTCACCGCGGTTTCGAGTTATAAAGCTATGCAAAGCCCAATTATGCGATCACTTGAATAACATATTAGTTATAGTTTTCTTTCATTTCAAATATGTGAGTTCTTGATTTTATAGGAAAAGCATTTTGTTAGTGTACAAAGTTCGCTTGATATTTAAAATACCTTACTCATGGAATGTTTAAACTTAAATCCTTTTGGGTAAATAGCCAACCCGCATGGAGGACTCGGCGTATATTGCGGAAGGAGTTGACGTGAAGGAAGCTCGGAATACTTGTCTATTGTTTTCGCCGAAGGACTCCTCGTTGGCTAGCGGCACGTTGGCCAATATTTTGGCCATCTTTAAGCAGCACGACATTAACTTGGTTCACATTGAGTCACGCTCTTCGCTGCGTGTGCCCGGCTATGAGTTCTTTGTGGAATGTGATGGAAAGACTGGAGCCCTTGGCAAGGCTATTGAGGATCTGCGAAAGCAGTGTAACTACTTCAATATCATCTCTCGGGATTACAAGGACAATGAGACGGCTGTACCGTGGTTCCCACGTCGTATACGTGATCTAGATCGCTTTGCCAATCAGATTCTAAGCTACGGCGCCGAACTGGACAGCGATCATCCCGGGTTCACGGACGGCGAGTACCGTAAGCGTCGCAAGTACTTTGCCGACATCGCCTACAACTACAAGCACGGAGAGCCCTTGCCCCATGTTAACTATACCAAGGAGGAGATCGAGACCTGGGGCATTATCTTCCGCAATCTGACCAAGCTATACAAGACCCACGCCTGCCGGGAGTACAACCATGTCTTTCCCTTGCTGGTGGACAATTGCGGATTCCGAGAGGATAACATTCCCCAGCTGGAAGACGTCTCCAATTTCCTCAGAGGTAAATTCTTTGTATATCCTTTATTCTGGTTGGTATATTGGGAACAAAATTATTCTAGATTGCACTGGCTTCACGCTCCGTCCTGTTGCGGGACTGCTGAGCTCTCGAGACTTTTTGGCTGGTCTCGCTTTCCGAGTTTTCCATTCCACCCAATACATCCGACACCCCAGCAAGCCCATGTACACTCCCGAGCCCGATGTCTGCCATGAACTTATGGGACATGTACCGCTTTTTGCTGATCCGGCTTTTGCCCAGTTTAGCCAAGAGATTGGATTGGCTTCCCTTGGAGCTCCCGATGATTACATTGAGAAGCTGTCGACGGTAAGCTAAGCAAAACAGTAAATTTTTTCGTAGTTATTAAAGAGTTAGTGGCTTGTAGATCTTTTGGTTTACCGTAGAGTACGGAGTGTGTCGTCAGGGAGGTGAACTTAAGGCCTTTGGAGCTGGACTACTTTCCTCGTATGGCGAGTTGGAGTATTGCCTAACGGACAAGCCAGAGTTAAAGGACTTTGAGCCGGAAGTTACTGGCATTACCAAGTACCCGATAACCCAGTTCCAACCACTTTACTATGTAGCCGATAGCTTCGAAAGTGCCAAGGAGAAAACGATGTAGGTTCCATCTCAAATCTCAAACTTCTCACATATATTAATCACTTGTCTTTCTCTAGTAAATTTGCAAATTCAATTCCCCGTCCCTTCGGAGTGCGCTATAATGCCTACACCCAAAGCATCGAAGTACTCGATTCCAAGCCTCAGATCAACAATCTGATGAACAATATCAATAGCGAGTTTCAGATTCTCCAGAACGCGATTACCAAGCTGCGTGTTTAGTTTTACTGAAGAACTTCTTACACATTATTTAAGAGCATTTTTAATATACATACCCATATATTATTAAATATACAGATAACAATATCCGAGAATCCTGAACAATGTCAAAAGTAGGATAATCTGGAACAAATACTTGTATTATCAAGATCAGGAATTAAAATTCCAACATAAATCAATTATTTTAGGTTTGTTTTTTTTTTTTTTTTTGCATTTCGTGATGAGTAATTAACCGAAATTTTAGAAATATATCTTGAGCAATATCTGCAATTCTGAAGATTATTTTAGTTGGTTTCTTTTTTCTGGGTAATGAATTTATTACAATAATTTTTTCAATAGTTTATTATAATGGTTTGTTTAGAGCTTAATCAAATACATAGATTAGTAATTAGTAAGTTATATACAAGCTTAATTGAGTTTAGTTACATTTGTATAGGTATGTACAGGTTGCAGGCATTGCCGTTTACTAAACATAGTGATTAAAGCTAGCCTTATCCGATTCAACAATTATCGTGAGTTGGTGCTGTTTAAGGTTTTATGTTCTTAGCAACTTGAATATAAGTGTAGAGAGTGTAAAAGAACAGAATTATATAGAATTTTGAATGCTAACAATAATAAACAGAGGCCCGATCCAGAGTTAAATCTCATAAACTTACTATATAAGTGTATTTTGAAACAGTCAAATTGATGTTGAATAATGTTCACAGCAAATAATTCAGTTGCAATCTCAACCTGAGTTTTGACTTAATCACTAACTTAGAATCCTAAACGAATATACATCAACAACAAATATGACTTCAGTCTTTAAAGTAATATACAATAATATATTCATAACAATTAATATATGTACATGGGATCTTTTTATAATAAGCCTAGTTTTCCTTTCGATTATATATGTAGAAGAGATCCCTGGATAATTGTAACTAATAGAGCGATGGGCTTTTCTTTTTCTTATATTTCTAATTTTTTATTTAACTTAACTACTCTACCTTAAAATGTTGAGAACTCAAGAAAATCCCCCCGATAAAAGAAACAGGAGTAGAATACTCAGTCTGTTGAGATTTACAACTATATTACGGCATAGTGGGTACAGGGTGTATTCGATATAGAGAGCCAGAAGCGGTATCTTGAGTTTTTGACTTGATAATACAAAGAGCGGTTGGGAAACTTAGCTGCCAAACTTAACACTAGGCTAATGGAACCAAATTTACTTACACGATTTATATTTTTTAAGAAATTATGATATCAAGACGTATGCCACGCCCCCAAACTACTAGCCATATACTACGGGCCGCTGCTCGCCGCGTGCGGCAAATTGAATAAACTCTCCGATTGCTCCTGCGACATTTGATAGGGTAGTATTTCCAGATCATTTGGCAATTGACTTTGTTGGTTTTGACTGGAGTTGATAGATTGAAACGGATTCCGCGTGAAAAAATTGTTTGATTGCTGTTGTTGCTGTAACAAATGCTGCTGCTGTTGCTGCTGCTGTTGTTGCTGCTGCTGGTGGATCATTTTGTTGTCCTCGCTATGTGTTTCGGAGCCATCATCGCTGATTCCCATATGAAAATTGAGCGAAGGACTCGACTCTGTTGCCATTTGCATATAGGAGAGCAAGGAATCCTCATTTGTATTCTGAACACTGGAACTGTTGTTGTTGTTGTTGTTGTTATTGCTGCTGCTGTTGTTGTTGGTGTTATTCAAGTTGTTGTTAGCATTATTATTAGTGCTACTGCTTTGCATGTTGTAGGTTTGATTGTTGTTGCTGCTGTTGTTGTTGTTGCTGTTATTGTGGTTGTTGGTGCTGTTGTTGTTGTTGTTGTTGCTGCTGGCATTGTTGTTGCTGGTAAGCTGTTGGCCCAGTGACTGTATCGGCGATAGATTGAGAAACGCATCAATATCCTCCATATCTTCCCGCGACAACATGCTGCTCGTCTGTTGTTGTTGTTGTTGTTGCTGCTGCTGTTGCTGCTGCTGCATTTGTGGTTGCTGTTGCTGTTGCAGCTGTTGCTGACTCTGTTGCACCTGCAAGTGTTGCTGTTGTATGTGATTGTGCTGCACTTGATTCTGTAAATTCTGCTGTTGCTGCATCATCATCTGCTGGTCCTGTTGGTTTAGCATCTGCTCCGAATTTAGCGCAAATCCATATTGATTGAATTGTGGCTCCACCGCGTTGCTGCCACTAAAGTTAAAGTTGCGCTGCACACTGGCCCCTGCAGCAGCGGCGGCAGCTGCAGCAGCTGCCATGTTACTGGCAGCGAAGCCCATTGGCATCATGGGCTGCAGATACGTGTAGCGCGCAAGCAACAATTGCTCTGAGACAATCCTCAGCTCGTCCTGCTGCTGCATGATCAGTTTCTGTAACTCGTCATGCTTTCGCTGCAGCTGATCTTGCAGTTGACTCTGTGTTGGTGTCATCACCACCGCCGCCCCACCCGGTAACAAGTCCGGCTGCGTCTGCGGCAATGGCAGGGGCGACAGCACTGGCGCCACTGGAAACTGTGCCATCACCGGCTGCATCGATATCGCTGTCAGATACTGCGGCGGCTCCAAGAAGTTTGGGGCCACCAGTTGCGGACTCGACAGTGGATAATTTGATTGGGGGAACTGGCAGGCATTGCTTGTAACTATTTGGGCTGGCGCCAGGGGCAGCATTGGCAACAGTTTGGGTTGCCCGGTAGCTTGTTGCAGCTGCAAGTGATGATTAGCAAGTTGTGGCTGTTGTTGTTGCTGTTGTTGCTGCTGTTGCTGTTGTTGCTGCTGTTGTTGCTGCTGTTGTTGTTGTTGTTGTTGCTGCTGTTGCTGCTGCTGCTGCTGTTGTTGCTGCAGATGATGATGATGCGAGCGTTGGCGTTGACCTTGCTAATGAAATGAAGCAGTATAAAAAAGGAGTTAGATAATGCAAATCCACATGATTGTCAATTATTAAGAGAGTTTTTTTTGTTAACCGGTGGATAATATAGAATAGTTTTTTACAAGTTTAAAATTTTAACAGAGCAACATAAGGTATACCTTGGGATAAGCTGCTTAACAACACAATGCACAAAGCAGAATCGAGATAAGAAACGAAATATGAAGATTTGTTTTTGTTCTTTGCCCCAAACAAGGCACATCTGCTTACATACACACGTACACACACGCATTCACTATCAAAAAGTAAACATGTGTGCACTCAGCGCATACCAAGCTACTTTAAAGATTTACCGTTTCACACAGATAAAATGAACCTGAACATCCACACTCTTCTAAGTCTACGCAGCGACTGATCTCATTTGCCTTGCATCATTTAAAGTCAAGCAACGAACGAACGCAGCATACACAAAATAAGTTACGCTCTCATTCGCTCTTTAGACGTGCGTTGGGAGAGGCAGATAACGGAATAACGTTGAGTTGATTTTGTTATTGCATTATAAAAAATGTTTGACGCTCTCATTCGCTCTTTGAGCGTGCGTTAGCAGGGGTGCCGACTGCATTTGAAAACAGAATGACGTTGTCTTGTTGTTGTTTTTGCTTTACACTCACCGAACTTACGTGGGTCATCATGGACTGCCTGCTGGTAACGGAGTCCGCAGACATGGACGTGGAATCTGATTCATTGCCTCGATTGTTGTAGAAGTAACATTTTCGCTTGGCTTTGGGTGAGATGCCCGTGGAGCTAATGTTGCCATAGCTCGAGGCGGGCCGTGAGGTCTTCAGAGGATTAACTGGGCAGGAGCTAGAGGCTGTTGCCGCAGCAGCGGACCACATTGGCGATGAATCGATGGTGGGCGAGCCAGCACCCAATGCTGCAGTTGTTGTTGCCGTCGTACCCTCATTGCTAAGATTTGCCACCGAATTTCCCACCAGCGGACTGTCCACATGATGATTATTGAGCTCAAAGTCTCGCAGAGTTGTTGTTGCCGAAGCGCATTTGCTGCTGCTGGAATTGGGCGTTAATCCTTTGCTGGATTTTTCCTGCACCTTATGGTTCTGCTTGATGACCTCCGCATAGCTGACTACCTTGTGTGTGCACACCACATAGTCCGGCTTCGAGTTGTACTGATGATAACTCACATAGTAGTCCGTCTGCAGCCAGATCCACTGTTGTCCCTTTGTCAGGAAGCGATAGAAGCACGACTTTCCCTCTCCGGTCTGACGCACTATATATAATACAATGGTGGAAAAAAACAAACATTAAATTCAATACTATTGCCTACACTCAGAAAAACGAACGCCTTCAATTTTAAACTTCGAATTTCTGTTAAAAAAAAAAGTTGTATTTCAGATTTATCGGTATCCGTTTTTCTGAGTGTAGAGTACTGAGCTTACATACATTCCTCGTGGCAGGCAACAATACTGTCTAGATCGTCAAAGTGGTAGTAATCGTATCCGGAAGTGCCAAGCACCTCAAAGGGCATATATCCAATGATAGGAGGAGCTCGATGATCGAGGAACAGGAACTTCCATTCCATGCTGTGCTTTGAGGTAAATTCGTTGCTCGTGGGATCAATAATACTCATCTCACGGATCAATTGGGGAGTTTGAATGCGTCCCGTGCCTACAAAGACCAATTTTTTGTCCACCTCCACATTTGGATTCATTTGAAAGATTCGTGGCAAATTCTGGCCGCTGCTTTGGCTATCCGAACCGGATCCCGACTGAGTGTTCGTGTCGTTCCGAAAGTATCCCACAAATTTAACAAGTTCATAGGCATTGGCATCGACTTTCTCGATTCCACCGCGCTTAAGGTGTGTATAGAAGGTAATCTGATTGCTGGCATTAATGTCCGTCTGTCTGGGCTCGATGACGGGCATGGGATTAAGGAAGATGTTGAGCAAGGCCTCGTGATCCATTTCGTAGACCAGATCGTAGATACTCATGTTGTACAAATCGTGCTTTAAAGCAAAGGAATGTAATGGATTAACTATTCACTTGAAACCAATTTTAGGAAAGCCCAAAATAGTTTAATTGTGCGCTGTGGTGGCGCCACCTACCGGTAAATATCCCAGCTGTGAGGTAATACTTTCGGATGCATAGAATATGGAGCCCAAACTGCTGAAAACAATCATAAAGCCATCCAAGGATTCCAGCATTAAATGCGTAAACTCATCATTCGATAAAAATGTGGGCTTCCAGTCTTGTTGTATCTCAAACACCTTCGAGCGATCCGTTGCCTCTGTAAATGGTATCCGTCAGATACACATATATACGTTTATTATAATTTTCAGTGTATATATGTATGGATAAAGTAAAACCTTTACCATTGTGATTCTTGAGGAACGCTATGGTTGACTTCAACACTGTTGATTTGTCCATCTTTCGATTGGACGTTGAAATCAGAGCGCTCAAGTCGTTCACAAGCGAATTAAACTGATCCCGTCGCTTCTTTTCGCTCAGGTTCCGAGATTTTCTGCAAAGAAGACTGCGAATTATCAAAAAAAAAGAAGAAAGGCAAATGCTGATAAATTCAATTTGAAACTTGAACAATTAAAAAGGGTTTCCATCCAAACACACGGACACACGCACACACACACACACATACACACACATATACGTGCAGGGGAGTAAGCACACACCCCAAACAGCTGGTTACCTTTTGACCCACGTGTGCTCTGCAATTGATGCTTTGTTTGGCGTTTATTAGTTATATTTGCCCACATGCTCACGCACAGCACTTAACCTCCCTCTACCCTGCGTGGGACACATACATATAAATATGTGTAAGCATACACGTAAGTGGGGGTGGAGGGACTAACGGGTGGGGCGAAACATACGATTTTTCTTTTCTCTTTTCCCTTGTCTCTTTTCATTTGTTGCGCTAGGAAAAACAATTTGGATTTAGACTTTTGCATTTGACATTTGCATGTCAAATAACTGAGACGATTTAAGCGAAAGTGGGCGAAAGGTAGATCCAAAGAGAAATATAAAGTGAGACAAAGATAAAGAGATAGAGAGAGAGAGAGAGAGAAAAAGATGGAAAAAGATAACGTATTTATTTCTGTCGGGTTATTTAAAGATTTTCTACTCAAAAGCATAACTTTAAACATCTGCAAATGAAACTAGCTAAAAAAGTCCTTAACACAAAACTATGAACAAAATGTACTTTGCACATATATCCAAATTTTGAGCCCCATATTAAGTTTATGAATATACATTTTCTGTTCTTTTATTACAGTCGAAAAAACATGAACAAAAAAAAGAGACGGAAACACAAGAAATTCATGCTCCAAACTGGAACTTTCCAACAGAAATTAAAAGAGGAAGGAAGAAAGGAAGTTTCTTGTTCTAAATTATACAGGGTCTCTTATAGTCAGCTTGTAGGGTATTCAATGTCCGGCTTGATTGATGTTATTTCATATTGATTGGATTACTAATTTGATTTGTGGTTATCTACATTTATATTTATTGCGATCGCAGCGTCTTTTATATATTATGCAATATTGAAAGAAATAAAATAAGAAAAAAACACAACACAATCAGTATGAAGTGTGTGTGTGTGTGTGAAAGTGTGAGTGTGGAAGTATAAGATTCGTGTCGAATTACAGCTAATTAAAGAAACGAATTGAGTTTCATTTGACTTTGATTGTGTTTTCCCCTCCAATAAAGGTGTTTTCACCCCTGGACAAAGCGGGCAGGCAAATATGCGAACATTCATTGTCCTTCTCCTTCTCCTTCCCCAACTTCTTCTTCTTCTCCTTCTTCCTTCACTTATGTTTTGTGCGAGTATCTTAAATTTTTGCATCCATTTCTCAACAACTTTTGTGTCTTTTGCCTGCGCAAATGCCGTCAACAGGCAATACTGTTGCCTGTTTGTTATTGGCCACAATTTTTGTCTACGTCAAAACAAAACTGTCAATTGCAGTTTAGTACACCTTCCACCCACACACACACCCAAACACATCATATATTGTGGTGTAGTTGTATTTGTATGCTTACCTTTTCGTATCATCTTTATCATCGCTTTCGTCGTCCATCTTCGTGTTTATTAAATAATCCACGTCCACCTCCAAAGTTATTTTCCTATGAGCAGAGAATTCCACAAGATTTCTTTCTTGTTTCTTTTTTTCTTTTCTTTTCGTTTCTTTTCTTTTCTCTTTTCTTTTTTTTTTTTTTTTTTGTTGGTGGCACACGTAAATTTTCTTTTATTTGATTTTTACATAATTGTAATCACTTTTTAAATACTGCACATTAGGTCGCGTTCACACGGCAGCTAATTTGCATATGTTTAATTATTTGCCACATTTTGTATTTCACTTAGGCCCAGAGTTCGAAAACTGCATTAAAATATATTTAGCTTTAATATTTATTTAAAACTATAATTTTCACTTGTTTACTATTTTTTATAACTGTTTTCAAAGTATTAAACTTTGTAAAAAATTATATTGAATTTATTCTTCAAAATAATTGAATTGTTTTTGTTGTAGTAAAATAATTTTCACAATTTGTTTCACATTTAACTTTTGTTTTATTACTTATAATATTTATTTCTATGTATTGAACTTTATTTCAGTATTACTTGAATTGTGCTTTAATGCAAAATGCATTGAGTAAATTATTCAAATCGATTTATTTTGGATTGAGAAGTATTTGATATTTTTATACTTTTTTTTAAACAAATAGTATTACGTTGTTTTACATTTATCTGTAGCTGACATAAGTGATGTATTGAAACAATTATTTATGTATTAATTAATTTATATTGAATTAATAATTTATTTTTTGTCTTTTTTTTTTTAACTTCTGTTTGTTTTTAATGCGCACTGCTTCGCGTTCCTTCAGCAACAAGTGTAGTTTAGTTTCTGCGTCGCCTTTGCCCTTTTCAATTTTCCCAGTGGACCTCAAACACATTCGCGCAGATACATAGACACAGATACATTGTACTATGGGTCAAATGACCATTTTTACGGAACTTATTAATAACATAAGAAACAAACAGTATTTAGTCGCCTAGCTTTTGATTTCGAGTTTGAATATCAATTGCAATCAGTTTTCGTTAGCTTTGGATTTATATTGGTATTTAATCAGTAAGTTAATTTATTCAAAATAAATTGTCATCAAGTGGAGGCTAGTTTAACCAACTGAATAGTAAAAGCATTTCATTAAATATGGGCATTTGACCCATAGTACATTCTGGTGTTGGCATCCTTCGCTAGGGACTGCAGTTATGTAATTGAGGCGCTTGACACTATGCTGCGCCTGCGCGTGTACCACAGCTGCCCCAAAGTTGCCACCCAGTTGCGAATGTGCTGCAAGCGAGCGCCAATCGTTGCAAGCGAACCAGACAAATACCTGCAGTTTGCAACCCTTAAATGTATGCTATAGTATTCTGTGACAGCGAATGCCATAACAACACCGTTACATCTATGTGTGTGTGGGGGGTGTGTGTGTGTGTACGCACACACTCGGTTTGAGCAGCTGGCAACCAATTGACTCGCTGCGTTTGTCTACAGACTTGCAGCCTATTTATAGCATTAACACACCCACGCACAATATATTGCATAACTGTATATATGTGTGTGTGTGTGTGCTTTTGAAGCAGTTTTCAAATATTTTGGTATTGAATTTACAGCATACGCATGCAATTTGCACAACTTTTAAACAATCGCAACGTTTAATTGCCAAATGCATGGCTTCACTCATCCATCTCCTCCATCTCCCCCCTTCCCCTGTCTATCTTTGACTATATGGGGGTGGGGGAATTTTTGCCATAACTTTATAAAAGAAAACGTCAAAGAAAGTGTTGTCGCTGAAAGCCAGGCAAATGCAGAAGTAACTTTCCACCCGCAACAACTAAAAGGGAAAACATTTTCCAAAGGTATAAAAAGCAACGTTCGCCTTTGGACCCGGTGCGCCAAAAGTGTGAGGGTTCTTCAGGTATGTCCATCTAAGCGTCACATAATATTCGAGGTAATCTTTGATAATTTGTCCCTTATTCAGTTAAGCTCTTGAACATGTTGATTGTGTAGTATTAGTGCATATGATTGCTTTAAATTGAATACGCGGCCTTTTAAAGTCGGGATTGGTCTTCTACAGCTTTTCATACAACTCATTCGTTAACCTTTAATAAAAACGGTTTTGAGCGGCGGCTTTAATAAAATAAAATGCAGCTCAGAACAGCAAAACAAGCGGCTTACACACACATACATGCAAACACACATGCACACATGTTAAACTGTTTAATTAATCCGTTTAGTCGTTTGTCGTTTGTCGTTTGTCTTTTGCCCAACGGTCAAATCCGTAAAGTGAAGTCAACTGAAGCATTTAACGAGTCATAATTTCCCAAATGTATTCAACAGATACAATCAGTAATACATCTGTAGATACATTTACACGGATACAGATACAAATGCCAGCGACATTTTAAATACACATCAAAGTCAAATATTCAGCCACCACGCCCCCTCTGATCGCCTCCCCACAAGCCAGTCCTTTATTGCAGCCTCTATTGGCCCTTTTTAGCCACCTTTGTGGCCACATCGTTGCCAAGAGCCAAGTGTTGCTGGTTAACCGTAAGTAGCTGTTGTTGTTGTTGGAGTTGTTTGTTAACCTGTTAACTTGGCTAGCTCTAAAAAGTAGCTGCTGATAATTGGTAGCGACTCGTTTAATGGCTCGTGTTGTAATTAGTGTGGTTTTTGTTTGCTGCAAATTGCCAATTGCCAACTGCAAGTGTATTGAACCTTAGCCAGCCAAAGGGCGTGTGACAAAAAAGGCGATATACAGTGAGACTGAGAAATGGATAGATAAGAACAGATATCAAGTTTATCTGGAAAATCTAGCTCAAACACGTGCAATTAATATTTAATAAATGTGTAAATCGTTGCTGGTTAATAGCCACGATTGATTCTAGGCATGTTATCTGGACTTATTTTCTGTGTATTTTATGAACAGGTCAAAGTACTATTTTTGAATGAAATAAATATTGTTTTAGAATTTACAATATTCTTTTATGTGTACTCCGAGTAAATAACTAATAAGATAAGTGTGAAGTAAATTATTATCAGTCGCTTGAATTAAATAACTGCATAATAAATGACAGCAAATGTAAACAAAGCAAGCACAAATAAAAGCTCACTCCTCCTCCACTTCTGTAAGTGCAATGCGGAAGCAAAAGCTCCAAAAGCCGGTTGCCAACTGCAGCTGGCTTACTCAACTCAAGCAGCGGAGATCGTTGACTGACCTACTCATGGCAAAGCTTTCTCTCCTACACTATTGCACTCTCTTACTCTTGTTCTCTCCGTTGCCTTCCCGGGCGCTCCATAGCCCGCTCACTATCGTTTGCTTGCATGAAAACTAACGTCATTTGATTGCATTTATAAAGCTTCTCTCTGTGCACAAATTATCGCATAGTTTGCTGTCTCAGTGTGTATGTGTTGTGTGTATAAGTGTCTGTGTATGTGTGAATGTGTGTGTCTGTGTCAGTGTTTGATTTCTTTGTCAGTGAACTTGAGCTTTTGCTGGCAGCGCTAATTGCATTGCGATTACAGCATAGCGCAATTCTCACTGTGTAAGTGTTTGTGTGTGTGTGATAATACCAAACACACTAATACTTGCACAGTGCACTCTCCTTCATTCCCGCAATGCCTCACTCACTCTTGCTCTTTTTTCTACTTTAACGTTTCGTTCCGCATTCAAGAAAGCTTTGTGCGACGCTTGTAATATTTTTTGTCGCACTCAGACTGAAGCGCTTTTGACTCACTTTGTGTCATACCCACGCTTCCTATCCCTCTCACGCTCACAATTTCGCTCTCTTTGTGGGCCTCTCTACCGTATACCTTCATCTTCTTTGCTTCTTTATTCCGTGCTTGTTGTTATTATTGTTGTTTTAAACTTGACTTAATTAAATTTTTCACTACTATTTTCTGGAGTCTATTTATACTGTTTTTATCTTTTGCCAATTGTCTTCCATTCCCTATTCCGTTTTGAGGCCCTTTTCAGTGCTGCTTAGGCCTATATGCACAGTAGTCAATAAACTATTTCAACGAAACTAAAAATTTCAAATAAAGCGTGTACTTGATATATAGTATGTTATGGATATTAATGGGTTTTAAACTTAAGTGACTGTAATTTGCATCTCATACTTAATTCCAGTCTAAATTGATTAGTTACTGCCACAAATATATTTAGTTTATGGACTAAAACCTTTCGACTATATCCATAAATAGTCTAAAAATCTGAAGTGTACTTATCATACTATCTTAACTTTCAATAAGGCAATACAAAGCGGATACACAGCTGCAGCTCCAACTTAGTTGCCTCATTAATTACTTTTGCCGTTTACCAATTTAAGTATTATTTCTGTTCATATTTAAGCCTGCTTCAGAGTAAGCACTCAAATAATTAAGTTATACAATAAATGATTTTAACTCTTTTTGGTTTGGTAGCTTACACTGATAAAAAAAAATAAACAAGTGTACACTGCGTTCTAAATTAAGAACTTTAATCTAATAAATCTAAATTCAAGTTTCAAGTCTAAGAAGGTTTTAAATTATATTTAAACATATTTCGTCTTTGTATCAGAACCTTAGCTTTAGGTTTTCTATTCTGCTCAGTTAATGTTTATTATCGTGCTCTGTAAATCTCTTAACTATTGCAGAGTATTTATCTCTCCCTTAGGTAATCCAATACTAGATGATTATCGGTTCTAGCTTTCTCTCATACAAGATTTTAAATATAATACTTGAAAAGTACTTTAATTTTGTTGCATGATGATTTATAATTAATTGAATTGAGATGTCTCTATTTAGGTTTTTAACATATTTGTTTATTATTTGCTGGTTGTCAATTGAAATTGTTTTACAGTACACACACACTCACACACACTCGGGGACACACAAATGCAGAATGCACACGCGCACTCACACAGCGAAACTCACGGGCAACATACACAAGCACACCCAGACTGCACACACATACACACACACACACTCACTCAGGGAGAGAATCAACCAATCGACTTGACTTGGCGCTCAAACGCTGACGATGACGTTTCAAAAAGACGCTACACTGATAAAAAAAAAATATATATATGTATATATTATCTATTCTAAAATCAACATTTTCTTCTCCAAAGTAAGATTTTTCGTATAAAAAATAAAAAAGAGTTTACTATATATACGATGCAAATCCGTTTTATATAAAAATTTAATAATTTTAAAATAATATAATAACACCTTAGAACATTATGAAACTCTACAAAATTTACGAAATGTTTGGAGATCTTGATTTTCAAGAATTAGGACATCCAACACTCCATAAACCATTTGGGAATTATTAACAGTTCTTACTATATGAACCTATCGCACTTTAATTATAAGTTAATAAATTAATCACTTTGAATGAAGATCACTACTTTTAAGATGAGTCTTCTTGATTGTAGACCACGTTATTTTTATCAGTGTAAAGAACAGACTCAAACACAGGATCTGTCCCATACTCCCTCTTCCTCCCGCTCTCAACCCTAACAACTGACTTTGGCAATAAAAATGAAACAACAAAATTATTTGAAAAAAAAAATAATAATAAATAACTAAAACTGCTAATAACTGGTTAAAATATTAAGTTTACATTTTTTCCAATTTTTTCATTGTACCGTTTCTTGTTTGCTGACACCTTTTGAGCTCATGTTTAGAGCACCTTCTCTTTTTGCACTGCATACGTAGAGAACTTTTGGTTGAATGCACTTTTGATTAGAGCTCTCTCCTCCACATACTCCCCCTCCTTTACCTACTCCTCACTTCCCACTCTTCCAGACACTATTTGTCTTCCTCTCTCACGCTCTGTCATTTTGCACTTTCAGTTTTAAAAATTTATTAAATTATGATTGTTAAACTTCACTTATTTTAATTACTTTTCATTGTATTACATAATATTGTTTGACTTATTATTTATTATTATTTTTGCCAATTTATTTTCACTTCATTTTCGCATGCGTTTGCAATAATTAATCGCTATGGAATAATTTGATTTTTTTTTTCACCAAATTCTTAATAACTTTTATTTTTGTATTTTAAACATATTCAGCAAATTTGCCAAATTTTCGTGCAGGAAGAAAACAAAAAAACAAACGAGAGGCGCGCACGAAACACACACAAGCACACAATATTTACGAGTGTATGTGTGTGTGTGAGTGGAGAGAGCAAAACGAAAGCGTGTAATTTACGATCGAGTTACAGCTGTAAGATAGTTGCATTATAAACGAAACGAACTGAAAAATTGAATTGCGACGAGTCTGCAAATATATCTCTTTCTTTATATGTTTTTGTTAAAATAAAATGTAGAAAATTCATTCGGTTTTTTAATACCCGTAATAATTCCAACTAACAGTTTTAAATTGTATTTGAATTCAAACCCAATGTTGATATTGAAACTGAAGCCAAAACTGCAGTTGGAAAATTTAAACTGGGACTGGGACTGGGACGCGGTTGATGCGGTTGACGCTGCGCGTGTCAAAATAAAACTGAAACTGAAAACAGAAAGAAAAGGCCCCAAAAAGCGAGCGGGCGAGAACTGCAATAGCAAATTTCTAAGCTGCGGCACGCTCACACACACAATGTATAATATAAAATAATGCAATACATTCTGTGGATAAACGTCGAGTGAGCGAAAAAAAACAATACTACAGTGCATTCAACGAACAAATACTTACACTTGCGTTCATATTCTCATTGCTCTCACTCGCATTCGTTCTCGCTCTCGCTCTCGCTCTCGTTCTGGCACCGACTATTGCTGTTTTGCTTTGACGTGTGCTTCGCTTAGCCGGTAGCATTCGCTGCACAGCGCGTATACGCGATATGTGAGCGACACTTGTGAACGAGCCTCGACCCGAAACCTATTATTTAATACCAACAATCCAAGAGCCGAACTACGAACTACTCACTCGACAAGCCTCACTCAATTCGCTGTCACGATCGTTTGGCCGAGCTAGCAGCGACGTCATGCAAGCCAGCTGCGCAGCAAGCAGCGCGGCTACATATCACTCGAGACATTTGCACATGACGTTGAGTTAATCTGGCATTTGTAATTTCGAATTTAATTTCTTGTCATTTGTTGCTTATCACAGTTATCACCATTTGAAAGGGAATCAATTCACAGTCGTCCGAGTTTTATCGAGAAGACAATTTTCAGTATCGGAGTTATCAAAGAATAGTTAATACGTTTTGGTCTCATGAGTATTTATTTTAAATGCTTGCGATTTTTATTACTTTGTTGAGTGGTTCAAGGTCTACAGGGTTTTGCTGGTAGTCTTGGTGTAGGTTAAGGCAATTGAATGCTTTTAATCGTTTATCTGTACAAAAATAATTGCATTCAATTCTCTCAAAACTCTGTAACTACATTATACTTCGTTTAGAAATATCTGAAATTCAAACAATTAGGATTTTATTCTTGTTTTCGAAGTCATCTTTTAGTTATAGTAACTACACCAAAATAATTAATGCAATTTAGATTACAATTGATCCAACCACTTGTCAGATAAATCCAATTTTGATTTAAAATATTTACGAAAACTTACATTTACCGTTTTGATCTCGTGAGGACCAGGACTATCGTTTGACACGACGCATTGATTAATAAAATATTCTTGACGAAAATATCAAGGGGTTACCTCACAAATTTTGAAAAGAATTAGTCGATTAAAATTTTCGAGTCGAAATTTTAAATAGGATCTATCCTACCAAGTGTCTTTCACTTTTCAAATTATCGCGCCATTTGTGTGTGCATTCATCATTCACAGTTCAAAAAGTTATTATTTTTTGTTTAAAGCGTATTAATTAATCGATTCAAACTCAAGAGTTACCCAACTTTTTTTTAGGATGTGTCAGAAGAAGAAATTTCGTATTTATAATATGCTTACGTAACTCCAGAATCTACAAGAACATTTGCATAGTGCATTCGAGTTGATTGGCTTCGTTTAGGTTTGTTTTTATTCTATTTTCAGCATTTTTTGAGATTTTTTTTTTTGAAGTTTTATGCATTTTATGCAACACAGGATATATTGAAATTGTATATAGCGCAATGGTCTATCCGATATCTGCGGGTGTTAAATATTAATAGATCTCGCAGCAAATCAATTCAATTCTTGGAATTTTTCCGATTAATTTTTCCAAGCGTTGAACCCAATACTGCAGCTCAAGGCCAAACGACAGTAGAAATCGATATTACTCTTTTCTAAACTGTATTATTTCAATTATATTACGAAAAATACAACATTACTAATTTGTTAAAAAACATTTCCAACACTAAATTCTAAGTTTAATTTTAATCACTTTTCAGATTACATTTTTTGCAACATTGTTCACTTTGATATGTCAATGCATATTCATTCATAAGCACACTAAATCCAAAAGTCGACAGAGCAGCGCAGCACAGTGTGTATGTGTTTGTGAGGTCGCTTCTGTCACAAATGATCTGCCGAAATCACCATAAATGGCAGCTTAAAGAACAGGCGATAAGAATATTCAGATGGCATTGCGCTTGCAGTTTATTTGTTGTTGTTATTTATTTATCCATAAGTAAGAGCGAGCAATGCTATTGGTGGATAGCACGCTTGGGGAAATGTAAAACAAAACAACAATGTTTCATTCTCCTTTCTTATCTCTATTCTGCAAAGCGTTTACAGTTATATCCTGTACACGCATTTGTTGTTGTCTCGATCACGAGCTACACTTGCAAAAATCTGTTCTTGCTTTGAACTTTCATAGAAATGTTAGTCAATGTTAAAGGTCTTTCAGGTTCCCTTTTTTTCTAAGTGCATTCATTTTTCAAGCTCATTTTCGGGAGGTTTGGCTTGCTATTATATATGTTCGCCTGGTATTGCAACTTGCTTGATACACCAAAGCCGCTGAAACTTTGCTTAGCAATTAAGTACATACGTATGTATGTGTGAGTGTATGTATGTATACATTATTAATAGCTATATTTATACTCTCTGCATGAGTATATTGGGTTTGTGGAAAGTATGTATCAGGGAGAACATGGCGTGGGTGACCCCATGAAGAATATATATCCTTGATCAGGATCACAAGCCGAGTCGTTCAATATTTAAAATTGACAATTTTCCCAACTTTGACTGATCATAACTCAGCCAAATGAAGCGATATCTTAAAAAGTCATGCCTTTTTATACTCTGGACGACTAGCAGAATTAATCGCAATCAAAATCTAAAATTCTCAAAATCGAACCCATTTTGTCAAATTTTATGATGTCACAATCGAAGATTGGATGCAAGAGTCCACAGTTCAATATTTAAAATTGACAATTTTCCCAACTTTGACTGATCATAACTCAGCCAAATGAAGCGATATCTTAAAAAGTCATGCCTTTTTATACTCTGGACGACTAGCAGAATTAATCGCAATCAAAATCTAAAATTCTCAAAATCGAACCCATTTTGTCAAATTTTATGATGTCACAATCGAAGACTGGATGCCAGAGTCCATAGCTCAATATTAAAAATTGACAATTTTCCCAACTTTGACTGATCATAACTCAGCCAAATGAAGCGATATCTTAAAAAGTCATACCTTTTTATACTCTGGACGACTAGCAGAATTAATCGCAATCAAAATCTAAAATTCTCAAAATCGAACCCATTTTGTCAAATTTTATGATGTCACAATCGAAGACTGGATGCCAGAGTCCATAGCTCAATATTAAAAATTGACAATTTTCCCAACTTTGACTGATCATAACTCAGCCAAATGAAGCGATATCTTAAAAAGTCATACCTTTTTATACTCTGGACAACTAGCAGAATTAATTGCAATAAAAATTTAAAATTCTCAATAAATAGCCCATTTTGTCGAATTTTATGATGGGACTTGATTATTGAAATTTTGTAAAAAATTGACACCATAAGGGATATATGTTTATTCTTGATCTTCTGTCCGTATAAGCAAACGATTTTCATAATACTACCCTATAATCTGGAATAATATGCAGAGAGTATTATACGGTCGGGCGTGCTCGACTGTACTTTTCTTTCTTATTTTTTGTTACATATATATGTTTATCAGTTTGTGTGTCAGTGTGTTTGGGCGTATGCAATTGAAATTGGTCTAAATAAAGTCGAAATACGAAATGAACTATCAGGCGATGAGAATCACCAGAAAGCCTCGCTCTTGCTGTGTATTTGTTATTGTAATATTCAAAAGCAAGAGTTAGAACGCGTTATCCCATTGGTGCTTTTGCTATTGGTCCATTTTATCCAGCTTGAAGTAATGCACAATACAACAACAAAGTTTCATTTTCCCTTTCTTATCTCTATTCTGCAAAGCGTTTACAGTTATATCCTGTACACGCATTTGTTGTTGTCTCGATCACGAGCTACACTTGCAAAAATCTGTTCTTGCTTTGAACTTTCATAGAAATGTTAGTCAATGTTAAAGGTCTTTCAGGTTCCCTTTTTTTCTAAGTGCATTCATTTTTCAAGCTCATTTTCGGGAGGTTTGGCTTGCTATTATATATGTTCGCCTGGTATTGCAACTTGCTTGATACACCAAAGCCGCTGAAACTTTGCTTAGCAATTAAGTACATACGTATGTATGTGTGAGTGTATGTATGTATACCTTATTAATAGCTATATTTATACTCTCTGCATGAGTATATTGGGTTTGTGGAAAGTATGTATCAGGGAGAACATGGCGTGGGTGACCCCATAAAGAATATATATCCTTGATCAGGATCACAAGCCGAGTCGTTCAATATTTAAAATTGACAATTTTCCCAACTTTGACTGATCATAACTCAGCCAAATGAAGCGATATCTTAAAAAGTCATACCTTTTTATACTCTGGACAACTAGCAGAATTAATCGCAATCAAAATCTAAAATTCTCAAAATCGAACCCATTTTGTCAAATTTTATGATGTCACAATCGAAGACTGGATGCCAGAGTCCATAGCTCAATATTAAAAATTGACAATTTTCCCAACTTTGACTGATCATAACTCAGCCAAATGAAGCGATATCTTAAAAAGTCATACCTTTTTATACTCTGGAGAACTAGGAGAATTAATCGCAATCAAAATCTAAAATTCTCAAAATCTAACCCGTTTTGTCAAATTTTATGATGTCCGAATGGAAGATTGGATGCCAGAGTCCATAGCTCAATATTAAAAATTGACAATTCTCCCAACTTTGACTGAGCATAACTCAGCCAAATGAAGCGATATCTTAAAAAGTCATACCTTTTTATACTCTGGAGAACTAGCAGAATTAATCGCACTCAAAATCTAAAATTCTCAAAATCTAACCCGTTTTGTCAAATTTTATGATGTCCGAATGGAAGATTGGATGCCAGAGTCCATAGCTCAATATTAAAAATTGACAATTTTCCCAACTTTGACTGAGCATAACTCAGCCAAATGAAGCGATATCTTAAAAAGTCATGCCTTTTTATACTCTGGACGACTAGCAGAATTAATCGCAATCAAAATCTAAAATTCTCAAAATCGAACCCATTTTGTCAAATTTTATGATGTCACAATCGAAGACTGGATGCCAGAGTCCATAGCTCAATTTTAAAAATTGACAATTTTCCCAACTTTGACTGATCATAACTCAGCCAAATGAAGCGATATCTTAAAAAGTCATGCCTTTTTATACTCTGGACGACTAGCAGAATTAATCGCAATCAAAATCTAAAATTCTCAAAATCGAACCCATTTTGTCAAATTTTATGATGTCACAATCGAAGACTGGATGCCAGAGTCCATAGCTCAATATTAAAAATTGACAATTTTCCCAACTTTGACGGATCATAACTCAGCCAAATGAAGCGATATCTTAAAAAGTCATACCTTTTTATACTCTGGACAACTAGCAGAATTAATTGCAATAAAAATTTAAAATTCTCAATAAATAGCCCATTTTGTCGAATTTTATGATGGGACTTGACTATTGAAATTTTGTAAAAAATTGACACCATAAGGGATATATGTTTATTCTTGATCTTCTGTCCGTATAAGCAAACGATTTTCATAATACTACCCTATAATCTGGAATAATATGCAGAGAGTATTATACGGTCGGGCGTGCTCGACTGTACTTTTCTTTCTTATTTTTTGTTACATATATATGTTTATCAGTTTGTGTGTCAGTGTGTTTGGGCGTATGCAATTGAAATTGGTCTAAATAAAGTCGAAATACGAAATGAACTATCAGGCGATGAGAATCACCAGAAAGCCTCGCTCTTGCTGTGTATTTGTTATTGTAATATTCAAAAGCAAGAGTTAGAACGCGTTATCCCATTGGTGCTTTTGCTATTGGTCCATTTTATCCAGCTTGAAGTAATGCACAATACAACAACAAAGTTTCATTTTCCCTTTCTTATCTCTATTCTGCAAAGCGTTTACAGTTATATCCTGTACACGCATTTGTTGTTGTCTCGATCACGAGCTACACTTGCAAAAATCTGTTCTTGCTTTGAACTTTCATAGAAATGTTAGTCAATGTTAAAGGTCTTTCAGGTTCCCTTTTTTTCTAAGTGCATTCATTTTTCAAGCTCATTTTCGGGAGGTTTGGCTTGCTATTATATATGTTCGCCTGGTATTGCAACTTGCTTGATACACCAAAGCCGCTGAAACTTTGCTTAGCAATTAAGTACATACGTATGTATGTGTGAGTGTATGTATGTATACCTTATTAATAGCTATATTTATACTCTCTGCATGAGTATATTGGGTTTGTGGAAAGTATGTATCAGGGAGAACATGGCGTGGGTGACCCCATAAAGAATATATATCCTTGATCAGGATCACAAGCCGAGTCGTTCAATATTTAAAATTGACAATTTTCCCAACTTTGACTGATCATAACTCAGCCAAATGAAGCGATATCTTAAAAAGTCATACCTTTTTATACTCTGGACAACTAGCAGAATTAATCGCAATCAAAATCTAAAATTCTCAAAATCGAACCCATTTTGTCAAATTTTATGATGTCACAATCGAAGACTGGATGCCAGAGTCCATAGCTCAATATTAAAAATTGACAATTTTCCCAACTTTGACTGATCATAACTCAGCCAAATGAAGCGATATCTTAAAAAGTCATACCTTTTTATACTCTGGAGAACTAGGAGAATTAATCGCAATCAAAATCTAAAATTCTCAAAATCTAACCCGTTTTGTCAAATTTTATGATGTCCGAATGGAAGATTGGATGCCAGAGTCCATAGCTCAATATTAAAAATTGACAATTCTCCCAACTTTGACTGAGCATAACTCAGCCAAATGAAGCGATATCTTAAAAAGTCATACCTTTTTATACTCTGGAGAACTAGCAGAATTAATCGCAATCAAAATCTAAAATTCTCAAAATCTAACCCGTTTTGTCAAATTTTATGATGTCCGAATGGAAGATTGGATGCCAGAGTCCATAGCTCAATATTAAAAATTGACAATTTTCCCAACTTTGACTGAGCATAACTCAGCCAAATGAAGCGATATCTTAAAAAGTCATGCCTTTTTATACTCTGGACGACTAGCAGAATTAATCGCAATCAAAATCTAAAATTCTCAAAATCGAACCCATTTTGTCAAATTTTATGATGTCACAATCGAAGACTGGATGCCAGAGTCCATAGCTCAATTTTAAAAATTGACAATTTTCCCAACTTTGACTGATCATAACTCAGCCAAATGAAGCGATATCTTAAAAAGTCATGCCTTTTTATACTCTGGACGACTAGCAGAATTAATCGCAATCAAAATCTAAAATTCTCAAAATCGAACCCATTTTGTCAAATTTTATGATGTCACAATCGAAGACTGGATGCCAGAGTCCATAGCTCAATATTAAAAATTGACAATTTTCCCAACTTTGACTGATCATAACTCAGCCAAATGAAGCGATATCTTAAAAAGTCATACCTTTTTATACTCTGGACAACTAGCAGAATTAATTGCAATAAAAATTTAAAATTCTCAATAAATAGCCCATTTTGTCGAATTTTATGATGGGACTTGACTATTGAAATTTTGTAAAAAATTGACACCATAAGGGATATATGTTTATTCTTGATCTTCTGTCCGTATAAGCAAACGATTTTCATAATACTACCCTATAATCTGGAATAATATGCAGAGAGTATTATACGGTCGGGCGTGCTCGACTGTACTTTTCTTTCTTATTTTTTGTTACATATATATGTTTATCAGTTTGTGTGTCAGTGTGTTTGGGCGTATGCAATTGAAATTGGTCTAAATAAAGTCGAAATACGAAATGAACTATCAGGCGATGAGAATCACCAGAAAGCCTCGCTCTTGCTGTGTATTTGTTATTGTAATATTCAAAAGCAAGAGTTAGAACGCGTTATCCCATTGGTGCTTTTGCTATTGGTCCATTTTATCCAGCTTGAAGTAATGCACAATACAACAACAAAGTTTCATTTTCCCTTTCTTATCTCTATTCTGCAAAGCGTTTACAGTTATATCCTGTACACGCATTTGTTGTTGTCTCGATCACGAGCTACACTTGCAAAAATCTGTTCTTACTTTGAACTTTCATAGAAATGTTAGTCAATGTTAAAGGTCTTTCAGGTTCCCTTTTTTTCTAAGTGCATTCATTTTTCAAGCTCATTTTCGGGAGGTTTGGCTTGCTATTATATATGTTCGCCTGGTATTGCAACTTGCTTGATACACCAAAGCCGCTGAAACTTTGCTTAGCAATTAAGTACATACGTATGTATGTGTGAGTGTATGTATGTATACCTTATTAATAGCTATATTTATACTCTCTGCATGAGTATATTGGGTTTGTGGAAAGTATGTATCAGGGAGAACATGGCGTGGGTGACCCCATAAAGAATATATATCCTTGATCAGGATCACAAGCCGAGTCGTTCAATATTTAAAATTGACAATTTTCCCAACTTTGACTGATCATAACTCAGCCAAATGAAGCGATATCTTAAAAAGTCATACCTTTTTATACTCTGGACAACTAGCAGAATTAATCGCAATCAAAATCTAAAATTCTCAAAATCGAACCCATTTTGTCAAATTTTATGATGTCACAATCGAAGACTGGATGCCAGAGTCCATAGCTCAATATTAAAAATTGACAATTTTCCCAACTTTGACTGATCATAACTCAGCCAAATGAAGCGATATCTTAAAAAGTCATACCTTTTTATACTCTGGAGAACTAGGAGAATTAATCGCAATCAAAATCTAAAATTCTCAAAATCTAACCCGTTTTGTCAAATTTTATGATGTCCGAATGGAAGATTGGATGCCAGAGTCCATAGCTCAATATTAAAAATTGACAATTTTCCCAACTTTGACTGAGCATAACTCAGCCAAATGAAGCGATATCTTAAAAAGTCATACCTTTTTATACTCTGGAGAACTAGCAGAATTAATCGCAATCAAAATCTAAAATTCTCAAAATCTAACCCGTTTTGTCAAATTTTATGATGTCCGAATGGAAGATTGGATGCCAGAGTCCATAGCTCAATATTAAAAATTGACAATTTTCCCAACTTTGACTGAGCATAACTCAGCCAAATGAAGCGATATCTTAAAAAGTCATGCCTTTTTATACTCTGGATGACTAGCCGAATCAATCGCAATCAAAATCTAAAATTCTCAAAATCGAACCCGTTTTATCAAATTTTATGATGTCGCAATCGAAGACTGGATGCCAGAGTCCATAGCTCAATATTAAAAATTGACAATTTTCCCAACTTTGACTGATCATAACTCAGCCAAATGAAGCGATATCTTAAAAAGTCATGCCTTTTTATACTCTGGACGACTAGCAGAATTAATCGCAATCAAAATCTAAAATTCTCAAAATCGAACCCATTTTGTCAAATTTTATGATGTCACAATCGAAGACTGGATGCCAGAGTCCATAGCTCAATATTAAAAATTGACAATTTTCCCAACTTTGACTGATCATAACTCAGCCAAATGAAGCGATATCTTAAAAAGTCATGCCTTTTTATACTCTGGACGACTAGCAGAATTAATCGCAATCAAAATCTAAAATTCTCAAAATCGAACCCATTTTGTCAAATTTTATGATGTCACAATCGAAGACTGGATGCCAGAGTCCATAGCTCAATATTAAAAATTGACAATTTTCCCAACTTTGACTGATCATAACTCAGCCAAATGAAGCGATATCTTAAAAAAGTCGTACCTTTTTATACTCTGGACAACTAGCAGAATTAATTGCAATAAAAATTTAAAATTCTCAATAAATAGCCCATTTTGTCGAATTTTATGATGGGACTTGACTATTGAAATTTTGTAAAAAATTGACACCATAAGGGATATATGTTTATTCTTGATCTTCTGTCCGTATAAGCAAACGATTTTCATAATACTACCCTATAATCTGGAATAATATGCAGAGAGTATTATACGGTCGGGCGTGCTCGACTGTACTTTTCTTTCTTATTTTTTGTTACATATATATGTTTATCAGTTTGTGTGTCAGTGTGTTTGGGCGTATGCAATTGAAATTGGTCTAAATAAAGTCGAAATACGAAATGAACTATCAGGCGATGAGAATCACCAGAAAGCCTCGCTCTTGCTGTGTATTTGTTATTGTAATATTCAAAAGCAAGAGTTAGAACGCGTTATCCCATTGGTGCTTTTGCTATTGGTCCATTTTATCCAGCTTGAAGTAATGCACAATACAACAACAAAGTTTCATTTTCCCTTTCTTATCTCTATTCTGCAAAGCGTTTACAGTTATATCCTGTACACGCATTTGTTGTTGTCTCGATCACGAGCTACACTTGCAAAAATCTGTTCTTACTTTGAACTTTCATAGAAATGTTAGTCAATGTTAAAGGTCTTTCAGGTTCCCTTTTTTTCTAAGTGCATTCATTTTTCAAGCTCATTTTCGGGAGGTTTGGCTTGCTATTATATATGTTCGCCTGGTATTGCAACTTGCTTGATACACCAAAGCCGCTGAAACTTTGCTTAGCAATTAAGTACATACGTATGTATGTGTGAGTGTATGTATGTATACCTTATTAATAGCTATATTTATACTCTCTGCATGAGTATATTGGGTTTGTGGAAAGTATGTATCAGGGAGAACATGGCGTGGGTGACCCCATAAAGAATATATATCCTTGATCAGGATCACAAGCCGAGTCGTTCAATATTTAAAATTGACAATTTTCCCAACTTTGACTGATCATAACTCAGCCAAATGAAGCGATATCTTAAAAAGTCATACCTTTTTATACTCTGGACAACTAGCAGAATTAATCGCAATCAAAATCTAAAATTCTCAAAATCGAACCCATTTTGTCAAATTTTATGATGTCACAATCGAAGACTGGATGCCAGAGTCCATAGCTCAATATTAAAAATTGACAATTTTCCCAACTTTGACTGATCATAACTCAGCCAAATGAAGCGATATCTTAAAAAGTCATACCTTTTTATACTCTGGAGAACTAGCAGAATTAATCGCAATCAAAATCTAAAATTCTCAAAATCTAACCCGTTTTGTCAAATTTTATGATGTCCGAATGGAAGATTGGATGCCAGAGTCCATAGCTCAATATTAAAAATTGACAATTTTCCCAACTTTGACTGAGCATAACTCAGCCAAATGAAGCGATATCTTAAAAAGTCATACCTTTTTATACTCTGGAGAACTAGCAGAATTAATCGCAATCAAAATCTAAAATTCTCAAAATCTAACCCGTTTTGTCAAATTTTATGATGTCCGAATGGAAGATTGGATGCCAGAGTCCATAGCTCAATATTAAAAATTGACAATTTTCCCAACTTTGACTGAGCATAACTCAGCCAAATGAAGCGATATCTTAAAAAGTCATGCCTTTTTATACTCTGGATGACTAGCCGAATCAATCGCAATCAAAATCTAAAATTCTCAAAATCGAACCCGTTTTATCAAATTTTATGATGTCGCAATCGAAGACTGGATGCCAGAGTCCATAGCTCAATATTAAAAATTGACAATTTTCCCAACTTTGACTGATCATAACTCAGCCAAATGAAGCGATATCTTAAAAAGTCATGCCTTTTTATACTCTGGACGACTAGCAGAATTAATCGCAATCAAAATCTAAAATTCTCAAAATCGAACCCATTTTGTCAAATTTTATGATGTCACAATCGAAGACTGGATGCCAGAGTCCATAGCTCAATATTAAAAATTGACAATTTTCCCAACTTTGACTGATCATAACTCAGCCAAATGAAGCGATATCTTAAAAAGTCATGCCTTTTTATACTCTGGACGACTAGCAGAATTAATCGCAATCAAAATCTAAAATTCTCAAAATCGAACCCATTTTGTCAAATTTTATGATGTCACAATCGAAGACTGGATGCCAGAGTCCATAGCTCAATATTAAAAATTGACAATTTTCCCAACTTTGACTGATCATAACTCAGCCAAATGAAGCGATATCTTAAAAAGTCGTACCTTTTTATACTCTGGACAACTAGCAGAATTAATTGCAATAAAAATTTAAAATTCTCAATAAATAGCCCATTTTGTCGAATTTTATGATGGGACTTGACTATTGAAATTTTGTAAAAAATTGACACCATAAGGGATATATGTTTATTCTTGATCTTCTGTCCGTATAAGCAAACGATTTTCATAATACTACCCTATAATCTGGAATAATATGCAGAGAGTATTATACGGTCGGGCGTGCTCGACTGTACTTTTCTTTCTTATTTTTTGTTACATATATATGTTTATCAGTTTGTGTGTCAGTGTGTTTGGGCGTATGCAATTGAAATTGGTCTAAATAAAGTCGAAATACGAAATGAACTATCAGGCGATGAGAATCACCAGAAAGCCTCGCTCTTGCTGTGTATTTGTTATTGTAATATTCAAAAGCAAGAGTTAGAACGCGTTATCCCATTGGTGCTTTTGCTATTGGTCCATTTTATCCAGCTTGAAGTAATGCACAATACAACAACAAAGTTTCATTTTCCCTTTCTTATCTCTATTCTGCAAAGCGTTTACAGTTATATCCTGTACACGCATTTGTTGTTGTCTCGATCACGAGCTACACTTGCAAAAATCTGTTCTTACTTTGAACTTTCATAGAAATGTTAGTCAATGTTAAAGGTCTTTCAGGTTCCCTTTTTTTCTAAGTGCATTCATTTTTCAAGCTCATTTTCGGGAGGTTTGGCTTGCTATTATATATGTTCGCCTGGTATTGCAACTTGCTTGATACACCAAAGCCGCTGAAACTTTGCTTAGCAATTAAGTACATACGTATGTATGTGTGAGTGTATGTATGTATACCTTATTAATAGCTATATTTATACTCTCTGCATGAGTATATTGGGTTTGTGGAAAGTATGTATCAGGGAGAACATGGCGTGGGTGACCCCATAAAGAATATATATCCTTGATCAGGATCACAAGCCGAGTCGTTCAATATTTAAAATTGACAATTTTCCCAACTTTGACTGATCATAACTCAGCCAAATGAAGCGATATCTTAAAAAGTCATACCTTTTTATACTCTGGACAACTAGCAGAATTAATCGCAATCAAAATCTAAAATTCTCAAAATCGAACCCATTTTGTCAAATTTTATGATGTCACAATCGAAGACTGGATGCCAGAGTCCATAGCTCAATATTAAAAATTGACAATTTTCCCAACTTTGACTGATCATAACTCAGCCAAATGAAGCGATATCTTAAAAAGTCATACCTTTTTATACTCTGGAGAACTAGCAGAATTAATCGCAATCAAAATCTAAAATTCTCAAAATCTAACCCGTTTTGTCAAATTTTATGATGTCCGAATGGAAGATTGGATGGCAGAGTCCATAGCTCAATATTAAAAATTGACAATTTTCCCAAATTTGACTGAGCATAACTCAGCCAAATGAAGCGATATCTTAAAAAGTCATACCTTTTTATACTCTGGAGAACTAGCAGAATTAATCGCAATCAAAATCTAAAATTCTCAAAATCTAACCCGTTTTGTCAAATTTTATGATGTCCGAATGGAAGATTGGATGCCAGAGTCCATAGCTCAATATTAAAAATTGACAATTTTCCCAACTTTGACTGAGCATAACTCAGCCAAATGAAGCGATATCTTAAAAAGTCATGCCTTTTTATACTCTGGACGACTAGCCGAATCAATCGCAATCAAAATCTAAAATTCTCAAAATCGAACCCGTTTTATCAAATTTTATGATGTCGCAATCGAAGACTGGATGCCAGAGTCCATAGCTCAATATTAAAAATTGACAATTTTCCCAACTTTGACTGATCATAACTCAGCCAAATGAAGCGATATCTTAAAAAGTCATGCCTTTTTATACTCTGGACGACTAGCAGAATTAATCGCAATCAAAATCTAAAATTCTCAAAATCGAACCCATTTTGTCAAATTTTATGATGTCACAATCGAAGACTGGATGCCAGAGTCCATAGCTCAATATTAAAAATTGACAATTTTCCCAACTTTGACTGATCATAACTCAGCCAAATGAAGCGATATCTTAAAAAGTCATGCCTTTTTATACTCTGGACGACTAGCAGAATTAATCGCAATCAAAATCTAAAATTCTCAAAATCGAACCCATTTTGTCAAATTTTATGATGTCACAATCGAAGACTGGATGCCAGAGTCCATAGCTCAATATTAAAAATTGACAATTTTCCCAACTTTGACTGATCATAACTCAGCCAAATGAAGCGATATCTTAAAAAGTCATACCTTTTTATACTCTGGACGACTAGCAGAATTAATCGCAATCAAAATCTAAAATTCTCAAAATCGAACCCATTTTGTCAAATTTTATGATGTCACAATCGAAGACTGGATGCCAGAGTCCATAGCTCAATATTAAAAATTGACAATTTTCCCAACTTTGACTGATCATAACTCAGCCAAATGAAGCGATATCTTAAAAAGTCATACCTTTTTATACTCTGGACAACTAGCAGAATTAATTGCAATAAAAATTTAAAATTCTCAATAAATAGCCCATTTTGTCGAATTTTATGATGGGACTTGATTATTGAAATTTTGTAAAAAATTGACACCATAAGGGATATATGTTTATTCTTGATCTTCTGTCCGTATAAGCAAACGATTTTCATAATACTACCCTATAATCTGGAATAATATGCAGAGAGTATTATACGGTCGGGCGTGCTCGACTGTACTTTTCTTTCTTATTTTTTGTTACATATATATGTTTATCAGTTTGTGTGTCAGTGTGTTTGGGCGTATGCAATTGAAATTGGTGTAAATAAAGTCGAAATACGAAATGAACTATCAGGCGATGAGAATCACCAGAAAGCCTCGCTCTTGCTGTGTATTTGTTATTGTAATATTCAAAAGCAAGAGTTAGAACGCGTTATCCCATTGGTGCTTTTGCTATTGGTCCATTTTATCCAGCTTGAAGTAATGCACAATACAACAACAAAGTTTCATTTTCCCTTTCTTATCTCTATTCTGCAAAGCGTTTACAGTTATATCCTGTACACGCATTTGTTGTTGTCTCGATCACGAGCTACACTTGCAAAAATCTGTTCTTACTTTGAACTTTCATAGAAATGTTAGTCAATGTTAAAGGTCTTTCAGGTTCCCTTTTTTTCTAAGTGCATTCATTTTTCAAGCTCATTTTCGGGAGGTTTGGCTTGCTATTATATATGTTCGCCTGGTATTGCAACTTGCTTGATACACCAAAGCCGCTGAAACTTTGCTTAGCAATTAAGTACATACGTATGTATGTGTGAGTGTATGTATGTATACCTTATTAATAGCTATATTTATACTCTCTGCATGAGTATATTGGGTTTGTGGAAAGTATGTATCAGGGAGAACATGGCGTGGGTGACCCCATAAAGAATATATATCCTTGATCAGGATCACAAGCCGAGTCGTTCAATATTTAAAATTGACAATTTTCCCAACTTTGACTGATCATAACTCAGCCAAATGAAGCGATATCTTAAAAAGTCATACCTTTTTATACTCTGGACAACTAGCAGAATTAATCGCAATCAAAATCTAAAATTCTCAAAATCGAACCCATTTTGTCAAATTTTATGATGTCACAATCGAAGACTGGATGCCAGAGTCCATAGCTCAATATTTAAAATTGACAATTTTCCCAACTTTGACTGATCATAACTCAGCCAAATGAAGCGATATCTTAAAAAGTCATACCTTTTTATACTCTGGAGAACTAGCAGAATTAATCGCAATCAAAATCTAAAATTCTCAAAATCTAACCCGTTTTGTCAAATTTTATGATGTCCGAATGGAAGATTGGATGCCAGAGTCCATAGCTCAATATTAAAAATTGACAATTTTCCCAAATTTGACTGAGCATAACTCAGCCAAATGAAGCGATATCTTAAAAAGTCATACCTTTTTATACTCTGGAGAACTAGCAGAATTAATCGCAATCAAAATCTAAAATTCTCAAAATCTAACCCGTTTTGTCAAATTTTATGATGTCCGAATGGAAGATTGGATGCCAGAGTCCATAGCTCAATATTAAAAATTGACAATTTTCCCAACTTTGACTGAGCATAACTCAGCCAAATGAAGCGATATCTTAAAAAGTCATGCCTTTTTATACTCTGGACGACTAGCCGAATCAATCGCAATCAAAATCTAAAATTCTCAAAATCGAACCCGTTTTATCAAATTTTATGATGTCGCAATCGAAGACTGGATGCCAGAGTCCATAGCTCAATATTAAAAATTGACAATTTTCCCAACTTTGACTGATCATAACTCAGCCAAATGAAGCGATATCTTAAAAAGTCATGCCTTTTTATACTCTGGACGACTAGCAGAATTAATCGCAATCAAAATCTAAAATTCTCAAAATCGAAGCCATTTTGTCAAATTTTATGATGTCACAATCGAAGACTGGATGCCAGAGTCCATAGCTCAATATTAAAAATTGACAATTTTCCCAACTTTGACTGATCATAACTCAGCCAAATGAAGCGATATCTTAAAAAGTCATGCCTTTTTATACTCTGGACGACTAGCAGAATTAATCGCAATCAAAATCTAAAATTCTCAAAATCGAACCCATTTTGTCAAATTTTATGATGTCACAATCGAAGACTGGATGCCAGAGTCCATAGCTCAATATTAAAAATTGACAATTTTCCCAACTTTGACTGATCATAACTCAGCCAAATGAAGCGATATCTTAAAAAGTCATACCTTTTTATACTCTGGACAACTAGCAGAATTAATCGCAATCAAAATCTAAAATTCTCAAAATCTAACCCGTTTTGTCAAATTTTATGATGTCCGAATGGAAGATTGGATGCCAGAGTCCATAGCTCAATATTAAAAATTGACAATTTTCCCAACTTTGACTGAGCATAACTCAGCCAAATGAAGCGATATCTTAAAAAGTCATGCCTTTTTATACTCTGGACGACTAGCAGAATTAATCGCAATCAAAATCTAAAATTCTCAAAATCGAACCCATTTTGTCAAATTTTATGATGTCACAATCGAAGACTGGATGCCAGAGTCCATAGCTCAATTTTAAAAATTGACAATTTTCCCAACTTTGACTGATCATAACTCAGCCAAATGAAGCGATATCTTAAAAAGTCATGCCTTTTTATACTCTGGACGACTAGCAGAATTAATCGCAATCAAAATCTAAAATTCTCAAAATCGAACCCATTTTGTCAAATTTTATGATGTCACAATCGAAGACTGGATGCCAGAGTCCATAGCTCAATATTAAAAATTGACAATTTTCCCAACTTTGACTGATCATAACTCAGCCAAATGAAGCGATATCTTAAAAAGTCATACCTTTTTATACTCTGGACAACTAGCAGAATTAATTGCAATAAAAATTTAAAATTCTCAATAAATAGCCCATTTTGTCGAATTTTATGATGGGACTTGACTATTGAAATTTTGTAAAAAATTGACACCATAAGGGATATATGTTTATTCTTGATCTTCTGTCCGTATAAGCAAACGATTTTCATAATACTACCCTATAATCTGGAATAATATGCAGAGAGTATTATACGGTCTGGCGTGCTCGACTGTACTTTTCTTTCTTATTTTTTGTTACATATATATGTTTATCAGTTTGTGTGTCAGTGTGTTTGGGCGTATGCAATTGAAATTGGTCTAAATAAAGTCGAAATACGAAATGAACTATCAGGCGATGAGAATCACCAGAAAGCCTCGCTCTTGCTGTATTTTTGTTATTGTAATATTCCAAAACTGAGAGTTAGAACGCGTTATCCCATTGGTGCTTTTGCTATTGGTCCATTTTATCCAGCTTGAAGTAATGCACAATACAACAACAAAGTTTCATTTTTCCTTTCTTATCTCTATTCTGCAAAGCGTTTACAGTTATATCCTGTACACGCATTTGTTGTTGTCTCGATCACGAGCTACACTTCCAAAAATCTGTTCTTACTTTGAACTTTCATAGAAATGTTAGTCAATGTTAAAGGTCTTTCAGGTTCCCTTTTTTTCTAAGTGCATTCATTTTTCAAGCTCATTTTCGGGAGGTTTGGCTTGCTATTATATATGTTCGCTTGGTTTTGCAGCTTGCTTGATACACCAAAGCCGCTGAAACTTTGCTTAGCAATTAAGTACATACGTATGTATGTGTGAGTGTATGTATGTATACCTTATTAATTTATCAGTTTGTGTGTCAGTTTTTTTGGGTATATGCAATTGAAATTGGTCTAAATAAAGTCGAAATACCAAATGAGCTATCAGGCGATGAGAATCACCAGAAAGCCTCGCTCTTGCTGTATTTTTGTTATTGTAATATTCTAAACTGAGAGTTAGAACGCGTTATCCCATTGGTCCATTTTATCCAACTTAAAGCAATGCACAATACAACAACAATGTTGCCTAGTTTCTTTCTTATCTTTGTTCTGCCTACTTTTAACTGTTGATCCGCTAATCGTAATGTTAGTTTGTTGTTGCCCGCTCTCCGAGCTACACTTGCAAAAATTTGTTTAGTTATTAACTTTCCATAGGAATGTTTGGCAATTTGATTGGCTTCTTAGGTTCCCTTTTTTTCTCAGTGCACCGATTTTTCAAATGAATTTTTGGGATTTTTGACTTGCTATAGTTTCTGTTCGCCTGTTACTTCGTTTTGATTTTCTTAGCTCTTTGCAGGTGAAACTTGGATCGCTTTGTGCCGAATGACTAGTGACTAAAGGGCATATTTAATACACAATTATACAAAGAATTACTTGTTCGTATATATCATATACTCGTTTATTTTTTTTAGTTTTTTCCATATAAATTAGACACAAAAAACGTTTACAAATTATGTCGAATATTCAAACTTAGTTGCAAAATCATTTTTTATTTGTATAAAATTACATAACTATGTGCACAATGCGTGTGTGTTGTGTGTTGTGTGAAGTGTGTATATTTGTTTTTAGCTGCATGCACTAAATTAAATTCGTGATCGTATATAAGAAAGATGCTGTATTATGCTTTTTATATAAGGCGTAGTTTCAACAAAATCCTAACTATATGCAAGACATGTACAAAGTATACATGGGGTATATAGGGGATGGGATATAACTGTTTAAATGAGCTGAAAGGCTAAGCAAATTGTTGTTTTTAAAATTGATTTGCTTAACAAAATTGATAGAATTGTATGAGGCATGAGTCTTATGGCTAATTAAATTAATTTCTTTACATTATTAAAGATTTTTCTTTGTGTGTGTGGGTGTGTGTGTGGGTGTGTGTGTGTGTGTTTGTGTGTGTTTATAGGAATGCGGACTTTTTGATACATACACATATAAATATATAGATAAGTCGATTACAGAATAAGAATACATAAAAAAAGCGTTTAGCAGCATTCTATCATTTCAATTGCCATAATATAGGGTATATAGGTGAGCATATGTAATTTGAATATAACTTTGATTATTATCGGTATCATAAGCCTAATTAAAACCTGTACAGAGAGACTGTTTATTTAAGAAGACTGAGAGTTCGGGGCTAAATATCGAAATCAAAATTGTATTTTAAATTTAAATTGAAATTTTTGTACAAATCAATTCTAACTACAAACTAGTTTCAAGAGCTCTCTCTTTCTGTCTCGCGCGATATCAAACATATATATGTATATTATGGTACTGTGTATATATAGTTAATAGCTTAACTTTCATAATAGTTATAGTAGTATATAAAAAAAATGTTGCAGATTGTCTTAAAGTTCCAGCCACTTATACTAAATAAATCAAGAAAAATCTTTTAACGAGTTTACTCGGCTCTTTTTTTACCGTCGCGAGCTCTTCTTCTTTACCTTCATTGTTATATTTTCGAGTAAAAAATGAATTCTTGAATTATATTGTTAAATGTTTCTTTTCTCTTATTGGCCTTTTAATTGTTTTTTTTTTGTTTTCTTTAAGTTTTGTATTTAAAATTTGTGTTTTCGTGAAGAAACCATGAATTTTTGTAAAAGATATTTTTCTTGTTGTTTTGTTTGTTGTTTTTTTGTTTGCTGGAGAGAAAAATTTGACGTTTTTCGTATGTGGAATGTGGATTGTTTTATGTTTTAAGATTTAACAAAGGATTTCGGGCTCTCTTTTGTTTTTGGTAGTTATTGTTAAGGACATTTGATTGCGTTTGAATCCTACTAGAATTCTTCTCTCTACACATTGATTAATTTCAACATTTTACACACAGCTAGTTTACAGTTTATAGTTACAGTTCTAAGTAATAGTTTACAGTATACAGTTTTCAACTACTGATAATTTGGTTCTGCTAAGTTTTCATATACATATATAGATATCTATATATACATACATATATCTTTCGTTTTGGCCCCTAGGATAACGTGTAACGTGTAATACAAATGGCTTAGACACAGAATTTACGTTTTCATTACAGTTTTGTCCTTCTTTTCCCACACTGAGAAATGTTTGACATTGATTTAGAGCTACGGCTACAATTAGGAGTACGATTAAGAGATAGATTTGTAGTTGGACTTGGAGTTCGACTTTGAGTACAACTAGACCAGCAGCTCTTCGTCTGTGTGAGGCTCAGAGTAGAGACAACACTCGTCGACTCCAGCGGCCTCAACAGCTTGCTGCTCTTCACAGTCCAGGCTGAGATCATGAGGTTGCTGCGGTGACTGAGGTTGTTGCTGTTGTTGTTGCTGCGGATGTTGCTGTTGCGGCTGACTGAGTTCCTTTAGCCAGTCGAGGGTTTTCTCAATGGCCCGCAGACGCTTCTTCAGCGAAGTGGTGGCCAGTATATCCACCTAAAAGAGTGAGTGAAATTAGATTAACTGGTAGGAAAAGTTACTGTCCAGATATAGACTGGTGTTTAAGAATGTGAATCCTGTACTCTTTTTAACTACGGGTAGACTTACCTTGAGCTGCTGGGAGAGCGGAAGCAGAGCAATAATCCACCAGGCCCAGGCGGGTCCGTCGGTGATCAGTTCCCAAGTGTGCTCCAGCGGCGGCATCTGACCATAGCTCTGGAGTATCTCATCCTTTTGATCGCTACTGAGGCTCTCGAACCAGTCGATTGCCTTGCCCAGTACCAGGGTCTGCATGGTCGACAGCGACTGGACCTGGTCATGGGCAATGGGTTCATCACAGATGTACTCCACCTTAGCTGTCTCGTAGCCATCCTTCTCGCTGCGCGCGAGGATCTTGAAGCGCTTGCAGCCAATGGTACTGAGGATGGAGCAACCATCTCCGAGAAGCACACAATCCCTGATGTCTAAGATGGTGCCCACGTCGTAGTAACGGGATTTGCCACCGTGAGGCTGGACAATACCAAAGGTCTTGTCACCGGATTCAAGGGCACGCCGAACCATTAGACGGTACCGGGGATCGTAGACAAAGAGGGGGCACGGAACGGCGGGAAAAGCAGCGGTGCAGATGAACACCGGCACCGATGGCTCCTGATCGATCTCCTGACGAAAGCGTGCCTCGTAATGCTCTGGAATGAATCGTTTCATTGCGGCTTCTAGGAATTTCGTAACTGGCCTCTTGGCCAGCGCAAAGGGAACTGGCGAGGATGAGCCCTGATACAGATTATTATTGACATTGATTTCCACAAGTGGTGACATGCACAATGGACACGAGGAGTTGTAATCCATGCAACGATCCAAGCATACCAGACAGTACGTGTGTCCACAGGGCGTCACCACCGGCTTCCACAGGGTCCTGCAGCACAGGACGCACTCGAAGTCGCTGGCGTCGATCAGCTGGACCGGCACCGCAATCTCCTGGCCTTGCCTGGACCTTTGGGCCCACGAGCCATCCAGTTCTGCAAAAAATGGTCAAGAAAAGTTGGTTAAAAGCTCATCAGAAAGTTAGATGGAATCGGATTCTGTTTGATCTCGACACTTACTTCTCAGTCGCTGCAACTCCAATTGAGTGCGTTCAAGGACACCGCTCAGCAGTCGACTACAGCGCCGACTGTCGCAGTCTAGCTTGGGGTCAAGGGTCAGCTGCGACGCCTGCAATGCCGGCCATTTTCTACGGCAGGGCTTGTCGTGGCGTCGTGATTGCAGCTCAAACTGCTTTGCCCCGTACACATTGGGCCGGTCTATGTAGTCGAGGGCGCTCGGGAAGAGAAAGTCCCCGTCCATGTGCTCCTCCTCTTCTCCCACCTCCACGTCCACTTCCTCCTCTTCGGCCATGATGTAGTTGTCGTAATGCTGATCGCAGCTTGGACCAAATTCATCCTCCAAATCGTCCAGACGCACATGATGATGGTGATGTTGTTGTTTTAGATGTTTTCTACGTCGACGCAGGTGCTCCCACGCTCCGCGCTTTTTGGGCGTTTGTGCCAAAAGACGTTGCAGAATCTACAAAAAAAAATGTGCGCGTCAAGTACAGTGAAGCTTATTTTTGACGAACACACTCCTACCTTGGCGAGATCATGCTGAAATATTTCCGAGTTGCTGAGATTTGTGTTCCTATCGAGGCAAATGGCCAGAAAGCCGTTAAAGAGAGCCTCCTCCAGTCTGCCCAGACCGCTAAGCGCCAAGGCCCGCAAATAGTGTGCCTGCAAAAGGTTCGAGAAGGGGCATTATAGCGAATGCTTACTATGCCAATAATTAGTCAACTCACCTTGGCTGATGTTTCACGATTCTTCAGCGCGTTCTCAATATCCGCGAGAGAGCTCTGATAATGGCTCAGTTTAAGCAGAACTTCGGATCGCAGGCAAAGACTCCTAAAGTTGCTAGGCGCTATAAAACAGAGAGAGAGAGAGAGAAAAATATTTATTAACATTGAACTGCCTTATGTTAAACTAACTAACATTGCAATGTTATGCTAGCATAATGTTATGCAGCTTATAGCTTTTCGACTTTTCAATTGAAAACTAATAATTGTTGCAATTCACATCTAAGGTTAAACATACTCTTATTTACTGTTAATGATCATTTAATTGATGCTAACAATTATGAGACGTCAGTTGTAAACATTGCGAAAATCGTGAAAAACACACTAAATGTCAACTTTTGTAAATGAAAATGTCAAAATGCTCCTTATTATATTTTGGAGGCGATCTCTTGCTTGCCAAAGTCAAACGCTAGCCAATTATATATGTTTACCTCATTCGGGGAAGCAGCCAAAAAGAAATACCCAACCCCCCACCCCCTACCCAACCACTTGGCCACCCAGCGATCCACCCACAAGCACCTCAAAGACACGCGCGTAATTCGACAATTAGTTTGATGTCAACGCTGACGTTGACGTCGCAGTCGCCGTCGCTGTTAGCAGTGCACTTTCTGTTTGTTGTGCGCATCATTTAGCAGCGCTATAAAGCTTACATTGCAACATAGCAGTGACTGTTAACGCTTGGCACGCGTCGCTAAATAGCATGTGAAATGCATTTTCTGACTTTTTGCCAAGACACCAAGACAACAATCTATATTCAATATGTTTACAAAAAACATTTTAGTTTAACACCCATACATATATATTCAAATCGTACCATAGACGGTAACAGCCTTTGCCAATTGGAAACGTTTGTTAATGTTAATAACACTTTAGTTCCACATGTTGCCAGCAATATTGACGCTCGGCTGTTAATGAGTGTTTGGCAACCCGCTAACATAATGAGGACGGCAGCTAACAGAATTTGTAAATCGCCCACTGCTCCCAAAAACTTAACAGTCGACTGCAGTTTAAGAGTAGGCGCTCGTTGAACATCTATGGTCACTCTCTTTATGCTGCTCACTATGACCGCTCTTGTGCTGTTAACTGCTAAGAGCGTCGCAGAAGAGCAGCTGCTGACGCGTCTGTTAAAAATCGCGATTATGTAGCCTAACATTACGCAACATAAAAAAGAGCAACAACGTTGAATGTTGATAGCAATAAATGCGAGCATATGTTAATGGTTGTTGTTGTTGTTGTCGTTGTTTTACACAAATTATTGCCAATCGTCTCCAATGCTACAGCAGCTAAAACTTATTTAATTTGCATTTTTCTTTCTTTCATAATTTACAATGATTTTCAAGCAACTTGGTTATTTGTTGTTATTATGTAAAAAGTCCACTCGAATTATTTGTCAATATTTTTTGGGCTTCAAATTGATGTCAAGTGTGCATGTGTATTTATGTGTGAGTGTGCGATAGTAGAGCGGGATAGCAATAGATAGTACAAGTAGAGTCGTGGCAAAAAAGTGATAAGAAAAAATTGCTTTTAAATTTAACATAAATTAAATTGTTGGTTAATAGGTTTATTGCGTCTGTCTCTATATAGCACAAGTTCTGTTATCTAACGATTTTTTATACCCCAGCAGAGAGTTGCTCAAAATCCGACCTCATAAACTATAAAAAGTCGTACTATGAGTTATAAATTTCTTCCTTTAAACTTATAACAGGGTATCTCACAGTCGTAGTTGTCTTTCGATTCAACCAAATCAATAATCGCTAAGCTTCGTTTTGAGTTGTTTAAATTGATCAGCAACAAGTCAATTGTCTAGAGTATCTATAAGATACAATTGTATCAACTTAGATACAAGTTGTACCTGATACACATATAAATGTATCTAAGTATGTTTATCTGCAATTTATTGTTATAGCAGACACGTTCTCAGCTCGACTTCCCGTTCGATAAAATTAAGTATACGTTGTCTAAAAGGCGTAATTGCTTACAACAACAACAACAACAACAAAGAACAAAACTCAAGTTCTGAGCAAATTCAATTAAAATGCAAAGATTCTTTTATAATTTCCGAGTTTATCTGCTTATTATCATTGACTGTTGCCAATTTGCACATTGAAAACAGAGAAAACTTGTCACCAAACAACAACAACCACAACGACAACAACAACACTCCCTCGCAATTTTGTTGCATGCATCCCTCGTTTATTTTGATTTTGATTTCTTGATCATTTTTCCGTTACGCTGCAGACAATTTAAGCTCAACTGTTGATAAATTGCACTTGGCTGCAGATTATTTTTCTATATATATGCACAAGTTGAACTATATGTGTTTATCTGTATATACACTCAGAAAAATTATTTTCTAAAATCAAAGAATGTCAAACTACTTAAACCATTTGGGAATTCAAATTAATAATTATAGAATTAATAATATTTTAGACTAAAGTTCTTAAGTTTCTCATTTTGCTCTTGAACTCAAAGACACAAGATGTGTGGTCTTGATTTTATATGATGGTCTTCTTTTTTTAATCAGTGTATTATCATTGAAATGAGCATTCAGTATTCAGTATTCAGTATTCGGATTTCGTCACGTACATTAAAAATCATTTGCGAATTTCTCGCAATTCGCTGACAAGTGTTTTTGCCACTTGCATAAGAATCAAAATGAAACGAATCAAAATGCAAAGAAACCCAAACGAATTGAATAAACAGGAAAAACTTAATGAGTAGAATCAGAATCATAGTGAATGCAGTAGCTATTCACTTTCAAGGGGTGTTCTTGAACATTCATGATTCATTTCGCAAATCAAATCAAAATCGCAAAACGAAAATAGACCAAAAATTCGCTCTTAAATCTTGTACAATTTGTGGGTCAATCTTCATTACGACAACGATTGTGATGATAATGATGATGATGATGATTATGATGATCGTGATGATCATGTTGTGTAGCTCTTTTGATATTCTCCATTTCTGTCCTAACTTAATTGTGCTTAAACTGAACGAAACGCACAAATAGTCGTTAAACAATTTGCTATAAATAAACGTTGCGTATACGCCGCGTGCTCCAACAACGACTGACTTTGCTTTATGCTCAATGTGCAAATAAGCACACACACACGAGCACAAGCACATAGTGTGAGAGAGAGAGAGAGAGAGAGAGAGAGGGAGATTTCATGTAAAACCACATAAAGGAGACAAAAATGCTGGAAAAATGGCGCAAACAAGCAAAACTGACCCAAATAACCAAATGAATGTACATAAACTACAAAACTGGGAAAAGGGGAGACCAGAAGAGGAGGAGGAGCTTATAAGGAGGACGGTAAACTTAGTATAAAGCACACCAACAACATTTTATTTCAGTCGGAAGCGCAGACCAAGAATTTAAATTGTGACAAAATTTGTGCAAATTAAATTGCAATTTATTGTTAATTTTCATTGTTGTTGGCAGGAAATGCGACGCTTTTTGTTTGAATTAAGTGTTTGAGGTATTTAACGTTTAATTTGCAGAACAATTTCAAGAGTTCATTAATTATGCTTAGCAAAAATCACGAAATGCACAAAAGGCTACAATGGAAGAAACTGCGGGGATATTGGAAATGCGGATTGAGTATAATACTGAAAAGCATTTTCTATTGAATTTCTCAATGCATTGTTTTTCTAGGTATTTCGACCACGTAACATTTAGTAAATTGATATGCAAGAATTTCTAGCATTTCCCTCTGGGCCAAGTAGAAGAATCAAGTACAAGATTTAATATTCAATATGCGAATAAATGTTGTCATTGTCCCATTTCATGTTGCTTTCTCCCTATCTTGGTCTGAGAAGGCGTGGCAACGCCCCGAGATGTTAAGTGTCAAGCGAAAGAAACGCAGAACACACTGCGTGGCTTGGCTGCTTTTCCCGCATACCCTGCAGTATATAAGTGGGGTATATAAGTTCTGTAAGAGAACTGAGTAAATAAATCCATTAACTATTTATTAAAAATGCTATAAATACTATAAATTCTTGCAATTTTGATGTTTCTTGATTAATTTTTCTCCTCTCGAATTCATTCGAATTTAACCAAGTTTAAAGATTGTAGCTGTAACTATAACTGCTGGCCAAATGTCAACTCAGTGTCTGTGGGTTTAAGCCATGGTCAGAGGGAAGGGAAAAGGAAAAGGCTAAAATGCGTTTACACTTTTGAAGCTGGCAATTGAGTGAGAAGGCTAAAACATCCTCGAAGCGTCTCCTCTTTGGCTATCAGCTGCTATTCCTCCATTACGAGCTTCCCCTTTCCCCATCACTGGTTTCCACGCCTACACTTTGTTTTTATTATTTGTTTTTTGTTATTTATTTTTTGGTGTCTTGCGACAATTACGACGCAATTTCTTTCATGTTTGTCATACGAGTGGGCTACAAATGATTGTACTAAGGGGCGTGGAGAGGAGGGGAGGATAGGCAGGCACTGCGGGGCGTATGCGTCATTTGGCTTATCTACGTATTGTTGTTCTCTGTTTCTGTGTATTTCGACTGTCTACCATACCATACCACACCCAATCCATACACACACACATACATACACACACACACACACACACACACATATTGTTTTAAGTTAGTTTCAAGCTCTGTTTTTAAAATAATTTCAAGGTAAACTCACAAAAAAGCAAAAAAAAAACAATCTCTATCCAGATATTATATAACGCGCTCAGTTTTGTATGCTCAACGAATCGCAACCTTCAAACATTGTGGAGCATTCATCATTATTAACAGCAAATACAGCAAAAAAGACAGGAAAATTCAACGAGAAAACACAAATCAGAAATATTGTTATTAATATTGTTTTCAAATGTTTAATTTGCATTTCCATTTTGATTTCAAGTGCGAATCGCAAAATATATTTTATGAGCCGCACACAAATTTTGTGATGCAAAATGAGCGTGCAATAACACGGCAAAAAACAACAAAAACAAAAAAAAAAACATAACAATAAGTGCAAAACTCGCATCGATGAGCAGCAAGAGCAGCGACGTCGACGTAAACATCGACGCAGCAGTCGCAAGCACTGTCGACGTCAACGTCGAAGCATTGGCTGTGTTCAAGGTTAACGAGACAGCGAGATATCATTTGCATTGGAAGTGGAATAAGCAGGGAAATGAAGCGAATGAAGCAGGAAGAGAGACATCGAAGTACACGTATGACTTATTGTTGTGTATTTTTATACTCTCTGCAAGAGTATATTGGGATTGTGAAAAGTATGTAACAGGCATTATTATTGGTAGTTAAGACAAAAACTAACGGGATTTATGCTGAAAGAGGCCGATGACAATCGCCAGCTGATAAATTTAAGCAAGAATACTTAAAAACTCTTCGCTACTCGCTTAATGCAAGTGTATCCACCGGCCCACAGATGGCGCCACATAATTAGAACATGCTCTGCTACTTTCCCCCCTCCACTGCTACTTCCCACACTCTCCGCTTGCGTGTCAGGCCATATGTTGTGCATTGACTTTGTGCAGGCATTCGCCATATGCTGGCGTTGACATTTGATAAATGTTCTCCATGCTGTGTATGAATGTGTGTGTGTGTGTGTGTTTAGGCAGATCACCATTTCCCCTTCCACTTCCGTTGATGGTCAGACATTTTTGACGCGTAGTTAATTGATTTCTGAGAGCCTCTCTCAAAAAAACCAAACCATGGACACTTGTGTTGCTAATCCATTTAAAATAATTGTGTGAAAAGAGTATGGCATGGGTAGGTGGGGAGGGAACTTCTTTAATTCTTTCAACAGTGGCTATTTTAACTAAACTATTTTTGGGGCAGCTGCAAAGTGAGCGAAAGAGGGGGACGACAACTGCTTATGTAACACACATAGGCGCGAACAGCCCCTAATGATGCCAAAGAGTCGAAACAAAAAGAAAAGGAAAAAAAACTGACATCGAAACCGGCTTTTTATGCAAAGCTGCCAAAAATGAGGCACTTAACTTGGCAGCGGGACTCGACGGGGGAAAGAGGGGGGCACATTGCGTGAGCGTTAGCTTGTGCAACAAACAGTAGAGCAGTTGACAGCACGCAAGAGCACAAGAGCGCAAGAGTCAAGGCAAGAGAGCAGACAGAGCTTGCAAGAAACAGAAAAAGACAAACCAAATAAAAAACAAAAACAACAAAACGCACAGTAACAGCAACAGGGCCGAAGAGCACTCCACACGCAAGAGTTTTGCACAGTCTTTAAAGAGAGCTATGCCATGGTGTGCAGAGAGCGCAAGCTTAGCTTATGTCAAAATTGACAGTTGTCTCTGGCCTCTCTCATCGTTTGTTCTCTTACTGCGACGGTTGGCAAAGCCAAAAAAGTATGTCAAAGTCAAACGTTGCTGCCGCAGTCGAAGTCAGCGCAGATGTTGACGTTGTCGCATTACTAAACATTGCTGTGGTTGTCTTTATTGCTTTTGTTGCTGTCGTGGCTGCTGCTGCTGCTGCTGCTGTTGCCGACGTCACTTTTATTATGTTTGTTTGGTAAGTGGAGCTCTGGTTATGTAAGCCCAGCAGGCACATACCAGACAGCAGGCAACCGACAGCAGCCAACTGTTGGCCATCGTCAACGTTGACGTCGACATCGTCATTGTTACGTTACATTAAATTACGTTACGTTAAGCCCAAGTCCAAAGTGCTCCTCTCTTTTCTCATGCGCTTCCTCTCTCTCTCGTTTACACTCATCATCAACCGCTTTTAAGCGTTCGTATTAGTCTTTTGTCTTTTTCCCGCCGATCCGATTCACCCCGCCTTTCTCCACTTCTTCCAAGATATCTTATTTGTTTGTTGCCAATTTCAACGCTTGACTTTTTGCGTCGGCGTCGACGGCAGCGCCAGCGGCAGCGGTGAAGGCGGCGGTAGACTGAAAATTAAATCGTGATTTGTAAATGCGCTCAATTTTTTTCGTCTCGCTTGCCTTTTGTGCATGGCAAGGGCTTGGCTATAAAGCGCGATGGAAGGGGGCAGGGAAGCTTTGGCTGACAACAAATTTGGCAATTTTGTAATAAGTTTGGTTTTTGTTTTGGTTTTGCTTTTGCTTTTGAGTAACGGTTTTTTTGCGCTTGTCGCGATTAAATAATCAACAACAATGTGGCAACAAGAGACGAACATAGTTTGAAAGTGATTGTTGATATCTTGTGTCATTCTTCAGGTTTACATAATGGCATCTAAAAAACAGTTTTGTTTTCTTTTTTTGAATTAGGGAAATTGCTCATAGAGAATTCTTCAACTGATTCTATATGTTAGTACATACATATATGTGTATGTTTACATAATGACTTACGAGTTAAGACTCACGACGGAACTAATTTCCATTTATTTATTTACAGAAATTGTGATATAATTAAAAAAACATTTCATGTGTCAGCTCATAATGTTCTCGATGAAAACGTAATGAGCTTTTACTCCTCCCCTTGACTTAACCTAAAAGCCCCTTTTCTCTAAGAGATAAAAGCTTTACGAGCTGTTCATTTAATTCTAGTTCTCTTTCTCCTGATTCTTTTAAACACCTGCACTTATTAAGAGAGACTTTACAACAACTGTTGCATAACGGGTTATTGTGCTTAGATGTGGTTGATTTGCAATCTTAACAATGTTTAAAGATTTGTTTTATTTTGTAAATGCATGAGTTTCGGCCCTTCTGACCTCGCTCTGTTGTTAGCGACTTAAACAAATGTAAATGTCGAAGATTAATGTTTGATTGCTCAACAATTGTTTAGAGATAAAGCTTTCAAATATTGGTATACATATGTATGTACATATATATGTATGTCATATCAGTGTTTTGGCCTCAGCTAACAAGTCCACCCACATACACATACACCCTTTGTCTGTCTGTCTCTGTCTGCCCACTTGGCTCACTCGTGCCGATTACTCAATAGACTCAACTGATTGTTGCAATTGCAGTCGCTGATTGCCGTCAAATCGCTTATACTGTTACAACAGCGATAAAGTGAGCACAACCAACAACAACAACAGCTGCATGTGGTCCGACATAGCTTACGAACTACGTTCTATGACATAACTGTAATTCAAATGCGCTCGCGAGAGCCGCGCAACCAAAAAGAGAGTAAGCTCAAGAGCCCAAGAGAGCGATAGAGCTTGCATATCGTATATGTGTTTCAGTATTGTATGCTAATGTGTGTGCGAGTGAGCAAGCGACTTAGTTTTGATTTGTTGTTGGTGCTCTGCTGCTGCCGCTGCAGTCAATTGAGTAATCTCTTGTTGCTGTTGTTGTTGTCGCCTTTTGTTTACAAATGTTGAAAGTGAATTTTCAATTGCAGTTCACAATTTACAATAGAATATTACTTAATAGGTAATAGGCGCAAGTCTGACACAAAGTGACTCATAACAAACAAAACTGCATCGTTGCCAGACTGTTCACATTGCAACAACCGTAACTTTTCCTTTGCTTTAATTTTTTTTTTTTTTCGGTTATTGTTGTTGTTTGTGCTTCTGGCTAATGAGGACAACAGCGCGACCCAAAAGTCTTTAAACGCCCGCACGACCCCATCAAAGGAGAGAGGGGAACGGGAGTGGAGCATTTGGATTGTGGGTCTACTGCCGAATACGATTCCATAATGCTCTGTCGTTTGGTTTTAATTAAGACAAGGCGCACAAGCTTCAGCAAGAAACACAACTGTCTTAGAAAGGGGAAAATACTTTCAGGCACAGTGACTCAAGACATTATTGGGCCAAGGAAAACAATTTATATGCAATGAAACTTTAAAACTTGTGTAAGAGGACGTTTCAGAGTTTTTGAACTTATCAACGGTTGCATACTTTTGGGAGAACTGTTGGACAACTGAAAATAGCCTAAACTTCTAGAATATCTCACCGGTTTTGATGCAACTATACAGAAACTAAGTAACTAAGTTCACTCTTTACACAGACATAACTTGGAGTAAACCTAAACGATTTCTATTCAGTTACGAAAACTGATGAATATTTATTTATATACATGAAGGCAACATACAGTATATCAGTATCATAAAAAATCATGTATTTGCATGGCAAAACAGAATTTTTGCATTGGCCTCATCAGTCTAGTTCTTAGCCACAGCAAGAGCCAAGTCACAATCAAAGCTGGAGGCGCTTAAGGCGTGGCACTAGCCTTGTAAGCACTTTTATGGCGAACACGGTGACCATGAGTTATTACTTGCGGAATGTTATTTTATGCTGGTGTATTATTTATTTTCATTCTCATTATTATTACTATAATGATTATGATTATGAATGTTATTGTTATGCATTCATTATCTGTTACGACACTCACAAGGGGCTCCGTTGGCATTATACAAATAAATGTGATATGCAAAACATGAGCATTACGAAACAAATGGCGTTCTTATAATGGAACAGGGATTGTTATACTGGGTGTTTTTAGTCAAAGAGCTCAAGTTTCAACATATAAAATATGGTATAAGTGAAGAAGAATCTTTGAAAATATCGAGAAGTATTTATTATAAAAAAAGAATTCAGAGAAGTATTCAGCAAAATTATTAAAAACTATTTGCCTACTATCAGAAGAGTTGAGTTAAGAACGAGATACTTCAATGAACTGTTTTTTCTTTTTAATATTCAATTACTTTAAGTTCAGATATTGGGATTTCCCATTTGCTACACCCACTGACTCCCCACGTAAAAATCGTAATATTTGAGCTAAACAATTTCCGGGCCACAAGTTTCATTTGAAACGAATTGCCGAGAATTTCTACAATTTCTTTTTGCATTTTTCAGCCGCAAAAGTACGAAAAATGTACGCTGGCATTTTAGAAATGTGAGCTAAAACAGTGGGAGGGAAGGGGGAGAAAAACTAGAAAATGCAAATAGCAATGAGACAGGCAAAGCAAAGGCGTCGCATGCCATAGAACAGAAAGTATCTCAAAGATACAATTGGGGAATGTCAGCAATGCAGCGTAAGGCAAGAAGTTAAATCCAAGTAAATGAAATGAAATGAATAAATAAATAAAAATGGAACAACAACCACAAAATAAGTTAACACGAAATTATAATATAAACTAAAGAGGAAAGGGGGGAGTAGCAAGCATTCAAGGCCATGTCCATCTAGTGGTCATTAAACTCTCCCCAAGTCTGGACTCTGAACTCTTTACTCCCCGCTCTCCTCACTCTCTCTCACCCTCTCTCACTCTCTCTCTCTCTCTCTCTCTCTCTCTCTGCACGTTTCACTCTCTTTGTTTGTTTGCACAAAGAACGCTTATTATTATTTATTCTATCTTTTATTAACTTTTTTTTGTGTACCCCAAAATGCGCAATAAGTAATCAAATAAAAAGTAAATATTTCTTTCTTTCTCTCACACACTCTCTCTCTCTCTCTCTCTCGCTCTCTCTCTCTCTCTCTCGCTATGCTTCTTTCTTAGCCCCTTTGTTAATTTAAAAAAAAAAACAGCTAAATGAATGCCAGCAACAAATGTTAATTAGTGCACTCACATTTGAACAATTGCAGAGGAGCAAGCAAATTGTAAGGGAGGAACGAGGGTGGAACGAATGAAAGCAAGTCTTCGAGTGACGCCAGTCATCGGAGGAAAAAAGAAGAACAAAACAAAATATATATAATTCTGTAGTGAGTTGAGAGACCTCAAGGCACTCATACACACATATATCTGGCTAAAAATATATGTAAGTGTGCGAGGAATACAGCTTTTTGATAGCCGCTTTTATCAGCTGTTTTTCCCCAGAGACTTTCAGCTGACAGTCAACGAGTCACATGGATGGATATACGACGCGTATGTGTGTGTGTGAGTGTGAGTGTGAATGTGAATTTTGTTTTGATAGCAGCGCGATTATCGGTCATATTTGACATGTATTTGGGTTATGGTCATACGATAATTATCACTGACTAAAAGCAATTTCCCTATAATATTCAAAGTGCGAAATTTTCCAAATTATCCACAGAAATTAATGAAAACCGATGAGTTGTGTTCCCCAATCTAGCTATTTAACAGAAATACTAGGCATTATAAATACAAATAGAGAAAAAATTAACAAACTATAGATCTAATCGGGTGTCGTGTAGTTTGGCAACTCTATTTTGCCATTTGCCTCTGAATTTATTTGACCCCATTAGCGGAATGGATTTTACGAATGGATAAATATCATTTCAGTTAGCCGCTAATTAAACGTGGCCCTCACTTTACTTAAGACCATAAAATCAAATAGACCCCGAGCCTAAAGGGGAGAACGGTGATAAAGGGGGCGTGGTTAACCGTTAGTAAAAATAATTGCATGGCGCGTGGTAAATTCTTCTGGGCCATTTTAACATTTAATGCACATTCTGGTCAGAACAAGGCCTAAAGCCTAAAAGCCAAGCACACACCATCAAATTATATGATTCCACGATATGCGATATATAAGTATATTATACTATTCTTTCTGTTTTATGTACATAAATTACAATGGCGCTGCGTGTGGCAGCCACAAAAGCACAGAAAGTAAAGGAAAAAGGGCAACAACATCACCACATTGCATGACATACGAGCATTTTCCAGCTGCAACATTCAAACACACCCATTTTCCTTTTCCCTTTCTCCCTATCCCTCCCGACTTCTCTCCGCTCTCTTATCCCCTTTCCACTATTCCCCTCTTCCCTCTTCTTAAAATGCTGAAATGTATTCATTCCAAGTCCTCGCGGCGGTTTAACAACTCTTTACACTTAGCCACATCCAAATGACATGTCAGTAAATGTTAACGTCTATTTGAAACATACCCTGTAATTTAGCTGAAACTGTAGGAACCTATTAGCTTTTGTGTAAAGTATTTACTGGGTATATAGAAGTCGTGCACACACCGTTTGTGGCATCTTAACTATTTTTTATTGCATTTTTGTGTAATTGCAAATTTAGCGTGGCACATGTGAAACACAAACGTTGCACGAGGTCGACGGCTACATTAGCAGCTCGAGTATCTTTGTATCTTGTATTTGGCTGTGTTAGTGTGTATCTTTGTGTCTCTCTGCGTGGGTGTTGGTAATCTACTGCATGTCTGGCACGTGTCGTGGCTCATTTAGTGTTGGCTGTTAAGTGTCTAAGCCCCAACATACACACAAACACACTCACACACACTCACACAGACAAACAACTCTTGACTGATGTGTCTTGTCTAGTCAGATTTAAATGCTGCCACTTGATGTGCCTTGTGCCTCTAACTCTTCTTCTTCTTCTTCTTCCCCCTTCTCCTCAACGTCAGTGTCAACGTCAAGTGGCAACTAACAGAGATGTACATACGTCCGTAGATATCCACACTATTTTGTTGGCCTACACTGCGTACGCGTTACTATTGTTTAACATTAACTATTAAAAGTAGTACTAAAATTATGCAAAATATAGCCAAAGATAATAAAATTTCAACTTTTCTTTGCTTTTACCGAGTTCAGCTAACCACAATGACTTGACCAATTTTTATTTGTTGTCAACAAATGTTTATTCCCAGCTTATTTTCGACGTTGTTCCTTTCCCTTTCTTCTCTTCTGTTCTGTTTCTTCTCGTTTCTTTTCTTTTGTTTTCTTTGCTTTTCGATTTGGCTAGTATTCTTTTATAGACATACATTTTTTTGGCTGTTGTTTTTTATCAGCACAAAAGTCAATAACTGATTGTGAGAGGAGCCGCAGCAAAAAAATAACAAACAATATTTATAAATAGCACTAAGATTGTCCAAAAGAGAACGCTGTGCATGTGTATGTGTGTGTGTGTGTATGAGAGAGACAGTGGAAGAGTGTGTGTGTGTGTGTGATTACGTGTGTCTAACAACGTATTTTTTCTTTCTGTCCATTTCTATCTGCTTCTCGACTGCATTTGAATTGGTAAACAAAAATTCCAGGAAAAAACTTTGGCTAATCAATAATTAGAGCTGAATCACAGCTGTAAAATCAACAACAACAACAACAACAAAAATAATTATGGTAATTTGAAAAGCAGAACAGTCAAGTGACAAGAGCTTTAAATCACGCAAACTCTTTATATTAGCCAGAAATTTCCCTCAAATATTAATGAATAAAAAAGCCATTGAATATGGTACAGTGATATATGCATACGGTGCCCAAGATATGTGTTTCACTATAGACACACTCCACTGTATTTGTTGCAATTGCTTTGAAAATTATATGTTAAAGACAAGCAAGAACTTCTTCTTTCAGATGAAATCGGCTAAGTAGTATTAATTATTTTGGATCTGGTTAATTTTCCCGACAATCAACCATTAGCTGCCATCCACTTTTCCAAGTGTTTCCATTGTTTTCCCCCAAACGTGTGAAGCGCTAAGCGTTTCATCTGGCATCTGCCAAACAGTCAAGTGTCTGAAGACCCTGTGCTTCGAAAAGTCGGAAGGGTATGCTGACTTTGTGTAGCAAAAAAATGCATAACCGATCAGGTAACAAAACTAAGCAATCAAGATGTTTCAGTCTATTGCTGTATCCCTTTCAAACATTTATGTACTTTTCAAAGTACAAGTACAGGGTCTCTCACAGTCAATCTGCCCACTTGCTATTTGGCTAATTTTCCGATCCTCAACTTGTTTGATGGATTTCTAAGTGCGTGGATCGTTGTGATTTTTCAAAAACAAAAACGATCTATATATACAAAAATATTTGTAGTCTATATTAAAAGATCTTTGGCAAACTATTTGTGGTAGAAAAAGGCAACGAGAGAGAGAGAGAAAGAGGCATAGAGAGACAGAGGCAGCTGACAAAAGTGTCGGGGTAAATGATTAATTGGCCGTTATTTCAATTCAGGGAAAATCCTCCCGACGAGTTGACTCAGCGTTGACTCAATTATTCAAACACTGCGATTTTATCTGTCTGCAATTCAACTCAAAAAGGAATCACGTTGGGAGTGTGTGGCAAGTAACATACTGATAAAAAAGAATATAATTTAAAAGTAATTATACTTAACTTGGTTACACTCAAGAGCTTTACGCTTAAAGATCTAAAGTTTTTGATTGTATGAACTTCTCAAATTGAAAGAACTTTATGTTTTAAGAACAATGTACAGAATAAAGAACACTTTTTGTCGCAGTGTAGGTCTTCTACTTTGTTGTATGTCCTTTAAGAAGGAACTTTGATTTGCCTGGCAGCTGACTCAAGGGGTTCAGTCAAGCAAGTCTTTTTGTGGCATGGTTTATTTACTTTGAATTTGCTTCATAAATATTTTATAATCGAGTCCTTGACACACACACACACACACTCTTGAGAAAGAGATAGCAATAGTAGCAACTCAATTAGAATTCAATGCTGCACAGTTGACAAATGATGCCAAGACCTATCCTGCTTCCACTCCCTGCACGTCCCTTCACTTCTGTTTGACTCCCATTACGCATACGACCTGTGGGCCATCAAAAAGGCAAACACACCAAGGTTTTCAGAGCGGAGCGGCGGTGTGGGCGGTAAATGGGCGTTTTCCACTGAATACTTGTTGCGCAGTTTAGCGCAATGCTTGCTGACGTCAGCCCGGAGTTAAGCTAGTTATGTGTGGGAATGTCACCGCCTCTAATATTGATTTTTTTAGTGAACTTTCTATGCTCTAGCAACGACAAAGGCAGGAAAAGCCATAGATAAAGGCACACTAAAGCATCGGAAGAATCTCTGCGATTCGATTGTCAATCAAACTCTCATTGAGTCTGCCTTTCAACCGTTTTAAAGGGCAAGTACCCCAATCGAATGAAGTTTTAATGTTGGTATTTGTACATTTTATCAGTAAGTCTTTGATTAGATAATTATTTAGCTAGCCTTTTGCCCCACTTTGCTTCCTGATTACTAAGTTCCTTTCACGGTTTTCTCAGTTAGGTTCAGTCATATAGTAAAATCTTTTTTCTAAATTTCTTAATCAATCAATTCACTCACCTTTCTCCAGGCTGGCATTGCAGAATTTGAGAGCTTCGTCGAGTCGATTGGCATGCATGCAGCTGTTGGCCCTCTCGATGATCTTGTTCGCCAAAAGTTCGGGTCCCCACCACTTCTCCACGAGGCGACGGACGAGGACGTCGGGCATAAACTTCATCGCTGTGGATACGCCGAGAGCGTAACCTCCCAATCCTCCCACCAAGGCGGATGCTGATGCGGAGCTGGTGGAGGCCATTGTTGTGGTTGCCGTGGCTGTTGTGGATGCCACCGTTGTGGTGGTCACCGTGGTGGGTGCTGGTGTCGTAGCAGTTAAAAGCAGTCCGAGGCCATGGGGAAAAGTGTTGCCGACGGGAGCCGAAGGCAGTGAGGTCATGAAGCGCAAGGATGCGGATGTTGTGGACGATGAGCTGGAGGGGGTGGTGTAACTGGAATTGGAGCTGCTGGTGGTGCTGGTCATGGCCACCGTGGAGAGATGACCTCCACTTCGCTGCTGTGGAAACTTGATGTGGCAAATGTTGCACTGCGTGATCGTTTCACAACACTGGCCACAAAAGGTGTGTCCACAATTCGTAGTCACCGGACAGCGCAGCATGTCCCTGCAGAGCGGACAGAGCAGCGGATCGTAATCCTCGCTGAGCGCTGGACTCGGCACGCGGAGTTCTCGTGTCGGCGCATTCAGATCCGAGAGCTCCTGCTGCGTCACATGTCCTGCTTTATTTTGGGGCAATAGGAGTTCCAGATCCATCCAGTCCTCCATGTGAAAGCGTGACTTTCTAGTTGGTTCCAGGGCTCTACTCGCTGTAGGCGCTGTGCGGACGGGCGTGGCGTACGCCAGGTGGCGTATGTGTGCCGTTAGAGCACTAGCCAGCGTTGCCAGCTTGTCTAGGGGCACATGGCCATCCTGCTGGCGACTCGCAATCAGTTCGTACACGTCAAAAGCTTGCTGCAAGCTGCCCAGGCGTGCAAATGATTCACCCAAAAGAAATGACAACTGCAAAGAACCGTTACAGTTGTTGTTACCGTTACTATAACTAGAATTGCTGTTGGTCTGCAGCAGCGCTTGCAGAGTATGCGTTGAGCTCGCTGCGCTGCTTTGCTGCAGCTGCTGCTGTTGGCTCTCCTTGCGCAGAGCTTTGAGAGCGCGCTTCGTGGCCACAGAGGGCTTCATATAATAACCCTGAGAGAGCGGCATTTTGACAGCTGTTGCTGCTTCTGCTTTTACTTCTGCTGCTTCTCTTCTTGCTGCTGTTGTTTTTGTTGTTGCTGTATAGCTGGCCGTGGCACATATGCGACGACGTCAACGTCGACGTCGACGCGGTTTCAAACGCCAACGTCGCAGTAATTCTTGCAGCTATTGAACTTTTTGAATTCAATATGTGGTTGTTTATTTGATTGTTGTTTTTTTTTATTAATTTATATATATATATTTATTGCGTTATTTAACTTTGCACTTCACAATGGTCCGAATTTTAAACTGTGCACTATGGACCTTTATATAAATAATTTAATTTAATCACTCGAACAATTATTATGTGTTTTATTCTCATTTATTTGTTAATTTTATTTTTTCTTAGACTCCAAAGGAAAACGGTAGTTGTTGTTATTGTTGCTGCTGGGTCAGCGGAAGCGACGAAGCGCTCTGTTGGGCATCTGAAAGCAGAAGACGATACGAAATGAAATGAAATCAAATCAACTGTATGTATGAATTTTACGTAACGCGTACAAAATGCCGTTTGCGTTTTGCTTGATTCTGCCGCCATCGCAGCTTTTGATTCTGTTTTATAATTCACACGCATACTGTTACCCAACCACACAGGCACACGGCCACGCAAACAGCTACACTTGACGAGCGACAGAGCGCAGTTAAAGAGCACGAGAGAGCCTAATCGAGCGCTTGCCTCTCTTTGCTTTAATTTTGCGTTTTATTGCCTGCGCCTCGCCTGCCTATTTTATGATAGCTCCAAAAAAAATAAAATAAAGCAACAGCAACAAAGACAGAGCAGAAGCAGAAGCTGAAAAAATACCGTATCTATTACTCAACCTGTGTGCTATCTCTTATTGTTACTTGCATCTGTCTGTCCCTCTCTCACTCTCGCTAAACTCTCTTCGTGCATTGACGTGACATTTGTCGCGTATGCTGTTAATTGACAGTTCTCAAATACTGAGCTTTGCAGCTGCGAACCGAACAGACTTTGAGACTTTGGCGTGTTATATAAACGGTCAACGAACCTGCTGCAGCAGCAGAAGCGGCAACACCGAAACGGCATCAAAAACTTAACTGTAACGGAAATGTTCTCCCTCTATTTTAAAGCTAATCACACAGTATTCTTTTAATCATGTCGTAAGTACTGCCTCTGCAATTGATTCCATTGCCAGCTGGACGCACATGGTGTTACATAATATTATGAAAATTAACATTGAATCACGAAGCAAACTGACGCGGACGCTGGCGCAAGTAACGAAATCAAAATCAAAATCGTCGACACAAAACACATACACATACTAATACATGTATATGAGCACACAGAGCACTCAAAAACAAAAGCAGAACGTTTCCACAACAACACACATATACTCAAACAACGCCAAAGTCAAAGTAAAAAGAGAACACTCGAACGCTCTCTTAAACTCCCTCTCTCGCACTCAGCACTGCTCTCTTTAGTGCTGTGCTCGTGCCTTCTCGAATTGTGCTTGTTTGGGAGAGTGTGCTGATGAAATATTCAAACTGTTCTGTGTTTCTCACTTCTGTTTTATGCGCACGTTTTTCTATTGACGTTCAGTTTTTGTGTCTTGAAGATAAACAATGTGCCGGCACAACACACACTAGCACGCAGATACGATTAAAGAGCGTTGTGTCCATTGGCAACGTTGAAATATTTTTGGTTTTGTTATGTAAACAATCATTTTTGTTGTTGTTTTTTTCTGATTATAATTTGTTTACATCTCGCAAAACAAACGATTCGAATACAGAGGTACATATGCATAGATACATTTTGTAAGCAGAGCGCAAATGAAATCAAAGTGTGCCACAAGAAAATTGTGTGCAAATAAAAACGCTGATTTATATATTTCTCTCCCTCTTTCTCTCTCTTTTCCTAATTTTTTGCTTTTACCGTTTTTCGCCATCTCATAAGTATCTGTATCTGTGTCTGTATCGTCTGATTATGTACGCATTTGGCCCAGTTGCTTTGCCGACAACAATTTTGCATAAATTTGATGTTAAGTAATGCCGAAATATCGTCTATCGTCTATAGTCTGAGATCTTTAGTCTCTGGTCTGTGTGGTCTATTGGTAGTTAGCCAAGAAAAGAAAAGAAACCAAAAAAAAAAAAAAAAAAAAAAGAAAATGTGAAAAACGCACATACAAACAAAATGCTTGAATGAAGGTTTTTATACATCTTCCAATTTTATTTATATAAATTTGATTTCTTGCGACACTAAAGAAATTCAAAGAATCTACTCAGGTACTAGATATATTCGTGTGTGTCGTTTAAGAATTCAAATGTTAAAAAAAAAGTGTTATCAATATTAACTATTGTAATGCCATAAACATTTAACGACCTCTAACCACTTTAGACTGTTTGTCTACTTAGTGAGTGTGGTAATCGCTATTAGTTAATCACAATCACTTAATTTTCCAGTGTAAGCAGTCAACGAGTATTACACAATTCTCAGGCACAATTCAGTCAACAAATGCGTCACATTTGTCAGACTAACAAAATGATATAAGCTAAAGGCTAAAACAAGTTGATAAACAACTTTACTGCTAACTTGATTCTATCCAAATGCATTTCCCGCTTTCCCCGTTTTTCTTCTTTCCCTTTTTTGTGCTGCTGCTTTGCATAAGTGCAAATTATGTATACGCCTCATATAACGACTGGCAGCACGTGTATCTCATAGATGCAATCTTGCTTTCGCCCTCAATGTTTATAATTAAATAATACTACACGGAAAGGAACAGAATTCAGGGAAGAATTTCAGAGATTGGAAATAAATGATATATATATATTTAATAACTTTTGTAATGATTTGCTACACTTCAAGTGCACAGAGCAACAATAACACTGATAAACATTCCTCAAAGAACAATTGTTTCTTGTTTTAAATATTAACAAATATTGTAGTTAACAGTGTTTTTTTAAACACACATTTTTATACAAGTTTTGCTATGAGGCGAAGTGTGTTATGCAATGTCAATCATATTTTGCGATTGCATTTATCGTTCAAAGTGTTATTGTTGTTGTTGCCATCAGACGACATGGCAGCAATGGCGACAACATTCTGAGTCGGAGACTGAGACCAGGAGTAGGAGGGGGGGGAGTGAGATGGAGACTTGAACCGAGACAAAAACCAATTACAACGACGTCAACAACTATTTACACACTTTGTGCATACCCAGCACTTTTGGGTACCAAGTGAAGAGCCATATTACACTGAAAAAAAAGCTGTATACTATAAGTAAACTAGAAAGAGACACCAAAAGCTATTCTTTCTAAGTATGAAAAAAAAAGTAATTTGTTGAATTTACTATGCAAAACTTTTGCTATTTATTTTCAAGGGTGTCTACTAGTCGTGCTGCTTTTAATGGGTTTTACAAATTTGTATTTCTGGGCTTATTATTACTAAAGTAAATTGTTGTTGTTGTTGTTTTGGGTGGCGACAACAAATATGCGAGGGAAAATGCAATGTCAGAGATGCAAATGGGCAAAAGGTCTCCCCACCCCCTCCCCTCTTTTGCTACGCTTTTCCACACAGTTTTACTTTTTGCGGTCTTTTCATTCAATTTGATTTGCTTCCTTAATTTCGACTTTCCTTTCGACTCCAACAAGTGTGTGTGAGTGTGTGTGTATGTATGTGTGGGTGTGCGTGTGTGTGAAAAGCTACGTTTTGGACCTAATGAAAATTACATAATTGCTGTGATTGCCATTCAATAAAAATAATCATAAAAGTGTGAGTTTTTCCCATTATTTTTTGTTATGAAATCGCTTTGAATTTATTATTCAAGAATTTTCATGAACGAATTTCTTGTGAGTGATTTTTTTTGTTTAATATTTGTTTTATTGGGTTTTCATTTGTTTTTTATGCTTCTTTATGGCCCATTTTTATGACTTTTTGTCAACGATAAACGACACGACCAAAAAAAAAGAAAAAACCAAAACGAGGAAAAGGAAAAACGGAAAACAGCTGAAAGAATTATTTGGGTCGAAAGAATTTTGTTGTATTTGCGTTTTAGGGTTTTTTTTATGATTTCTTTCATTTGATTTGGCTCTGATTACATAATGTCACATCGAGATTACTGTAGATTCTGACTAATTGTTTTTTTGGTTTTTTGTCGCTTATGTCACGAGCAGTTTTACATAAGGGCATGTGTGACTCACTGGCGTAAAGAGGGGGTGTGGGTGAAGGGGGAAGGCAGAAGGGGACTGTTTGCATAATAATTACACTCGAAGGAAATATTTGCCATTTCCCAGTTAAAGGTTTAACAGCTTAAAACTTTTCAATTCGTAGCAAAAGTGGTTGTTGTTGTCGTTGGTCGCATAATGCGTCGCGTGTCGTAACGTCAACTCTAACAGCGACGCCAGCGTCAGCGCTTACGTCGACGACAGCGTCACTGAAGCGACAACGCAGGCAGCGTCACGTAAACTGCAATGAGCCGGCAATCGTAGACCTTCCTCTCTTCACCCCTCTCTCATGCGCACACAACGCCTCACCAAACTAACAGCAGAGTACGCTGGGAGAAGGGGAGGGGGCTGTTAATTTCACAAGCGCTTTTTGAGCTGCAATTTGTAGACTTTTCTATAAAGTTCAAATCGCAAATGCTGTGCCATAACTGTAAATACGAATAACTGCAACTGTAACTATAACTGTGCATAACTGTGCATTTTAGCTTATATAATCGCTGGCATTTTAATACAATGTCATTAATTTATTATTGTTATTGCATCATTTTAATTGAATTCATAAACAGAACAAAATAAATATTCTAAAAAGTAGTTCTATATTATTGGATTTTAAATATGAATTCGAAATATATTGTTAATTGAATTATTAAGCACTTTAAATATTTACTGAAAACGTCTTAATACAAAATCCGGGACTACTTCGTTAGGGATCGTGGATTATTTTCTATGTACTCTGTATTTGTTTATAATTAATCATGCATATTAGTCAGAATTCTACATGCTTTTATCACTAAATTAAATATAAATTATTATCAAATGCTGCCCATTTAATTTGCTAGAAAGTCAGCAACAACAACACGAAAGCGAAACGGGACAAAAAGAGAACAGAGACAACAATTGGCGCATACAACAGAAAAAAACCGCTTAGTAATGCCTTTAAAAATATGGCAACACGTAAGGCCTGCCCCTTTTCCCCTCCCTCCACTTTTCACCCTTTGCCAGCTCATTGCAGCGCATTTTGTTTTCACAATCAATTCGCAGAAAAACCAACAAAACAACAATATACAAATGAAAACAGTTTTTCCGCTGCCTCTGTCGACGTCAGCTGCGCTGCTCCTGCCGCCGTGCAAAGAGCAATGCAACTTAGTTGAGCATTCGCCGTTCATTCACATTGCACACCCATACAAATGCATCGACACTCGCACTCACCCATACATACACGCTCATACACGTATACACTTGCTTAACAGCAGACGGCGTGTGGCCTGATGTCGTAACTTAAGCACAAGAGAGCTGCTGTTGCGCGCACAGCGCTCTCTTAGCGCCACTCTTTTCTTTCTTGTTGTCTACTTTACCTGGAGCACTCTCTCAGAGCTGGTGCTGCTGCTTCCTCTTCGTCTGTACAGTTCTAAAGCACGACCGCGCCTCCTCCTGTCTAAGAAGAACACACACAATAAATTCTTTTGTGTCAAAATTTATTGCCACACGCGAAAAAATAACGGAACACTGCAAATATTGCTTTGCTTAACTTATAAAATTTTCTTCTTTTTCTTACAATTTTTTTATTGTGATTCGCCCCTTTTGATGCCCGCTTCTTTCTTTTCTTTTTGGGCGTGAGCGTTTGCTTTTCTTTTCTTTTCCGTTTCGTTTGCTTTTGGTTTTGCTCTTGCTTTTGGCTTTGCTTTTGCTTTCTGTGTTTTGTAAGAACTGAACGACTCGGCTTTACGTAACCCACAGACGGGTTTTACACATTTCCCGCGAGAAGCGATGGTAGGGGAGGGGGAAAAACAGCAGACGCTTTTAATTTATAGCACTTGACTTAAATAATTGAAAATTTATGCTGCTGCCTTGGCGAATTGATCACACACACACAAACACAGAGATAGAGACGCGGCGACACACTCCAAACGCACTTGTTACATTGACAAAAAGCAAAGCGTTGGCGATGGCGTTGTTTTGTAATGCGCTTACGTTATAATTACGCGACGAGCGGGGACGTGACGTTGTCTTCGTAAGGCAACGTGTATTGTGTTCGAATGCTGCTCGAGGGCGGCGAGCGCTGTGATTTTACGTTCCGCCCGCTATATTTTTGCAGTACTTGTCACGGCCGCTGTTCGACAGCAAATGAACGAAGAGCTTGCTGTGCGCACAAACCAACAGTGTTGAGAGCGCGCAAGCCAACAGAGCTAAGAGCGAGCGACCGAGAGCACAAGTAGCACAACAGCGTTCGAACAGCAACATGCTATTATGTCATAGCTCTCTTAAGCAGCCAACAGCTCTGTTGCGTCATCAGTTTGTGCTCTCTTCAGTGCAAACTGCGCTGCTGCTTGAGATTTGCCGGCAAAAACGTCAGCTATCAAACAAGGTGACGCCGAACTTAAGCAATGTGTGATGTGAGTAGCAGGTGGAGGAGGGAAGATGAGTTTACACCCACGCTTGCTCATCATTTATCGTATGTTTTGTGCTTCCGGCGCCACTCAAACTTTGTGTGTATTTATTAATCGAGAGAAATGTTGAGTATAAATGTTCATATTTGCTGTCTGCTGTTTTTTTTCTTGGTTTCATAAGTTTGTCATTTAATGCATATTACGTGTGGTGACGCGTTGACCTCATTTGCCGATCAAAAGAGAGCCACAAAGCAAAACAACGGTAGCTAAAGCTGCACACAGCGTAATGCAGCACTGCTGTAATGCTGCTACTCTGCCACTACCGCTGCTGCGACCACTGCTCAAGCTCAGCCAAGCAAAGACAATTCACCGCTTCGGTGCTCACATTTCAAGCTCAAGTTCAACGTTGGTCGCCGCTCTCGTTGCCGTGGCTGTTGTTGTTGTTGTTGTTGAATGTCTGCTGCATATTTCCAGTTTATCGTTTTATGTTGTTATTAACATTTTAAGTGGAGGTTGCTGTTGTTGTTGTTGTTGCTTTGTTACTGCCTGTTACTGTTTTCGTAATTTGGCAATTTGTTGCCTCTGGTTTGTACAGAGACAGAGGGAGAAAAAGAGATAGAGAGATACAAATGTTTATTCATATTTGGATCTCATGTGTTAACATTGCTCGCATTATTGCAACATTTTCCACTCACGTTTTCTTCATAGGAAGTAGTCGACAACCGACAAGCGTTATGCGGCTGTTATAGAGTAGTTGTTGTTGCAAATAAACGGAAATTGCTAGAGTTTTGATAAAAAAGTCTATGAGGAAATTCGTTAACGTTTTGCATAAGTTAATGGCAAATAGAGTTGCGTCGCTCGATTTATTTGGTAATTAGTACAAGATGTTGTCTGCATCCATAAAGATAACGGAAACTTATCCATCACAACATTTTGCAGCATTTTAACAGAATGCAACGATGCCATTGATTTTAACATTGTAGTAAAAGTTCGGCAGCAAGTTGCCGAGAACATGACTCAGCAGATTCCAGAACTATGTTAACTAACAGCACGCAAGCAGTATGTTAAATCAAGCAGAGCTCATCGTCAGGTTTTCAAGGTCGTTGACCACTGAATTTTATAGCAATGTTTTGGGCTGTAGTTTAAGTAGTCAGTGCGTCGCTTTTAAGCAAATAACTTGTAATTAAGTGCAGCAGCCAAAAGTATGCAATGAAAAGTTATTAAAATAATTACACCACTTTGCTTTTTGTATTTATCGTTTCAAAATTTGTATCTAAACCTTTATTGTTTTTGCAGTTTCAATAAATCATATATATCGCTTTCCATAAATAATGCCATTAGTTATCATTGTATTGGTTTCTTTGCTTGCGCTTTCAAGGATTACAACAAAATCAATAAACAATTTTTAATTGAATTTTGTAGTAAACCGAAAGCAAATTTCTAATTATTTAAACTTAGGTAAAAATGCCTCTGATTTTGCGACAACTTAGAAACATGTACACATGTATGTAGGGTATGCATAAATTGTAACAAATCATTTAATTCAAATTATAACTAATTAAAACTATATCTGCAGCACTTGTGTTTAGTTTTAGTTTGTTAGCATTTGTTTAATGTTTTTATGTGAATTTTCACATGTTGTAGATCGTTAAGTACGTTTTGTTTTCTTTTTCTTGTATATATATCTAGGTACATGTTAGTGTCCTTGCATAGGCTGTTTTTTAAATTTACTCAAATTGTTATTAAATTTAAATTTTAGTTTAATTTTTAAATTTTCATATGCTGCCAACAACAACTAGGCGCAGTTTATTTATTAATAATTTATTTATTTCCTTTTTTTTGTCTGCATTGCTTTCTATTGCCGCAAGCGGATTTAGTTTTTCCTTCTTTTGTTACTAATACAAACGCTTTACAAATTTTAGTTCTAAATTATTTGTAGCTTTAGCTGTAGCCCTTTCAATTTAGCCACTTTCTTTTTTTTTTTTTTTTTTTTAATTTTTCATATAAAATTATTTGCATTCGTTTCAATCGCAAAATTCTCAAAATATAATATAAAGGCTCTAAAACGCATGTTTGAGTGTGTGTGTATGTGTGTGTATTTGTGGGTGTTTAATTCTTTTGTTTAATTTTGGGATTTTTAGCTTCATATATGCAACAACTAACAATTTTTTTTTTTGCTTTTTAATATTTTTTGTTTAAGTTTTTCAGATTTTTGTTTCTACACTGAGTAATCAGCTTTTATTTCTGATTCAAATTCAGATTCAGATTTTTACTTAGTTTTCTTACTGATTTTAAAATTCAACAACATTTTGTCTTTAATAATATGTAATATATATATATTAATTATATATTTGCATGTATATACATATACATATTTAGGTATTTATGTGTATATGTATATAATATTTAATATATATGTATATATAATAATATGTTCGCATTGCCGTCTCTTTCTCCAACTGTCACTCGTTCTCTTTTGCTCCTTAATGTTTAAAAAACACACTCAGCATTCGCTTAACTGTACTTTACTTTACGGTAATTTTCACTGTGACTGTCTCTCTCTAGGCTTAGTTTCATAATCATGCTAGAAAAGTATCTTCTAGATACTCTATATACTCGTACGATACTCTTTTGTAGCTAATTCTCTGCTTTGCACTGCAACAATTTGTGTCTTTAGTTACTATTTTTAACCCTGCCTACGATTACGATTTCGATTACGATTACGATTACAATGCACTATATACTAAATGGTATATCGTATCTGGTAAATATGTAAGTACATACTTATAAAAAATCATCAGCTACAATATTGAATTTATCTACAGAAGTTATTCCAACTAATTATAAACGTTACAACTAGTTATAATTATTACAATAATAATAATAATAGCATGCTGTCTCCATTTTTGCCTTGTGTATAGTAATTGTATATATATATATCTTTTTTTTTTTATTGTATATTAGACATAATTTCGTTTTACTAACAAAAGTTTTTTTTTACTTGCAGTTTTATCGTCTTCTGTTTGTTTCTAAAGTCTACATTTTGTTACGGAACATTCTTGTTAGAATTACATATAGAAATGAAAATAAAATCTAATATTTAATCACTAACGAAACAAATAAAACTACAACAACAAACTCGTTGCATAAAACTGGTGTATAAGTTATGATAATAATAATTATTTTCTTTTTTGTTGCTCGCTTTTCGGCTGTGCGAGGAACCTGATTCTTAAAGCCCGAAAGTATGCAACAAGAAAATACAATTGTCTTCTCTTTAAGTGAAATGAAACAGGAAAAGAGAAATCAAAATTTCAATTCAACACATTAACTAATCAACTTTTTAGCTGAAAAGAAAAAAATACTAAACTAGTATTTATTTGGTGTGCTGGCCACACTTTCGCTGCCTGTTGGGGTCACACTCGCAAGCCGTAGGCTCAACTACTTTCACCTCTATGCGCGTTTTTAAACCTAGACATATCTTTTATCTGTTTCTAATATGTTTATATAAATATAACACGATTTCTTTATCTTTATCTTTCTGTTTCTTTATCTTTGTCTTTATCTTTATCGTTATCTTTGTTTTTGTTAATTGATTTTATACAAATATTTAGCAATTGCTTAGTATTCTTTAGTTTTTTCTTGTTTTTTGTGGAGTTTATTTGGGCTAAATCAACTACTGTATTTAAAGTTATCGTTATCGGTATCGTTAGAGTAATCATTATAGTTATAGTTATCGTTATCGTATAATTTCTGTGTCACTTTACAAAACAACCGAAGCTCAAACATTGATTCAACGTATATTTCTTTTTTTTTCAATGATACGAGTATATATATATAAGTATATATATCTATATATATTGTTTTTATAATAGTTTTAGTTTTTCTTTTGGGGGTTTTCCTCTAGGTGGTTTCTTAGCAGTGCAAAAGGCTTTAAGGTTAGGTTCGGAATTCGAGAAGGAGAACTCAAGAAAATTGTATAATTTCGGATCTCGGAAGTTATACATATATCGACTTCTTGTTGGGTGCCCGATGCTTCTTCTTCTTCTTCTACACATGGCTAGTGGATAAACATCTAATTAGTTAGCAAGATAGTTCATATAATAATCTATAAAAATGTCTGTGTGTAATTGCCTTTTTTTTTTTGTTGTTATCGTTAGGGTTAGTTTCGGGTACGTATTTAGTTGATTTTCTTCATTTTCTTAATTTTCTTCTAATTGCTATGGCATTTTCTAATTGTATTTGCTGTGAGATCCTTGCATTGTATTCTACAATAAACATTTTTTATATTTCTGGTGTAAAAAACAAGACAAAATTATAAAAAGTATGGAACAAAGTTAATCTTTTCAATATTTTCGAAAGCATCGCAAAAATTTATATTATTACATAGTTCCTTGCTTTCTCAACTTCTCTTCTCTCAACTTCTCTTCTCTCAATTTCTCTTCTCTCACTGTCTTCAATTTAACTTTATATCATTGTTTTTTCTTTCGACGTTATTGTTTTTTGCACAATTTCCATTAAAATATGAACAGAACTTATTGAATGAATTTAACTTAAATTTAAACTCGCATTGTTAAAAAAAATTGTAATATATTATTAATGATTTTTTAGTGTTTGGTATAAAATTTATTTAATTTTTCTTTCTTTCTCTATTTTGTTTAACTTAATTCTCTTTTGTTTATGTGTGTATTTTTTGTTGCATTTATTATTGTTGTTGTAGTTGTTGTTGTTTATTTGTTAACTTAAGATGCTAGATATGCAGGTATATGTAACTCAATGTTTAACAAATAAAATTAATAAAACTTAACTAAAGCTGTAAACAGTAATGATAGTAATAATAATAATAATAATAATAATAATATACTCATAGTCATAATTATAATCATAATCATAGATAATAACAATAATAATTATGTATAAGATTTAAGATCTTGCAAAATCACACCAAACAAATTATTTAAAAACAATAAGAAACTAAAAGAATAGAATTGAAATAGTTATAGATACAATAATAGAGTAAAGCATGAAATAGTTTATGAAATGAATAAGAATTTGAACTGTAAAAGGTTCTATATAGTTGGATTTCAAGATCGAAGCATATATATAATGCTTTCTGACTGCTTTTTAAATGTTTATGTTTATATATTCCTCTTTTTTTTACTCTCGTCTCGTCTTGTTTTAACAAATAACAAAAAACTATAAAATAATAGTTTTGCATGATCAATGCCGTAAATAATTAATGAATAATTTTTATCGTTTTCCTTTGAACTTTTATAATTTTAAAGTTTTATAGTTTATACTTCCATATTTGATAGTTCTTTAGTGTGTATATATAAAAATCATAGCTCTCTTAAACTAACAGCTGCCTAGCGCGGAGGCAACTGAGGAGGGAAGTTCTTTGCTCGTTTCTAAATGTTTTTTTTTTTTTTTTTTTTATTTTATATATTATATTTTCCTTTTTTTGGGGGATTTTCAGTTTCCATTTTTTGTTTGTTTGTTTTATTGTTGAAAAAGGCAACGAAATTATTTACAAAATGTGTGCTCGATTTGTGGTTAGAAGAAGAAAGCAAAAAGCAGTAAATTGTCTGATAAAATTCACTAAACGAAAAGCTTAACAACAAAATAAAGAAATGAAATTAAAATATATAATTATATATATTAAGAAAGTATCAGAAATATGTGTTGTCGGTAAAAATAATGTTTAAAACGTGTTTAAAAACTAATAACATAACACACTAGGCTCAAAAATAATTAACAACTCTAGAGTCTAAACTGTAGAGAATTGGATTTTCTCTTCTCTTCAGGATTCTCTCGTTTTGGATGCCACTATTTTATTTTAGGTTAGCTTTGAAGGCAGAGCGTGTTGCACTTTCGATACATTTATCGATACAAATTGATGTAGTGTGTGTGTGTGTGGGTGTTTCTGTGATTGAAAGAGTGTCCTTTTAAGCTACACTAAAAATGTTGTTTTGTTTGGTTTTTGTTTTTGTTGTAGTTAATTTGCATTTAGTTTTACGTTAAGTTTAAAATAAATATGCGGTAACAGGTCCCGCTGCTTACAAATGTGTGTATGTCTGTGTCTGTGTCTGTGTCTGTGTCTTATCATATATGTATGCATACATATGTAAATATATATATAGAACTGATCCATATATATACAGACACATATATGCCCCGCATTTTGTAGTAGTGTAGTATTTTTTCATGTCTCTTTTAGTATTAATCGAATATTATTACTATTATTATTATTATATAATGTAGTTGTTGTTGTGGTTTCGTCACATTTTCATTACACATCCTGGAATTTCGATAGACGTGCTCGCAAGTCCATGTTCTCCTGTTTTAGCTGCTCTACCTCCTGATGTAGTGTTGCGTTCTGGATTAAAGATATTAACATATTAGTCTCGATCTATTTTAGGGTAAATTACATTGGGTCAAGTAATGGCTTTCCAAACCTATATCTATATTACGTAGGGTACCGAACATTAACCCACGATGACAATCTGTCAGATACCTATTTCTACTCTTAAACAATCTTCGTGGAGGCAATCACTTGACCCACTTCCTCCGATGAGGACTACTCACTTCCTTTTCCAAGTAGCGTGCACGCATCGCAATTTGGTTCTCCTTTTGTCGACGCGCGTCTCGGGACCTTTTGGCGGCAATGTTGTTCTTTCGTCGTCGGGCCCAGTACTTATCGTCCTTGAGCTCATCTGGAACAAATTGTTTGCGTGACTTTTTAATCATCGGCTGCGGTTTGAGCTCTTCATCGGAGAATGCTCTGGTGCGCGGATCAAAGTCACGCCCCGACGATGCGAATGAAAATGCTGGAATATCAAATACTAAATGTTAGCAATGTTTCACAGACTGTTCGTGCTATAAATTAAATCATAACTCATGGCGCACAACTTTAAGAGAAAACCGAAAGAACAAACTCAAAAGTTTCAATAGAAAACAAAAAGTATAGACAAAAAAAAAATTAATAGAGATATGAAAATAAACAAATTAGAACAAAATAATGGAAGAATAATTAATAGAAATTTGCCTCGATATTGCACAAATTGGAATGTAATCAGCCTTTAACATTTAGCATTTGATAAGACATGAGCAAAAACATTTTGAATATTTCGATTTGTTTTTCATTTCATTTTTTTTTTTTTTTTTTTTTTTTTTTTTTTTTTTTTGGGAGGATGAACTTGCTAGATGAAAAAGTTGTAGATGGTAATTATTAATTGTAAACAAAATATGTAAATGTAAATTAAAATCATATTCAAATTGAAATTCATGTTAATTTTAGGCGCAATGTCCATTCCATTTGTGTTTTTTTTTTATTTTTTTTTTTTTTTTTATTTTGGTTTTAAATAAAAAATAATATAACGAGTATGAAATTTTGTTTGGGTTGCTCTAAAGGATTTCTCCCGTTTTGCTCCTCAACATATTTGTTAGGTACTCACTTGATTCGGCCGGAGATGGCGGATTTAGTGTATCGGGACTAATGCAATCCGATGGCGATGGAGATCGCTCACGTTTTGTGGTTATGTGCCCCAAGCCCAGGGACAGACCCGCAGCATGGCTCAAAGAGTCAGAGCGATGACCCAAGCCACTCGAGTGTCCCAGGTGTGTACCAGGTAAGCCATCTGGTATATTATTCTCCGACAAGAATTCATCCAAGTCCGCGTACTGTTTGTGCGAAAAGAATTTTTAAAGTTCCCAAATTGTAATTTTTGTCAAAATTGTTTCTTCAAAAAGCTCGCAAAAAAAAAAAACAGCCACAACAACAAAAGGAGTGTGTGAAAAAAGCTGTGATTTTCAACTACTTTAATCACTATTTAATAATTTAGTTAAAGGCAAAATATACCAACAACTTTAGTTGGTTATAAAAACGATTAGTTTTTAACTATTTTGATATTTTCATTTAATTTTTAATATTAATGAAAGAATCAAGACATTTTCCAATACTTTACTGAATATCTTTCAAAGATTTAAGTAATCAAAAACCACCGTTAATATAATAGTTATTAGTCAAATTGAGTAGATACAAAAACTGTACAGATTATAATTATTAATTATATACATAAGATATGAAGAGAATACAATTCTCGCACTAATTAAGCAACAAATTCAGGTTAATTATTGAATGACTGTTCCCGTTTATTGGTTTAGCGATTGTTTCTAATTGTGTGTCTGTGTCTGTGTGTGTGTTTGTGTGTGACCGTTTTTCTTTTGCGTGTTGGGGGTGTAGGGGGAGTATTCGTGGTACAGGAGGAAGGTGTTCAGAACAGACGCAGCCACTACGCAGCGATGAAATGATACTAACTTGTGTTACCTTGAGGTCAGCATCATAGGGCAAAGTTTTGTCCCACAAATTAGGGCCAAGAAATGCCGTTTGAGCCTCAACATTCCAAATGTCGCCCTCCTCTTTGTATTTATCATCTGGACAGATGATTTCTTTGCTATTCGATGTGGATTTGCCTGCAAGAAAACAGAATAAATAGATATATATTAATATATATAGTAAATAAATGGCGAAATTAAGTGCAATTAATACAATATGAATTTATTTTGTTGTTTCCTTCAGTTTTACAAAAGTTTCTATTAATCATAAGTAAACGACGCCAGTGTTGATAAGAAGCGCCTAAGTATATTTATTTATTAATCTTTTTTTTTTTTTGTCATAATTTATTTTGCTGTAAATTGTGTTGTTTTGTCAAGTACAAATAGAAGTAGTGCTGCTTGATAAGGGCCTGAGCACTACTTGGTCAGCTGCCAGCTGACAGCGAACAAAGTGGGTCAAAAACTGCGCTTTTCACATGACAGTACTGCAAAACTATATACTATATATGAAACAATATTATTATAGGAAAACTGAAGGAAAGGATATCTTTGGTCTATATTTTCCATTCATTTTTTATGTAGACTGATCGTAACTAGTTTTGTTTTGTCTATAATGAAAAGGTGTTAGCAAACAATTCTTGATTATTGTTAGAATTTCTACGAAACATTTATACATTTGCAATCTAAGGGAAAAGCTTCTTTAGAATTATTCCCTACGAATCTACATATATACATAAACAAGTAACACTCTTTTATGAAACAACGTAATTGAAATAAAAAATAGGCAATTCTTTTTGCTAACGGCACAAAAATGAATGCAAACCAAATAACAATTTCCGCATGCGCCTCGAAATGGCAAGCAAACAAAGCCAAAAACAAACACACACATAAACGCTGTAAGCGCAAGCGAGACAGCAGGACAGAGACCACAAACAAAGCAAACAAAGAGGAAGCGCAGTTGGCGTCGCGACGCAGCGCTTCGCAGCGCAGCAGCGTAAAAGCGAAAGTGAAATTTCAGCTTTCAACTGATTTTTATCGCTGCTCTCCGCTCTCTCTCATACTCTTGCTTGGCAGAAAAAGCTTCACTCGGCTTACGCTGCGCAAGCGCAGCTGAGCGTACATTTGCTGCTACCAACTACCGACAGCGACGCCTACTGCGCTGCTCTTTCTTCTGTCCATCAAGGAACGCGCTCTTGCTTGATTTCTTGCACATTTCACACACAAACTAGTTTGTAACTGGCGTCTCCGTCGACGTCGTCGCTCGCTGCCATCGGCAAGAGTAGAAACCGGTTGCCGACTTTATTGTTGTTGTTGCCGTTGGTTTCGCTTGCATTAGTTTCCGCTTTCTTATTCACTCTCACTTTCATTTGCGAACTTTTTTTTTATACTGTATACTGTTGCTGTTTTAGGCGATTTACAAACTATTGCGAAATTTTTTGCCACGACGTCGACGTCGACGTCGACGGTGACTGCGACTGCAACAGCGACCACATTTCTGGTCTTGTCAGGTCTGGTGTGGTGTGGTCTCGTCGCTGACAGTGAAGTAATATTTTCTTAGCTTTTCTTTTCATGCCGTTGCCGTTGGCAGCGAAGCGTAAGTAAAAAGTATCCAAGTGTTTTTTGTTGCATGTGTTGATTATGAAGTAATAGCAAGCACACAAACACACACAGCCATGCATACGAACGGCAACAAAATTAGGACTTGGAAAATCTGCATGCGGACAGATCACACGGCGTATGAGCAACTTTTCATTTGTCAATTTCATTAAGCACTTTTCATTCGATTTAGGCGGTATGAGAGAGGGGGCGTGATGGGTAGGCGGGGAGTACTTTGCGCTAGGATTTATGCCTGGGAAAATTTGTAGCGGAAAGTAAAACAGACAGAGAGAGAGAGCGAGTGAGTGTCAGTGTGAGGCAGGTAATAAATGGAGTTTCCCTGTTTTCCAGTTTTCCCAAGGAAACCTGATCAACGTGGACCAAAAGGGCAAGGAAAACATAAAATTATGTTAACAATTTAACACAAAAATGTTTGCAAAGCAATTTAATAATAAGAAACAAACAGAAAACACAAAAACAAAAGAAGAAAAACTATAAATTTACCGTTTGCTTTGCAAATGAAACCCAAAAATGGAGATTTCCTGCCTGAAAAATAAAAAGAAGATAGAAAGATAGATAGAAACAAAGTCCAAAAAGTCATATTTAAAACAGAATACGAAACAAAACGAAATGAAACGAAACGAAATGAAACGAAAATAGAATGGCATTGGAACATAACAAAAACGCAACGACACAAATGGAATGAAGCAATGAAAATAAAAAGCAGATAGCAGATAGCAGATAACAAATAACAGGTAAAAGATAACAGCAAAGGCCACGTAAAGAGGATCAGTGTCGAAAAAGCTCAAATATTCGGTATAAATTCACTCACAGTTTAAAATTACAATTTTTAAACTTTATTACCAAATTCAACTAACATCCAGCAATTAAACCTTATTTTAAGCAAGGATTAAAGTTAGTTACTCTTATTATATGCTAATTTTGAGCAATTAGTAAGTAAGTTTTACTCAGTGTGTTTGTGTATTTTCATTTCTTCTTTTGTCATCTTCTTTCTGCTGTCACTTTCACACGCACTGAGCAGAATAATATCTGGCGCAGGGTTTATTTTTAGACCCAACAACAGCAACAACAAAAACAACAACAACTGCGATGACTTAAGTCGGTTTTTGGGGAACGAGACTTTTGGGTTTTTGGATTTTGGTTTTCGGTTACAGTTTCTCTTGCCATTTTAAGTAGGTCAAATCTCCGCTGTTGATATTTTTTTTTTTTTCTTTTTGCAACACTCGCAACGTGTTGCTTGGACCCTGTACTGTTTGAATAACAAAGATGTGCTTGATTCCCAGAGAGTATAAGGATTAATCCTTCGAAAACCAAAGACTTTAATGGAAAACGTGTACGAAATAAAACCTAGAAAAAGTACAGAGTCTTTAAAGCTCGGCTCACTCAGCTGTAGGTAGTTAAAATTTCTTTTAGCTCATTTGGGAGTTTCTCGTTTGTAATTAATTTAATTTGCATAATTTTCGTGACTATTTTGCATTCGGTTTCCGCTTTTTATGCCACAAATGCCACAAATGGCAAATTCGCTTTCTTGTTGAGCCTACGACAACACGAAATTTATGGAGTTTCTTGGGAGAAACTGAAGCGCAGAATGCTCTGAATGTCTCTTTTTGTATTTTCTTCTTTTATTTTGGGCATAATTTGTTTGGCTTTTTGTGTGCGAGTCTCGGACTCTATTATTATTATTATTTCTGTCTGTTTTTTCTTATAAATTGTTAGTCTGATCTTTTGTTGTGTTAATGGACAGCGAGTTGGTCACAATTTTTGGTGTTTACTTTTATTTTTGACTATGCCGCATTAAGCTTTCACTTTTCTTCTTTCCATTTAGCATGAAGTTCAGCATTTTGCCAGTGGCCACAGTTTCCGTTAAGAGCAGAGATATATAAACATTTATGACAAAATCTCAATGTATTCGTGTCTTGTTCTAGGAGGTAAATTAAGCAAAAGAAGTAAAAGGAGAAGAAATGATACTATAGTGAAAACTCCTGGATAAGGTCATGTTTTTATCGCTAAAAATAAAACATTTTTTCCTTTATCTGTTTATCTAACCAACTCTGTCCCAATATATTCCCCACTTTAAATGCTAACTTGTATCTCGATCACATCCGTTTAAAGGCACTAAAAGCCACTTCCTCTCAGGTCTTCAGGTCTTCTGGCCTTCAGCTTCTGGCCCCTTGTCTGCTGTATTTGAAATCACGCCTTGCATTGCAACGAAAGTGAGAGTAAAAACTCCTTGCTTACAGCAGTAACAACAACAACAACGACAACGACAACGATAACAGCCCAAACAAGTTACAGACCCTAAAAAAAGCTTTAAACTCGAAACTTGTTTTCAACTCTTCAGAAATTCGAATCATCAAAATTCTATGCACAAAGTAGAACACAAAGAAAGCAAACGAAAGAAGAAGAAGTGGAGTAAAAGAAAACAGGCAAAATTCGAACGCGACATTGACATCTAAAAGTGTATTACGTATGCTAGAAATACGCGTGTTAGAATACTTTTAGCGTAGACTGTTTGACAGCCTTTTTTCTGCTTAAAAAAAAAAGCTCAAAACAAAAATTATGCAATGCAGCAAAAACATTTATTGTTGCTGCTGCTGCTGCTGCTGCTGCTCGTCCAGCTCAACATTTGTGGCACGTACGTTGCTGCACGCCCCTTTCACCTGACGATGACGCTGTTGCTGCGACGCGTCGCAGTCGCTGTTGACTTCGCTGCTGGCGCATGCGTCGCGTTTGGTTTTGAGTCGATGGCGCAATTGCCGCAATTTTAGCTTTATTATTACAGTCTCTGTTGTTGTTGTTGTTGTTGTGTGTATTACTGTGTCTGTTATCGTTGTCGTTGTTGTTGTTGTTGTTGGAGGCTCTACTGTAGTTGTATTACATGGCACTCGTTTATGGCTCTGTTGGCTCTGGTTTTGTTTCACTGCCTTTTGCTGAAGTGCAGAAAGTGTAACACTTTCGATTGTTGTCTTGTCTCTCTACACATTTATTGTGTTTGTTGTCGTTGTTGTTGTTGTTGTTGTTGCTGTTGTACATTGCATTCATTCCGCATTTGCAAACTCATTTGCATAGTCTCTGCTTTTTTATGTACCATTTTTAATGTTTAGTTTTACGTTTAGTTATTTTCTCGTCTACTTTTTTCTGAGTGTAAAATTAATTATGTGTGGGAAAATGTGTTGGGCATTTGATTTCCGCATTATTAGTAGACCCAAAATTAAAACAATAAACTAAGGCAACTTTTCGATAGCTCATGGAAAATTAATTAAGGATTTTGGATTGACAAAAATCTTTTTTTAATATTTAAAATTACTTTTTAAGTCATTTATTTCAATCTATTTATGTTTTAAGTCCCCTAAACTGTCATATAACTACAATTTATATTTATAAATGTTTTGGTATATTCAAAAATATTTGTTGTTAATTGAATAAACTTAAAATTGCTATTTAAATGCAGCTCGTAAGACTGAAAGTTATTTTGCAACAATTTTAATTGTTGGAAAAGTGTTACAAAGCGAAAGTAAATACGGCAAGAAACAGCTGATGCCACGCCCCTTTTTGCATTGATAGCATCAAAACTGTAACACAGATATTAGAAAGAGATCGCGGCGGACAGAAAGAGAGAGAGAGAGAGAGAGAGAGAGAGAGGGAAAGAAGAAAGATAAAAGCCGTGCAGTAAATTAGCTCAAATAAGGAAGCAGACGATAATGATAATGATAAAGATAATAATGAAGATAATGATAATCACACAGATATAGACAGAGCTCTATTAAATTACAGACCCATAAAATAATGGGAAAACGGGGGGTGGGGAGAGCGGAGACACCGAAACCTAAATAATAAAAAACAAATTGGCAGCAAAAATGCCGAGCACGCAGAGGGGCGTCTGGGGGATATTAGGGGCGTGGCTTGTCTGCTAAATTAAAACGTAATCAAGAGAGTAGAGAAGAGAGAGAGAGAGACAGATATTCACTCAACGTAAACTATAAGAAAACATTAAAGTATCGTGAAGTAAAGTGCACCCGACGGCAAGATACTCTGTAGTATACTAAACAGCCAGTTTTCCTAACTTATTTATGGTGTTTTACAACACTAATCTCTTATCAACTTTCAATCTAAAAAGTTTCTACTCAGAAATATCTTTTAATTTAGATTACTGAAATTTGTTGAACATTTTATGGGCGTAAGAGGGCGTGGCTTTACACATTTACTCTAATCAAGTCAACCTCAGCCTATTATACCCTTCATCAGGCTACAGGGTATGTCAAAAAGTGCTTCTGGTCTTTTTTGGTGAGACGACGACGACGACGACGACGACGACGACGACGACGTGTGAACGAGTAAAACAATTAAAATGAAAAGATTGCTCATACGCCGCGTGTTGCGAACGGGTATTTTTGGGCCACTTTCACTGATACTCGGCTCAAAAGGCAGCCCAACCGAACGAACGGTTTCTCACCTCCAACTACAGGTAAACGATGTCGCATTTTGCACGTTTTTTTTACCGTTTTTCGTTGTTGCTGCTGCTGGCGTCGATTGCGCAACACGAGTTGCTGCTGCTGCCCCTGGACAACAGCAACACACACAACAACAACAGCGGGTTTTGGCTCTCGGCTTTTGGCTTGATTAAAGCTAACTGTATTACGTTGCAATACTCGACGTCGCATCGTCTCATATCTGGGTGAGTGTGTGACGCTCGCGACTGCGAAGTCACCAGCGCAGTCAGCGTCACAGTCGCTCTGTCAGTCAATTTGTCGTTTTTGTCATGTCTGTGCATTTTGAAATTATTGGATAAACATTTTATGGCTAAAAGCACGAAAGGAAGTCACCCGATTGTGGCCAACAAATTTGTATTTCTTTGGCTTTAATTGAATTGCAGCGAGTGCCAACATTATATGGCCGATAAGCGCGAAAAAATTGGTAACAAAAATAGACGACACTTGAGTGTATGAGCTGAAAGATGAGTAGCGGTTAAACGGCTGTTTTTGTAGCCGTTTAAAAGTCAGCTCGAAACACGCACAACATTGATTGACTGACTTGCAAAGGGAATGACTGATTGATTGATTGAGTGTTTGGAGAGCATAGTTTAGGAAACTAAATAGCTAACAAAAAAATCAATAAAAAATACTTTCTGTGTATTTAGTATAGTACTAATCTTCTATATATTCAAATATATCAGAAATTTCAGATGAGCAAAATGGTTAAAACTGAAAACTTTCGAAATAAATTGTACATTTTTGGTATGGATGAAATTATACAAAGTATTTCCCAATGAAGAAGCGGCAACACCAACAAAAAAACAACAACAAAACCAACAAAAACTCAAGAAATTTTGTTGCCAAGAGCCAAAAAGACCAAAAAAAAAAAAAAAAGAAACACAAAAATATCAAAAAATAAATAAAAAACCTAAAAAACCAAAAAGAAAGAAATGAATTTAAAAACTGCCGAAAAAGTGAAAGTTAATTTTTGTAGCGACGCGTCGCGTCGCGTCGCGCCGCTGCCGACTGCGACTGCGCAGCTGACGTCAACGTCGCTCAATGAAAGTAAAAACGCATTTTCGGTGGAGTCAAATGAATTTTGATATTGTTACCATTTTGTTGCTGTTGTTGTTGTTGTTGTTGTGTTTGTTTTTGTAGCTGGACAAATATTAATTATGCGGCAATGTCACACAGAAAGACAGCGATATATAACGAGTGTGTGTGCGAGAGAGAGAGAGAGAGAGAGAGGTAGAATGAGACCTAAAGAGAAACAGTTTTGAAATTGGAACAATTCTAAAATCTATCGGAAAATCTAACATTTTTAAACATTTATTAATTTTTATTTCATTTAAAAGTATTTAAAATTTAAATATTTCTAACTAATCAGAGAATTAAATATTATTTGTTTTATATAAATATAAATATAAATAAATAAATATTATTTATTTTGCTAATAGATATTTTTATATAAAACTGATTTCTTCCCTTTTCTTTTCTTTATATAGCTTATATATAGCTTATAAGCTATAGAAAATACTGCGACACTACAGTGAATACCAAAATTGCCCTTGTATGCGATTGCTTACAGTATTTTCTTTGTTGCTAGACCATAAAAAAAGGCCGGCTTTTATCTTGGCTATAACGTGGACAGCGCACAGATAAAGCTTGTGATAACCAAAAAAGACAGCAGCAGAGATCGCGGCTTAGTCAAAACTGGACCCCGAGGCCAAAAAAAATTCAAAAATTAAGCGACTTTTTCGTCTTTATTTTTGGCTCTTGAGTAAATAAAACAAAAGTTGACTTTTTGGTCAATGTGAAAAGCTCCGCGACCGAAACGAAAGTTGTCTGAAAATGTCGCGGGCCAACAAGCTAAAGCTGAAGTTGAAACTTGGCTCTTTGACTCTCAGTGGGCCCTAAAGATACCAACAAAAAAGCCAAAAAGCCAAAAACTGAAAGCAAAAGTGATTGTAAATTGCCACAAGCCTAAAGAGAAGAGAGAGAGAGAGAGAGAGAGAGAGTCGTAAAGGTTTGGTGGTGCAGTTGAAAGTTGAACTGAACCTGAACCTTTATGCGGAAATGGCAAACATCGAATGGAAAACGGCGAAATGTGAAAATTGTCTGCAATGAATCCATAGAGCGGCTTTTCATTTGCTACTCTGTCACTACAGACCCGAAAATCGATATAAGCTGACTTTGACACCCAATCAGGGTCAAAAGTTGATCAATTTTTGCTCGAAAACAATCAAAAAGAAAAAAAGAACAGCCAAACTAGCTATTTTCCCACCAAAGCTAGCTTTTCTTCAAAGTCCATTTGCGGAAAATAGAAATTCTGTTCTAATCCAAAATAGAACTGCAACATGTTGCTCGCCCGCAGCAACATATACCATTGCAGCTGCAACAGTTGCTGCTGTGATTGCTGTTTGGTTCCGGTTGGTTATCATAATCATTAATCATACCATTCAAATAGTTGGCGTGTTGTTTCCACAGTTGTTGCACCTGAAATTGTGTCCAACGATTGTTATCATCGCCATTGTTGTTGTTGCTGACGTTGCTGTTGTTGTTATTGCTGTTGTTGCTGCTGCTGTTGCCGTTTATCACACCCACCAAACTGTTGACTAAATTGCTCTCATGTTGCTGCTGTTGCTGTGTTACCGCAGAGGCGGCTGTGTTAACAGTGGGCGTGGCCGTTGTTAAGTTTGCATTTGGTGTGGCTGGATTGTTGTTGTTGTTGCTATTACTGTTGGTGGTGTGATTGTTGATGATTATGTTGAGATTGTTGTGGTTCAGAATGGTATTGTTGTTGTTGCTGCTAAGATTGCTGCTGAGATTGTTGGCGGCAACGGCGACAACAGCGGCTGCTGCATTGACATTGACATGCGCCAAATGTTGCAAGTGATGTTGCAACAGTTGCGTGGGCGGCGGCAATGTACCGTTAGCAACATGCGATACATTGCCCACAGAAACGCTGTTATTGTTGTTGTTGTTGTTGCTGCTGCTGTTGTTGTTGCTGAGATTGTTCAGCAATTGCTGCTGATGCTGCATTGTGTTGCGCAACAAGTTGTTATTATTCTGATTGTTGTTGTTGTTGTTGCAAGTCACATTGTTGCCATTGAGATTCGGATTGCTATTGCCACTGTTGCTGTTATTATTGTTGCTGCTGCTGTTGTTACCATTGCTGGTCAGCAGGTGCGGCAGGTTGTGCACCACCTGCAGTGGCAAGCTGTTCAGTGGCGGCAATGTTGCCGCTTGCGACATGTTGCCAAGCATTTGTTGCTGTTGTTGATGTTGCTGCTGCTGCTGTTGTTGTTGCTGTTGTTGTTGTTGCAACAGCTGCAGCTGATTTTGCTGATGTTGCAGTCCCACATTATGCGTTTGTTGCTGATGCTGCTGTTGTTGCTGCTGCTGTTGTTGCTGTTGCAAGGCCAATGTTGGCGGTGGCATTTGATAGTCCATTCTCATTGCTGAGCGCACAAAAATGTTGCCAGCACAATTTATTCAACTTTTATTGATTTAGCTTTATTTATGTTTGATTATTGACTATTTTTGTTAATTGTTAGCTTTTCCGCTGTTGACACATTGCTGCTGCTGCTGGCGACGTTGCTGCTGCGCTGTCTGCATTTAATTATTCCCAATTACAACAACAATAAAAAGTTTAAAAACGAATAAGAGCGAAAAAAAATTAATTTAAGCTTTTATCTGGACAGTGCAAAGACGCACGCCCGCGCTGACGTCGACGTCTGCGTCTAAGACGACGCTAAAGCTAGTGCTCTAATTGGTGAAATTGTACACTTAAAACTATATATCAGTCTCCTATGTTCTCTTTGTGGTGAAATATATAAGAAAGCTAGCTAAAGTGAATACATCACCACGTTAAGTATTTCACCATGCTCCGAACAACAACAACACCAAGAGCAAGCGCAGCTTTGAGAGAAGAGAGCTTACAGAACTTAGCGCTAGAACTGTTGTTGTTGCTGCTGCTTTGCACTTTTGTGTGTGTGCTCTTCAATTGCTGACTCTTCTGCCGCCTCTGTCACTGCTGCTGTCGCAGTCACCTGCCTATTGTTTGTTTTTGTTTTGCTATCTGCGCGCTTCGCCTGTTTTATTTTATTTTTGTTTTTGCTATTATATGTCTATTTGGTTTTAGTTGTTGCTCTGCTGCTTTTGTTGTTGTCAACTATTTCGCGTACTTTTGTAGTGGAATGGGAATGGGAGTGGGAATGGGGTATAACGGACGTTTAAAGGGGTTCTCGCGACGTCAGCGTCGTCGTCGTTGTCGTTTGAATGAGAAAAGTTTGACCTTGAATTTCGCTATGCGCTTTTTTTGCGCTTTGCGCTTTTTGCTATTTTCTGTGGGCTACGAAATTGTTGCTTGTTGTTGGGCGCACTTTTGTCTTGTTGCCTTTGCCTTTGCTTTTGTTTTCATTTTCTTTCGCTCTTCTTTCTATTTTCGTTGCTGTGGTTCTTGTTGTTGGACAATAATATAATGCTAATTTCTTGATGATTTGTTGTAGCTATGTATTAAATATTTATTTATATGCTAAACTAGTTGACATGTTTTCGATGCTTGTGTGGAATTTTTTTTATAATTTATTTATTTGTTTAATTTCTTTGTATTTTTAGCAATTTTTGTATGCACTTGGAAGCATTGCGAAAGCATATTTGAAATACTTTTGAACAGTTTTCTTTTGATTTGCTTTTCCGCTATTTTTTTTTTTTTTTTTTGAAACTTCATTCAAAAATATACACTTCATTACTAGGCAAATTTTGCATTTAAATTTTCACTGGATTTTCTTGGATTACATTTGTTTTGATTTTTTTATGCACACATCCAATGAGGACGTCCTTCTGCAGTTGTCGAAAACGAAAGTTCACAAGTTCGCACGAACTCGAACTCGAGTTCGAATTCGAAAGCAGACTATGACGCAGACGCAGCCGTTGACACGCGCCGTTGTCGTCGTTGTTGTCGTTATTTTATTTTGTTATATTATTTTTTTGGGACTTTGGGTCTTGTTTTCCGTGGGTTTGTTTTATTTGTTTTTTTTTATTTTGGTGGAGCCGTGAACCGAACCGGTGCCGACCGACTGCAAACGTTGAGTGAACGCGCGCGTTGTGCGCCTCTTGCAACGCAGCTCAGATCGGCTCCAAAAAGCAACAAAAACAACAACAATACAGCCCCACGCAGAAAGCGCCAAAGCCAAAAGTAACGGCGACTGCGCAGCCAGCGTCCGAAAACCAAACTTGAAACTGAAAGCATAAAGCAGGCAGAGTCCACAAGTAGCAGCAGCAGCAACGTCAGCCACAACGCCTGCGTCGGCCGCTCTCACTCTCTTGCCCACTCACTCGCCCTCCCTGTCGCTCTCTCTCCCTCTCTCTGGCACTCTCTTACTCAACACTTTGCCTGTGCCTTTGGCTCTTTCACATTTCAACTTTTTTCTTTCTTTTTCTGTTGTGTTTTTTGCGCATTCCGCTATTTACTTTCTTTCGCACAGCCTGCGCTATAAAGTTTGTGAGTGTGAAAAAGCTGTCGCTACGCTTCGTGTGAGCTGCGCTGTCGCTGACGACTTCGTAGCTGCATGCGGAAGCGTCGCATTGCTTGTTTTAGATTTTTCACACAATGCGCCGCGTCGCCTCGCATCGCGATGCCAGCGTTAGCGTCGACGCTGGCTGCGTCGCGACGCAGACAGTGTTTTTATTGAGTGGACTTAGCCCGAAAGCTTTTTTGCATGCAAAGTTTTGAGTGCTCTTCTTGGCTCTCACTCACTCTGTCTGAATGATAAGAAGCTCTACGCTTAAACTCACCGCACAAATGCGCAAATGCAAATGCAGTCCTCAGTCACGTTTTGGGACCCAACTGACAACAATACTTAACGAAACAGAACGGAACACTGAATTCATGAGGTGTTTTGATGCTTACCTGCAAAGAGAATGAAATAGATTGTTTAAATTAATCGAAAGTCATGGCAAATGGCAATTAGGGTAATTTGTATATGTACATATATACGCTCACTAGACTGGTACAGACCACCCACTGAAGTCTATTTCCTCATTTCCCCACACCCACCCACACCAAATTACATTCCCAGTCACCTTTTCCCCTTTTTACTCTTTCTGTCTCTTAAAAATGCCATTTTCTGACTGCACACATGGGAATAAAAGCTTGAAAGCTGCTAAAAATCATGAATAAAATTAAATTTGATTGTTTTTGCAATAAGCTTGAAAATACATTTTACCAAAACCATATAGAATCTCTTAATAATACGTTATCGAGTCTTTTTAGCTTAACATGTAAATTTAACATTATTAGTTTGTTATTGGGAGACAGAAGGATGTACAGTACAGTAGTGTTCTAGTTTGGCTAAACCTTTTAAGTCTACACAACTTAGACACCTGAACAGTTTACATCAAATGATGAGCTTGAATCTGTGTGTGGGCTAAAGCTTACTAGTCTAAACTACCCGCAATAATTGCAATAAAGAGGTGTGGCATACCATATATGCCCAGTCACCATATTTATTGAATAATATTTCACAAGATTTCTAATCGTATTGAAATCAAAATTAACAATTCCCTTTATTTTACTAAAAACAGAGATTAGAGGGTATTTTTCAGTTCTTTAGTACAAGCGACATTCAAAAGCACGATTTTCCATAATTTAGTCATCTCATCAGTCTAATTTCAATTTAGAACCACGGTCCCGATGCCCAATGCCCTTTCCATTTTGTTCTCGTTGTCTGGCCAAAAAGCTAATCAAAGTGAATGCCCAGCGACGAGTTGGCCAAAAGGAAAAGCGAGTTAAGAGCACAAAGGCGAGGTCAGCTCGCGGCCATAAATGGTGGCAGGTCAAAAGGTTGAATTTCATATGTGATGAATGAATCCGAATGTTGCCAATTTTGTCAATTGGTCTTTTAGGCTAATGAAATGCATCGAAAGTTCCCAAATTTTTGAATTTAATAAAATACCCTTTGACCTATTGATGAATTTAACCTCAATCCAATTACTTTACTCCCACTATAGTAGGCGTGAATAATTTATAATTTTCAACTGATTTTATAAAAATTTAAATTTTCCACAACAAATTCAAGATTTTACAGGTTAACAAATCATTTTCCAGCGCAAATAATCGCCAATTTCCATACACATAAGTCAATAAGGCAAGGAAACAAAGAGAGAGAGAGAGAGAGAGAGAGAGAGAGTGAGAAACAGTGCGAGAGAGAGAGATCGGACCTCATATAGTGTTAATTACAACAACAGTTATATTAATTATTGCAATTGTTGTCTTTGGCGTAGGTCGTAACTTATCACAGCACAAAAAAAGCAAGGAAATTTAAGCTAGGCGTGCCGACTGTAAAGTACCCTGCATGCATCCATATTCACACATCAGTAGTTTATAAGTTATATTTATGTATATATATCAACTTGCCTGTTACTCCTGATCAAGAATATATCTATTTTATGGTACCTTCTTCGTTGCGTCTCAAAAGTCTTCACAAAAGAAAACTACTCTTTGTAAGAGTAGCAAAAGCGCACTCAAATATTTCGAGTGTAAACAGTAAAATGCAAAGCTTAGCGAACTTTTGTGTAAAAGCGTCGTCGCACATTAATTAAGTTTTTATTGCGATAGGCTGAATGACGCCGACAGAGACAGCGACAGCGACAGAAGCAATAGCAACGTCAAGCTCTAGACTCAAACGAACACACAGCCATCTACATACATGCATACTTTAAGTGTGTGCGTATATGTTTGAACAGACGTCAGCTGAGCTCACGTGTGCAGTGCAAGCTTTTCAGACATTTTACTCGCAGTTCCCACAGCCACAACGCATTTGACTTATTTGATGATATCAGCAGTATGAGCAGTGAAGAACAAGAGAGGAAGAGGGCGAGCGAGTCAGAAACAGAGAGCCAGAGAGGCAGGCAGGAAGGAAGATAGAAACAAAGAGAGCAGACTTAGAGCAAGAATTTAAGAGAGCGTCTTGGACTTTGTTATAACCAATTAATTTGCGATCAAAGCGATAATTCTTCACTTTAAAGCTCGAAAAGGGCATATAAAATATAAATACCCTGTTTTCATGAACTCTGCAGTATACTCAAGGTAAGTATATAGCTTATGGATTATATATGCTGTGTAAGAAGAGAAAAGAAGAGAGTTATCACATTAGGAAGAAAAGGAGGGAAGATTTGTATTTGAACTTTGTATACCCAATAAACTATTAAACAATTCACTAATTTCTAAGCTTGATGAGGGCATACCTTAAAGGAAATACCCTGTAAAAAAAGTACCCTATGAGGAAAAATATTCATTTCATTAGTTCGCCCAACAGAGCTAATATTAATGTTTAATATTATTTACTAATATTGTTCACAACACCAACGCAACAAATTGAGACGCACCTGAGCTGGAGGGTTGAAATCGCGCTTTTAAGTTGTTCAAATGATTCTGATGCTCCCTCTCTCTTTCACTCGCTATGACGGCGGCAGCAACGGCATTTGCCACATGTTGTACGGAGGATACGTTGCTGTTGCTGTTGTTGTTGTTGTTACTGCTGTTGGTATTACTGTTATTGTTGTTGCTTGCATTTGCTACAGCAGAAACTGCATTGCTGTTGTTCGTTGTTGTTGCCGCCGCAGTAGCAGCAGCAGCAGCCGTGGCTGCCGCTGCATTAGCAGAACCAACACCAACAACATTTTGGCCATCCATGAAACTGTTGCGCTGATGGTAATTGGTATTATCCTGATAAATACGCTGATAACTCAGTGTTGGCAACGTCCAGGAATTGTTGGTCTTGTAGTGAAAGTTGCCGGTGCCAAAGATTGAATGAGTGTTGGTGTTGCTGGCGGCAGCGGCAACAGCTGCTGCCGAGGACAGTGTGTGGGCCAACTGAGCAGCATGGTGTTGCTGCTGCTGTTGTTGTGGCTGCTGTTGTTGTTGATGTAAATGTTGCTGTTGCTGCTGTTGTTGTTGGTGTGTATGATGTGGCTGTAAGTGGGGATTGTGGGCGTGTGAATGATGTTGCTGCTGTGCATGTTGTTGTTGCTGCTGCTGCTGTTGTTGAGCGTGATGCGCGTGTTGCTGCTGTGCATGCTGCAATTGCTGCTGTGCCGCAGCGACGGCAGCTACATGTTGCTGCTGTGCATGTTGTTGCTGTTGCAACTGCTGCTGCTGCATATGTTGTTGTTGATGCTGCTGCTGCTGCTGCTGTTGCTGTTGTTGGTGATGATGCAATGCTGCTGCCGACTGTTGTTGCTGCTGCAAGTTCCAAGCATTTGCTGCTGCTGTTGCTGTCGACGGTACTCCACCTGCTCCTGATCCTCCTCCAGTTCCTGTCCCTGTTCCTCCACCTCCTCCACCGCCATTGCTGCTCTTGCCAGAATCAATGCTGCTGACACTGCTGCGATGATTGTCCATGGATGTTGTTGTTGAGCCTGTCATGCTGCCATCGTTGCCGCTGTCGCTGTTGCCGCTAGAGTTGCCACTGGAGTTGCCACTAGAATTGCCGCTGTTCCTGCCACTGTTGTTACTGCCGTTGTTGTTGCTGTTGCTGCCGGCAACAGCTGCTGCTGCTGCCACCTGCGAGTTGAGCTGCTGAAAATACTGCGACAATGTTGCATTCGTGTGCTCTTGTGCAAAGAAACTTGCACAAGAATTTGTGTCCGAAGACATTGTTCAACACTGGTTTGTAACACTGGTTTAAGTTCAAGGTTTTTGCGGCTGTTGTTGTTGCTATTATCGTTATCGATCGTTGTAGCTTAGGTGGCGACGTCCTTGTGATTGGCGTGATTGTATTTCCTGCACGGCCTTTGAAACTTCGAGCAGCGTCTTAAAGTTGTGCGCATTTTCAATTAACCAACACTGGCTCTAACTGCTCGCACTATTCTCAAACACTGCTTTATTGTTTCAATTTATTTAATTGTCTTTTGCTCTAAGTGACGATCTAAAAAAATGCATAAACGTTGCTTTCAGTTGGAAAATGTGTAAATTAATCAAATTTGCGAATGATTTTTGAAATTGATAACGATTGATAAGAATGATAGCGATAATGATAACGATTATGTTTGTGATGATAATGAACAACTTTTGCATGTTGTTATTCCTCTAAACTACAAGTGATTGTGAGAATTTGTTCGAATTGTGTTAGGTTTTTCCTCAATTTTCTTTATGGTTATGACGATGATTTGTGTTTTCTATTTTGTGGCGATAAGGAATAAGAAAAGGCATTGTTTCTATATATACATATATTATAAAAAGCATACTCTATAATCTCAAATAATTTTAATAATAAAATTTTTGCAGTTCTTTTTCTTGGGAATTTACAAGCAACAACAATTTGCTTATGGATGTTTTCAAAGGGTATTTTTTTTTAGTGGTGCATAACAGTATTATTCAAAATAAGTTGATTAATTATCGTAACATTCTTCTTCTTCTTCTTCTTCTTCTTCTTATTGTTCAGTTTTCAAATACCTTTTCCTATTCGCAAAACGTTTTGTATTTAACGAGAGAGAAAAATGCAAAAAAGTCGCTGTTTTTATATTGTTGTTGTTGTTTTTGTTGTTTTGATTTTGATTTTTGTTGTTGTTGATGATTTTTTATAATGTGGTTTAAAATAAAATTAAACTGTTTGAAATTAAATCCGTAACTTTGGCGCAGCTGCTTGCATTTTGGAATACGTCTCAAAATAGTACTGTATCTATAGATATATACTATATATATGATTAAAATAGCCAGTTATAGTAGTAGTTCTCTTATTTTGTTATTAACAAACACTTTGCACAGTTGTTGCTTTTGTTTAAAACACTCAAACGATTATATTTATATAGATGTATAGTATAGTATAGTCCATATATAGTAAATATAGTATACGATCGTTTGCGAATGTAAATTATTTTTTATAGAATTTTAATTCTATTATAATTATTATTTTTTTGGACTTTGCTTATTTCAACACTTTTGAACTATTGTTTTTCCACTGATTTTTACAATTTTCACAGGGTTTTCACGTCAGAATCGCACGCGCAGTCAAACTATTTTCGCTGGAAAAATTGGAAAATTTGCAGCGACATTAACGACACGACGATTTTCACCAGAGAACGCGATGCGAACGAATGCCGGGTATTAACGAGTCCCACAACGATTCTCAGCCCGATTCCGATTTCGAGTCTCAGTCGAAGTCGACTTCGCAGTCGCCGTCTCTGCTACTGCTGTAAGTGCAGACAGCGCGGCCTGCACTGACTGCGACTGCAACGGCGACAGCAAAAGCGACAAATGTAGCGCACACCTACAACGCAGGCGATAAAGAATCGCAAGCAAAAGGCCCCTAGCAGGGGAAGGGGTGAAAAACTCAGAACCGTTGCACAACTGTTGTAGCTCCAAAAGATTTGGATGTTAACAATAAACTTATTTTTAATTATATATTGAATATTTGAAAAGCCAATTCTTAATTAAAATCTTAAAAATATATTTATATTTTCGTATTTTAAATTAATTTAATTAAAAATAAATATAAATACTCAAATACTCAAAAATGCACTAGAAGTAATTGATAATAAATAGCAAGTAAGCTGCTCAGTAGCTCAACTACAACGCCGACTGCGCAGTTGTAGCTAATGGAACTGCACTTAAAACGCCAACTGCGCAGTCAGTACCGGCAGAGTGGCAGTGACAGCGGCAGAGGCAGAGGCAGTGACTGCGAGAGACGGCGGCAAAGTCACGCGGATTTCAGTCTGACCCAAAGCACAACGTCTAGCAACGTTCTAAGCACGTGTTGTGAACACACCGGGACACACACACACAAGACAGCTGAGAGTGAGAGACAGTTAAGCACACAAACAAACACACACTCAGGCACATTGGCAATTCACGTTGACGACTGCAATACTTTGCGATACAGATACAGATACAGATACAAGCACACAGTCAAATACAGATACAGCTACAGCTGCCAGCGTGTGTAAGCTTGCTATTCCAATTTTTTTTTCTTTTTTGGGATTTGTGCGAATTTGATGCGACGTTTTCCATAGTTACCGTTAGAGAGCAATGAGGAAAAACGTAGCTCTCTTAACTCCTTTTCCGTTTCCTGCTCTAATTGATAATTTTATCAAGCACAGAAACATAAATAATACTTAAATATAAGCCTAAAATTGTTAATATTAGCTCAGAATTTTTATAAACTTTATAAATTAAACATGCAAGAAATTGTACTAAATTTATGTATGCATTTAATATATAAATTATTTTACTATCGAACATACCCAGTTTAAGAATATATGGTATTATACTATATAAAACAACTTTAAATAGTAATATCAATGAATATCAGATATTTTTTTCAGTGTGCTGTTGCACAAACTGATTAAAGTATCGATGACAGGCAACTGGCGATTTGTAGTGTTCTTCTGGCAGCACAAACAACAGCAATTAATTGCCTTGCAACACGTGACGTATGCGTAATTTTAGCAACAATGGAAACTACTCCTAGTGTTCACAGAACAACAACAAAACCGCTTCAAATTGAAAGTTTCAAACACTGGAGCAAGACCGCATGAAATATTCATTAGCTGCGGAAAATTCTATTAGAAAGCGTATATATTGTAATTTAACAAACACTTTTTCCAGCAATTAAGTTTCTAATAAGGCTTTAAAATTTAATTTCCCTTTTAAAACTAGGTAGTAAAAATGTTTACAAAATTATTTCCCTTTACAAAATATTGTTAAATATTGAAAGCACATTTGTTATTAATTAAATGGCTTGAAATATAAACCTTTGACTATTTTTAGCTTAATCTAGTCTTTGACCCACGTTGATAAGGTTTGTGGACAAAGCAACCCAAGCTTCCACCCACAGCATCAAGCCTTTGCCCCGTGATTTCGTTGTTTAAAAATATAACGAGAAACAACGAGCAAAACACGGCAACAAGTCGTGTTCGTCGTTAAAATTCCGATTCAAACCGAACCGAATAATGAATCTCCTTTTGCTTTTGTGTGTCCACCAATTGGATGCAGCGAAGCGTTAAGGATTACGCTGCGCTGTCTGCCATTGGCGCAGCTGGCTTCTGAAAACCCTAAACCAATCACAGCAACAGGCACTGTCAACTGTTGCGCAGCAGTCGCAGTCGACGGTGACGTTGACGTCGACGTTAAAAGCAGCAGTGTAAACGCAGCGACGCCACAAACAGCTGAAGCGTCGCTATCGTCGTCGTTGTCAGGTTTTCTATTTGTTTTGCTTTCAGTCGTTTTGTTGTTGTCTTATCACGTTTTGCTTCCACGTGCACCGGCCCCTGTTTTGTGACTGTGTGAGTGCGAGCTCTGGTACTGTCACACACGCACACACACATACATACACACACACAAACAAACACTCACACTCACGCATGGATGCATGCATAGACGTACGTATGTATGCAGTGGCGTTTGGGCAATAATGAATGAGCTCGCCTCTCCCAATGCCAGCGGCAGAGAGCACAAAACAATTGTGGAGAGAAAGCGTTTGGAATATTCTGAGCACAAAAGCAGCAGCAACAACAACAGCAGCAAGAATAACAAGAGCGACTGCTGCGTTTATAAATAGAGCCAAAATGGGAGGCAATAGAAATGCAGTCAAGCACACTTACATATACAGATACAGCTGAGCAGGCTCATCAATGAGTGTGACTCACACACACACACGTATGTACATACATACAAGTTGTTTGCAAAAAGTTTCGATTGCGAAAAATCTAAATTAATTTTTCAAAAGCTATATACAAACTTATGATTATATGTATGTACATGTCAATGACTGGCACATAGCTAAGAACAAATATCGCATAGAATAGTAATGGGCTTAAACCAAAGTAAGTGAATGGGATTGAGACTTGTAGCTATATTAATTATATCTTCAACTTTAAATTGATCTTTGAAACGTAAATTGTTGGAATGTAAATTAGTTAGTACAAATATAAGTTAAGATTTTAAAAATTTTGGGTTTTATAATTTAGCCAATTTCACCTTTACTCTCTTTTCCATTCCCCCCTAGTCGGTAAATGAAGCTTAAATTTTTACTAGAAATGTAACAACCAATTGAATTTTTATAGAATTACAACAATTTTGTTGAAAGTTTAAATGACAAGCACATCAATTAAGCATCACATACACACACCCATACACACACATATATACACTCACACAGTATTCATACTAGTTTTATTTATATATTATAAATTTAAGTAGAACCTGTTTAAGAATTCATTCAAACACGTGTTTAGCACATAAACTAAAATTTCTGTCAAGAAATTAATGCGGTTTTTATGCCCCCTCCACAAATTATAATCATTATCCAGTTGACCCAGATAAAACTAATATATATTTAAATATATATTATATATATATATATATATATATGGCTAAATGAATGTAGTTTTAACAGACTCATTTGTCACACTGAGGTGAGAGATAGTTAAGAAATTGTTGAAATGAGATCATGATCAATATCTATTTTTTTTAACTAAATGTTTGGCTTGTGAATTCGCAATGAAACGCTGAGTCATCATAAGCATCACTGATATTACTTATCTATAATGCAGACAGGTTTTCAAATATATAGTATATGAATATATTTGTGGTAGTTAAAGTAGTGTATTGTTCTTTGGGGAGTGCTTAAATTATAACTAGAAATTCGACTCTAGACAATTTTAATGCTAATCTTAAACAATTTCGTATGCTGAAATCTATGGATTTACCGTTAGAATCTCTCATAAATTGCAACGTGTGGGTTTAATTTTATTACCTGGTCCTCAAATATGTGCATATATAGCTGAAAACTTATGTATACTAAGTATGTACGCATACAAAAAAAGTCTTGTTTACTTCTACTTTCAAAACCGAAAAGATTTTGACCGGTACCGGTTATAATAATAGTACAGCTCTATTGCTAGCAATTTCTATGAAGCTTTTAATAAAATAATAAATAATACCGCAAATAACTAACAATAGAAATGATCAAGATGAATAAAGAAACAACCGTTCTATAGAATCGTATAAATTTTTCAACGATCGTTTCTATGACAACTAATTGATAAAGTAGTGCGATCATTGATAGAACTTGTCGGAATGTCTGGGAGTAGACTATAAAAAATCAATCTGTGATTTATGTTGAGATATTTTTAAAAACAATTGAATTTTTTAAACTAATAGTATTCTATCTTACCAAACTTTGTTCCAAAAATTATTGTACATTTATAATTACTTCTCAAATTACACAATATTAGTATAAAACTATTTTATTTTGAGTTTAAGCTTAATATTTCAAAATGCTTAATAAACTAACAAGACCCTTCTCACAAAGGGTATGCAAATAAATCAATGGCATATTTATTGCATTTGTTAATGTTTATTAAACACAAAGTTTATATTTGGATCATATATCGATTTACGTAAAGGCCTGAAGGGAATTGTTAACTTAGCCAAAACAAAAGTTTGTTCTTGGCCTTAACAAACCTGAAGACGCTTCAAACTGGGACCTTGCAATTTGAACCGGGACAAGCATAAAACAAGAAAAAAACAAGAAAGAAAAGTACAGTCGAGCACTCCCGACCGTATAATACTTTTTGCTTTCTGTTCCCTGTTATAGCCGGTTTTTATGCAACTTTCTAGATAGTTTGACAGATAGACAGTTAGACGGACAGGGATATATCGACTGGGCTTGTGATTGCTGATTAAGAATATATGTATATACTTTATAGGATCTGCCAGGAATCTTTCTCTTTGTTACATACTTTTGACAAATCCAATATACTCTTGCAGAGAGTATAACAATAATAAACGGTTAGGAAAAAGTAGAGTCAAGCGAACCGACTAAAAAACACCCTGTGCTCATATCAAATAATTAATATGGACAATAGTTTCACAGGGTCTAAAAAAGTACGCGAAAAAGTAACAAAAACCGCAAGGGCAAAATGCTGCTGACGTCGACGTCGACGCTGATGTCGACACACTGCGTCAACATGTGACTGCGAGTGGAAAACAGAAGCAACAAAAAACAACAGCAGAAGCTAAAGGTGAAAAGGGAAAGAGAAGGAGAAGGAGAAGAAGAGAAACGAAACGAAAAACATTTCACTGCAAATTGTTGTCGTAGGCAACAAAAATTGAAATTAATTGCAATGCTACAAGTAAATATGGGCGGAGGAGGTGGAGGCGGAGGAGGAAGAGGCGGTGACGGAGGAGAAGTGCAAGAGGGCGGGGAGGCATATATAAAGCACTGCGCACGTGTTGCAACCATCAGTGTGGACTGTGGTTTCTAAAGCAGCTGCTTGGGAGGATGGAGTATTGGATGGGGGAAGAGAGAGGTAAGAGGGGGAGTGAGTGCTGCGAACGAAAATGACGCTAGACAAGCTGCCTACAGCATAAGAAAGAGAGAGCGCGAGGAAAAGAGCGCGCCAAAGAGCGTGCAAGCGAGAGAAAGCTATAAAGTAAAAGCTCTTCAAACGCAAAGCTTCACCGCTAGTGCAACAAACTACCGCCAGTGTGCGCTGCTACTGCAAAAGCTTTTGCGTCGACAGTGTTGCCGGCGTACAAAATAGTAGTAGTATTTGCATTTCGTAGCAAAACTAGTAGTTTAAACTTTGCGAATGGATATAAATGAATTATTATCAACATTTGTTTTTTAATTCAGCGATTTTGTCAAAGAGATAAATAGAAATATCACAAAAGGGACAAAAGTTTACTTTAAATACTAATTGAAGTATTGTGCTATTTCTCTCACTCCCACTCTATTTCTGTCAGGCAAGAGGTGATAGCTCTCATCGCTAGAGGGCTGACAGCACTCAAAATATCGAGTAAGCTTTAGAGAGCTTTGAGCTTTTGAGTGGATTCTTTAAGTAAAAACCTCATCAAACTGGTATTAATCACATTATTTACGTTTAGACTTACAGACGCTGTCTATGACCGGATTTGGAGGGGAGTCTCGGATAGAAGGAGGGTGTAATTGATCAAAATTGGGGATCTTTCCAGTTCTCTGTTGACACACAATTGGTTTCAATAACCCAAGTCATTATACAGCAAAAATTCTTCTGATTTAAGATGATATTATGACGCCATATTGTTTGTGATTATTCAGATAGGTGAGATAAATACTTAATGATATATATACATGTTATTGTGATGTACGAAATATTAATCCAAAAGGTTTCGGCAGCTTTTATCTTTGTTTTTGAATATCTGGGATTAATGCCCACGATTTATTGCCTCTAAAATATTGAATCCATGCTAGAATCCACTCATATATACTTCATGTATGGTATATTTAGCCCCTTGTTCAAATAGATAAAATATTGAAAAGAACATTTCCAATTTGTTGTATCTGTTCTACAAGTACCTAAATTATGCGTGTATTTTCACTAATTCTTTGGGAAATAGAAAATATTTGCGACACTTGTCGCTGACAGTTCTAAAAATGTGTAAACATTAAAAAACACAAGAAAACGAAAATCTTAAATAAAATCAAAGGCGCGTTTTAAGTTTCACTCATTTTTTTTTCAACTAGAATTTGTTAAGGAATTTTTCAAATCCATTTACTTATAATATTTAGATATTTTACAACAAGAACAATTATTTGTTGTTGATTTTTCACATAAGAATCAGATAACTTAGTGATATAAAGAAACATTCACTGTAGTATTTAGTATTTAGTATTAAGTAAGTATTTTTATTTAGTATTATCAAGTATTTTGATCATATTGAATATGTGATTTCAAAGTATATAATTGGTTCCGACTGAGTACAGGCTCTTTCTCATTCTGGTCGAATTCAACTATTTTTTTTTATTTCCGTTCTAAATTGAAATTAACCCAAAAATGATGTAACCGACTTTTCTAATTGCTGCAGTTGCCATTCACATGTGAAACTACTTCAAACTAGTAATTTTCTATGGTTTATGAATGCACTGACCGCTCTGTCCCTGTCCCCGTCCCCGTCCCTGTCACACCCCCTGTAGAGCCCCCTTTCCATCCCTTGTTTGATTCTCTGTTTTCTGTTGATGTTGATGCTTCTGAGTGGCGTTAATTGAGCTGCTTATTGTTATTGTTATTGTTATTGTTATTGTTGTTATTGTGTATTCTATTCTATGGGCTCAAAATATTGTTGTTTCAGTTGTTATTGTTGTGTTTGTTAATTTAAAAAATTCGTCTTTTAAGTTACGCCGAAGGGCAATCATTATTCCCAGAAGAAAGTATGGGTATTCCGTAATATTAATCAATTTGAATTGTGCTTAAAATAACTAATAATTTAAAAATATATTTATCAAATTTATTTAATGACTTTAAAAGCTTTGACTAATTTATAATCCAGCTGCCAAGTAATTTGCAATTTCAGTTTAATGCGATTTGATCTCAGGAGTGTTTGGGAAATTGTTTTTCCTCCTTTCACACTTTACAAAGTGCGAAAAGTTTTTCAAACCCGTTGTGACACTTGTAAACTCATTTCATTAATTAAATTGTCTCAAAGTTCGAAAAGTTCAAAAAGTATAAATTTTTTGATCGTAAAACTTACTCAGCCGCATCGAATTGTGTTTGAAAATAAAACTAGATGAATGCAACGGTAACTCACCTGCAAAGAGAAGAGGGAAAATGAATTAAGATTAATAAAAGCATAAAAATTAATAGAATTCACGTGAGTGTGTGTGTGTGTGTGTGTACTCTTGGCAAATGAAAGCCAAAAACACAGACCAAAAAAATTGCTGAGACATGTGTTTTAGTTTTTCGCATTTTCTTTGCTCTACGTACAATTTGGGCAATTAAAAGTACAAATTTAATAAGCAGAACACACTGAGCACACAGATGCACAAATTAGACAACAAAAAGCCAAGAAAGAAAGGCTAACTTTGTTAGCCCAAAGATGTAATACCCTGTAACAAATATTTATCCAATAGAAGCACTCCGTTCTGTTCAAATTTTAGGTTTTCTTGAATAGAAATTTGGTTGTAGCCCTTGACCAGTTTTTGAATGCATCTCAAACACCCTATAACACCCTCTTCAAAGGGTATAAAAACACACACACAGATATACTATTCATGTTGTCATACTTGTACAATACTTATAGAGCACTTTCTGTCCGTCAGTCTGTCTGATCAAACATCAAAAGTCTGACCAGATGAGTTTAAAGCCAGAAGAGGGAGGAGGGAAAGGCAGGCGGGAAAAGGTGGTAGAGCGGGAGGAGAGAGCGGGGCCGGACCATGGGAGGGTGACTAAATTCATTAAGGAAAACACACAAATAACAGCATTTTGCCTTTTTTGTGCAGCATCAAGATATAGGGAAGAAGAAGGAGATTGGTCTACACTGTACACTGGGAAAAAGAAAGTGCAAGTCATATGTGCAACAAATTAATAACTAATTTTAACATTGAATCAAATATTTAATGTAGCTACACTGAGAGAAAACCAAAGCAAAACATTTTCAATTATCTTTATAGTAAAGATAAACTCATGGAAAGAAGTTAGTGATAAATACACTGTGACAAATTATATTTACTCAAGTTTTATGTAAAGAAAATTTGTCAGACTGTTATTTGATTTATACAACAAAATATACATATAATAAAAATTACACTGAGAAAAAAACTTAATAATTTGATTTTTCATAAATCTTTCTACATTGAAAGGAAAACTGTTTTCTTTTACTGTGCTTATTTCGTTCAGTGTACAGTGAAAGAAACGGATGTGGCACATACATCAGCAGCTGTAGCAACATGCTACTCCCCTCTCCCTCCCACCACCCCTTAAGGTGGAAATGCCAAATGAACAGCAATCATTTAAAAATGCCGTGTGCACTGTGCCAAAAATTTCAGCAGTTTTCTTATTTTCCTTTCGGAACGAGACGCAAAATGCACAAAACGAAAACGAAAATGAAAACAGAAAATTTTCAGTTAGAAATTGTCGAGATGTTCGTCATTTGCCTTTTGACACTTTTCTTGAGATATGGCCTTTTTGGCTTTTTGGCTATTTAGGTTTTTGGCCAACGCATTTTACTGCGCCATCTGCTTAGCATTTTAGCCATTATCGCATCGAATGCCAACAAAGTAATTAACACGCCCCGAAAGTGCAATTGTTTAATAGTTGAACGTAATAATATCGAGTTTTATGGCTCACAGCTACGACATTCGACAAAAGGCTGCAGTTTTATTGATTTAGCTGAAAAACTCAGCTCGCTTAATTGGCTCATTAAGTGTGCAAACATTTGGCAGGTGGCAAGTTTCCCCCCAGCCTTCTCTATCTTATTCCCCTCCTCACATATTCCCAATACGCCCCGTTCTAGTTGTCGGCACTTTAATAACTCATAACAGCAGTCAAACTGATGGATTCCATTCACGGCAAAACGCATTACTTAATGTGATCAAAGCCAAATAGAAAATATTGCCGAAAATATTGCAATATGTTTGCAAAAGCACAAAATTCTATGAAATTCATAGAAATATTACTTAACATCGCTGTAAAGTCTAAACATGCGTAATCTCTGTAAAGCAACCCTGTGTAACTGAATTTAAAACTACTAACTCGCAGACTGAAAATTACATATGCATAAGCTGCTCAGGAGAAATAATCGTATGAATTGTTGATGTGATCTCGAGAGCAAAGAACAAAGATAAGAAACGAAACACGAAAATTTGTTGGATTTTTAACTGACCTATGCTGGACGCAACCGAAACACACTCACACACACATAAGAACGCAGTGGCGTTCACACACATACCATCAAATAGTTAAGTAGTAAGCTTCGCAACGCAGCTACTGATCCCTATGCGTGTGTAGCGTCGGCTGAGACGCCGGCAGAATTTTATGCTTACGCTACACGCTCTCTTCTCGTTTGAGCACCTCTCCTACAGCGAGCAGTGGCGTGGGCAGCTCTGCCCTCTAAGCTACGTTAACAGTCGCACTGTTAGCACACGCTCTCTCTCTCTCTCTCTCTGAAAAGGAACACTACAGTGCACTGTTAGATTCACACTGTTAAGCTGTGCTCTTTAGGGCTTTGGAGCTATGTAGTAAGCTTAATTTATAACTATTCTTAATTTACAGTTATTGTCTTTTGACATTAAATGACATTTTGGCATCAGTTTTTCACTTTCGTTTTCCCTTTTCAATTGACAACAATAACAGTTTTCATTGACCAAACTCATTCCGAAATTCAACTTCATTTTCTTAATGACAGCCAGAAAGTTTTCCCGCATTTCCCGGCCACTAAGCCGCAACTTAATTGAAATGAAAACCAAAAATGTTAATGAAACTGTCATGAGAGGGGGAGGGTGACATTTTCTTTCATTCTTTGCTGTTTTATCGTCTGTCTTTTTTTCTGTTCTTCTTTTTCCTTTTTTTTTTTTTTTGTTCTTCTTTTTAAGCATTGTTGCTGCTGCTTAAGTGTTTTTTCTGTTATTTCAATGAACTGAGTGTGACATCGTCTAAAGTAGTCTATTTTCCAACCCCTGCTCAATTTCCCACTCGTCGCCCCTCCTCCTGCCCCCACCTTCACCCCCTGTCAACAGCCGTGAATTGTCGAATGCAAAGTGTTCGCAATTTCTTGTTGCCTTGCACACACTTTTATGCACTTAGTGCTGCAATTTCTTCTTTATCTTTTTCGAATACCCTGTTAAAAGCATAAGTAGGGTATGTGCACTGTGAGTTCGGCAAACATATTTGAAGCTTGATTTCGAGGGTTTCAATTGAGACACAGACACAGAATATGTGCTGTGAGTGTAGCAGAATACGTTAATTACAGGGTCTTTTACAGTCGGATCGCACGACTGCAGTTTTTTCTACTATTTCTTTTTTTATTTGTTGGTTTCTGTTTATTTTGTTGTTGTTCTGCCTTTTATTTATAACAAATTAAGTCAATTTTGGCAGCTGCCTCAATTGATTGTTGTTGTTGTTGCTCTATAGTTGTTGTTGTTGTTGTAGTTGTTGTTGCTGTAGTTGTAGTTGTCGTTGTCGTTGTTGTTGTTACAATTCACATTCGCCTTGGTCGCATCTCTGCCCAATTCTTGGCTTTTGGCTCTTGGCTCTTTTCACTCTGCCTGGCAACGTGTTAATTGAACAGCAACTGTAGCATGTGTCTAGGGCGTGGGGAGTGGCAGAGGCAGGAGGGGGGTAAGTAGCGGGTTCAGGGGGATAGCCACAAACTTATAGCAGACACTGTGGTCTTAGGAAATACATGTATGTATGTTTGGGCACGCTTTCGGCTTTGAAGTGTTACTCTGTGACTTGTCAGAGCGAAGCCTAAAGTCGAGTCAAACCGACTGTAACCGAACCTGTAATTGTCCCTAAAAAGCACACACTAAAACTGCGGAAATCGATTTGGAAAGAATGAAGCTCAAGTAGAAAACCTTATTTCTCAAGGTAGAGTGAACTTGACTGTAAGAGACCCTGTATTTGTGCTCTTAAGCTTGTTTTTTTAACTTTCCTCAAACACCCTTGCCAAGTTTTAAATGCAGGGTCTAACATCAACACTTGTGCCCGCTTATATCAGAGCTGTGTGTGTGTGTGTGTGTGTTTGTGTATCCGTGTTTTTTAGCTCCACTCGGGCAGCTGTATCTCATGTTTGCCGTGAGTATCTAATAAACGCAAATTGACTCTCGCTCAGAGAAGGCACCACAGGGGGCGTGGGTGTCGGCAAAGAAGCAGATACACTGTTAAAAGGAAAGTCTTCTGAATTCATAAATCCTAAACTTAAAACCAAGACACTTAGTTCAAGTAGGAAAGCTATGTGCTATCTATAAGAACAATGTCTTTTCTCGCAGTGTACTGCTTGCCAACTCGTGACACTTTAATCTACCGGGTAAGGTAAATACGGAAAAAGTAGCGCATTAGATCACAGAGCAAAACGCACTCGACAAACTACACGGAGTCTCTAAGTTGCAATGTTTTCATATTGTTGTTGTTGTCTTTATAGTTGTAGTTGTTGTTGCCATTAAGTAAGCAGCGGAACTAGTGTGATCTACACTATACACAGGCAACTGCAGCAAATCATTTTTAGTTACGAGGTGTCAAAACTTACACCAATAAATGTTTTTAGCATTATTTTTGTGAACCTCGAATAGGAATGACCTAAGTCAGGCCAGACATATAAAATTCTAAAGTGCAAAATCCAAAATATATATATATATATAACTTGGGAAAATGAATCAAAACTATATATTCAATGGATTCGAAGGCTTTAAACTTCCATAACTCTTACTGTGACACACTCATTCCCTCGTGCTATCTTCCTCTTGTCGCTCCTGCCTCGTCAGTTTTTCCACTACCGATTCGATAACACTCCATTACAAAACTTCCCCCAGGGACTTCCATAAAGCTAAAGTAGCTTTAACAGTCTCAGGCTATCAAAATGGATTTGGCTTATCAGGCAGACAAGAAGCGTTCATTGTTGCTCAGGTACTGTTATTTGCAACCCACTCGGCTGTCCCGGCTAATGTAGGATAGTGTAAACGATGTGAATAGCATGCCAAGTGCAAATGACCCCAATAAATTACACAACATGACTGCTAGAAATCCCCCTTTTGCCCCTCTCTGCTCTTCAAAAGTTAAATCTAAAAAATAACATTGGAACCCAGAGAAAGAGAGGGCAAAGGAGGGAGAGAGAGAGAGAAAGAGAGGGATAGGAGTGAGGGATAGATAGTAGCGGTTCAGGTGGACAGATTGTTGTCTGAAGCGAATACGGTGTTTGAACACAAATTGCTATAAAATGTGAGCAAATTAATCACAGTGTACTTTAGTCAACAAATAAATATTCATATAAAAAAAAGAAGTATTATAGTTTATTAAGGTTTTACGATCTGGGTTTTAACACAAACTAACTATCTATAAAATTCCAATGCTGTTATGACTTAACTTTTGTGGAAAATAAAATGATTAAAAGCTTTTCATAGATATTTCTATTTTTGTTTAGCTTAATAACTTTTAGTATTTAACTACCAATTTTAAAGTATTTCTAGTTTAAAGTATTTAAAGCTATTTCATTAAAGTTTCAAATCTATTTTGCAAGTGCTGACAATTAAATATAATTTATTGAGTGCATTAATTGTGAATTTTGTTTAAATTTCATCAAATTTGTGCACAAATTTGTTGTCATTTTAATAATCGTTGTTGTTGTTGTTGTTATTGTTGTTGTTTTTGGCACTTCTACTTTCTATAATGTCACGATTCACTGGTTGCCTTTGCTTCTATATTGTATCTGTATCTAAAGCTATGTAGCTGTATCTGTATCTGAATCGTTTCGTTTTGTTTCATTTTCATTTGCAGTCGCATTTATTGGCCCCATGCCAGGCAATCTCCTGGTATTGTATAATGTCCATATCGCCGTAAATATATACTAAATATACTATATATATATATAGTATATAAACTTGAATATATACCCGTGAATGTTTATCCATTCCAAACAGACAGAAATATGTACAAATTCCCACTGATGATGACTCTAATCAAGACAATAAAAATAAATACTACACGATATTTGATTATACGGCCTTTAGCTACAAAAATTCTTATTCATTTTAATATTTTTTTATAGCTACTAAATACATACATATATTCCACATTATTTATACTTACATATATTCTTTTTAAATCGTCTTTCATTATTATTAGTCGCTTGGTAAATTTTGTGTAAAATTTCAACTCATAAATTTAATAATATATCAACTTTTCGTTTGGCTATTCTTAAACTTAATGGTCGAAATTCTGACACATATTTCGTGTGGGATTAGGGAGTACACAGAAAGAAGAAGAAAAAGACGAAGACGAATAAGAAAATATATGTCACCTTCTTGGAATCTTGGAAGAAATCTCACAAACATTCGTTCTACTACGTAGATTGTGAAATTTTTATATGATTTTTGTGTGATATTTCAAATGATCCATATAATTTATGGTGCGGAATATGTGTGAAGTTCAAGGAATGAGATTTTATTGTGGTATTTTTAAGAGTCCTTAACATATGTTTGCTTGGAACTAACAGTTCTGCTGACATAACATTTCGGAGACTGTTATTGTAATATACGATGTATAACTTAACAGAGACTGGACTTTATACAGTTTTATGCATAACAGAGTGAGCCCACATCAGTTAGTTAACATTTTGGAGAGTGCTACTGGTTAAAAACGTTCCTCCTTCGAGTTTTTACCAACAATCGCTAACAGAAATGACTTAATGAGCCCCAATTAGCCGTTCAAGGCAGTCGCAATTTAGCTTACTTAGCATACATTTGAGGGCCAGTGTTGCGGTCTCTCTTTCTGAATATTTCCATTTGAAAAAATAAAAAATTAAATGCCATTTATAATATCATACGATTCAGACTCGACTTTTCTTATTGTTGTTGTTGCTGCTTCCGTTATTCGGCCATTCATTCAGCCTTTTGCGACTCTATCTTATCAAACGGCCTTGAGCTTCTCCTGCGCAAACATGAACGACGCGATGCTTTATGGTTGCCTCATAAAGTAATCAAACTGCCCACCGAGAAAGGGACGGGGCATGGGTGGGGTTGGGGTTGGGAGGGGAGCTGAGGAATGTGGCAAGCACAGTGGTATGCCACAGCCGTCGGCAAACGGTATGCACATGACTAAAAGTGACGATGTAAGTGCTGAATAATTTGTAGACCCTGCACTAAAAATGTGGATTGGTGTGATCAGTTTGTGGACCAGATCTCGCGAAACAAATAAAACTATATTCTAAGGAAATATAACAGCCAGATCCTTCAGTTTCGGCACTTATAGTAGCCACTATATATTTTACAGTTGCCTTTTGTATAAACTTTAAGTTAAAGTGTGTTTTTTACAGATTACAGGGCATGCCAAAGTTTTGAATACTCTCTTGAACGATTCAAGATGGGAATGAAAATGAAGATGAGGATCAGGCAAATGTCAATGAGCCAATTCAAAATAAAAGCCAAGCCAAAAAACCCAAAAATTAGAAATCACTGAAAAACTACAAGAAAATAAGACGAAAAATTCAGCTAAATTTAATTTGGCGAGCACGAAAATGGCTAAAAGAAAATACCTTTAACCAGGCTAAGATTCCTATTCCGATTTGTGACTGTAGTGGAAAAATACCAAAGACGAAAAGCGTCACAAAAGCACAAGAAATGAAAACAAAAAATCAAATCAAGAACGCAGAAAACGAAAAGGAAAATGGGAGAACAAAAAGTGAAAGAGAAAGAGAAAACAGAAATAATAAGAAAAGAAAAAGAGAAAAGGAAAACGCAAAACTTAAAGGAAAAACAAATTGTTTGAAATATTAGGAGAAATGGGAAATGGGAAATGAGAAATGGGAAATGGATGACGTCTAAATGTTCTTGAAGGTTGCGATGAATGGAAAATAAAAGGAAAAGGGAAATGAAAACTGAAGGAATGAAAACTGTTAGAGATTCCACAGGAAGCGGAAATTTTATCAAGAGCTTTTCTAAGTATGCAATGAATCAAATTAAGCTTTGATCATCGTGCAGCCTAAACTGAAAATGCTACGAGACTGAAATTGAACATTTGGTAAGAATCAGGTGTTTTCGCATAACTTTTCATATTTTTGTGTGTGGCTGCCACGCCCACAAGCCCAAAGAGCTGACTCATAATTTGCATACTGTGAAAGTTCTTGCAATTAGGCCAACTTTCAAGTGTTGGCCATTTGACTTTTGATCACTGAAGGCAAAAACCCAACGCAGGACTTAAGGTGCAAGGCTTCACTCTCCGTCTCTCTCTCTCTCTCTGTCTCTCTCTGTCTCCCTCAACCTCCCTCCCCTTTCATTTAGCTGATAGCTGAGGTAGCAGCAAGCATTTTATAGGTTTGTGCATTGCTTTTGGCCAAGTTCCAAGGCGTCTGCCATCTTGATAAAGTGTTAGCCAAAAAATGTACGCCACATTAGTGGCAGACGATGACGAGCATGGGGGGTGTGGTGGTGGCGGATGCGGGGGCGGGGATTTGTAGAGACTAAAGCCAAAATCCGTTTTGTGGCTATGTGTGAGTTACTTTAAGAAATAGAAATGTCACGAGAAATCAGCGACAACAACAACAACGAAAAGAACAAGAGAAGCAAGCGAGAAAGAGAGAGAGAGATAGGGTGAGAGAGTGAAAGAGACAGACGAAATGTCAAATGTGTGCATGCACAAACACGAAACTAATTGCAAATGCGACTAAAAGCATGTGAAAAGCCAACTAACTTAATGATCCCTTGGCAGCAGGTCTTTTGGCCAAATGAATGCCTTTTGTGCCATTTTGGACAAATTGTTTTGTAATCGTACGAAACATTTAGTTGCATATTTTATACGCTCCGTCATAAATGCCTCCGATTTCCTCCCCTTTCTCCTCCTAGATCAACTGACAGTCATCAATTATGTAGAGAGCGAAGGAATAAGGGAGGGAAAGAGATAGACAGCGGGTCCTGCATTGTTGTAGTCCTTAAAAATGTAATTAAAGGGTATGTTAAAGTAGTCAGAAAGTTAAATATGGGGCTTGATCAATCAAACTATTCTAAAATCACGAATTAGTTCCAATTCCTTAAAGCCTGAAAGCAAATAATCTCCACTACGTCCACAGTTTTCCATATAGAACACTTTTTTTGATACATACTCCTTTTCATTAACACTACTAATCAGACTACTTCATTTTATCAATATCATTGAAGCATAGCAGAAGTTATAGCTGTTTATAGCTAAGCCGGCCTTAAGTTGATATAACTTCTAGACCGTTAAATTTAACTGCAGGGTATTCGTTAGTCGGCTTCTCAACTAGCACCACTACTTGTTACTGACACTGTTCACTGGGCCATCTTTCGCTTATGGCCACAATCCATTTGGCTTTCATGACCACAGTATATGGCCAGAAGCTTACTGTCATATCGACTTGGCCATAACCTAATGAATATTTCATTGTTGCTCAGCTTTTCATTGAAAACTTGCACACACACACGCATAAATATTTGTACTTATACATGTAGTAAGAGTCCACTGAAAAATATTTTGGTAGCGTTTAAGCCAAAACTTTTAAAAATTGGTTTAAGTTCAAATTTTGTATTCTGATGTCAGCAAGAAACAAGTCCATAGAACCAAAGATAATATAGTATCAAACTAGTCTGAAATGCCAAACTATTTTTCTCAGTGTAATTACAGCTAATGACAGTTTGACAGCCTGGACACATGATAGAAAATGAGTTTACAGCGCTAAGGGAATTGTGGCAAAAACAATGGTAATTACAGGTAAATGAAGTCAATAGCAATCGATAAACTTGTTATCGAATTGTTTTCCAATTGACAACAATTATTAACTGGAAACCGTTGAGAACCCGTGTCAAATAAATCAGTTAAGTTAAATCAGTTTTAGTTACTTAAATCAAATCCTAATCTTTTTAGATCTTTAGCCATTATCTAGACTCTTTCTATTCGTCATGTTTTGCCTTATCAGCCCCTTGTCCCACCCCCCCGCTCGTATTTCATTTAAACAATAAATTTATTTTGTTTTCCTTTGCCCTAAAATAAATATAATTGATTTGTTTACAATCCACAATTCGCCAGACTTCAAATTAAATAAACTATAAACTTAAGAAAAGCATTAAATGCTGACTATAACACTCAAAACCCCCTTAAGTCCCCTTTCCCTACAGATTATATAGATTTATATCAATAAATGGAGGCAGAAGTTTAGATAAACACAAATAAAATTTTGCAATATTTGCAATTTTGCAATTTTTGAGGCCAAATTTGATTTATGCGCACTTTTATCGCAAGCATTATCGATAACGAGTAAGATATAACGGCTTAAATATGTATATATAATGGTATATACTATATACTATATATACATATGTATTTTGTTTGTGTAGAAAAGTCGCTTTGACAAATGAGCGCAAAAAAAAACAAACAAAATTGGAAATTGCTGTGGAATCGTGACAGCAACAGGAAACTAGCACGAAGGCGAATCAACTTAATAAAGACCCTGTAATACAAACTTCAGAGATTAGTGCCTAACTATATAAAAGTAAACTCATTTCCAGATGGATATATCCCTGTATACTTGTCCTTTTCTGACAAACTTCAATGGCAATTTATACTTATGCGAAGTACAGGGTCTAACAGTAAGCTATAAAGTATATTTATGTATACAACATTGAGTAACACGATATCTTGAGCATGTCACCCTTTGTCTACTTTCCCCACCCCTCTCTCGCACTATCTATGTATATATCAATATATAACTTGATAACTGATCGATAGACGCAATTCCAAGAAGCTCTAATCGTTGGCATCATAAAACAACGATTGTTTCTCACAATGAAAGCGAATCTTTTAGACGGCACTAGTTTCCCCAACCACGCCCCCTCCCCACCGTTTCGCGGAACAGTATTTACCGTTATCAGGTAGCCATTTAAAAAGCCAAAAATGCCGCTAAATCAATCGAATTTTAGCGCACAACTTTTAATTCATTCGGTTTGGCTATTTCCGGTTAGAGCATGAGTGGGGTGGACAAATACCCTGTACTCTGTTTTAAAATACACCAAATACTCAAATGCGTTTAGCAAAAATGTGCTCGACTTAGCAGATACCCTGCAGAATTGTTTTCTTATGTTTGTGTTAGACAATCAAAAGATTTTAAGTGACAACAACACTTCCACTTGCTACTGCTTTACAGGGTATCTACAGTTCGATTCGCCAATTGATGCGTCTATTTAAAAACAATCGAATATTGCGTCAGCAATAGAAGCGGCTACAAATAGGATAAACTGAAAGGTATGCCGATTTCGGATATTTATATATACATATATTTCATGTACAAACTCAGAATTCTATTGTACACAAAATATTTGGCAATTAAAAATCAAAAAGCTGAAAAGGCAAAAACTAAAAAAGAAAAAACAATTGAAAACCGTCGAGTTTAAGAAACTTTTGAAAGAATGAAAAATTTTAAATGAATTTTAAGGTAAATTAGCTGCGTGGGCGTGGAAAACATGAAAGCGGACGCGATTACCACGTGGAAGGGGGAGCTGGGGCAGGGGGGTGGGGGGTGGGGGGAAGCCAAAGGAACGTGGGTGGGGCATTCGCATTTGTTCCAAATTGCATTTGCATGTTTTGTGCTGCAACTGTTGCAAATGTTTCTCAATTGAAATAGTTTTGACTAAATATTCTTTTCATTCTATTCTCGCATCTGTCTACCTCTCTCTTTCCCCCTTCCTCTCTCTCCCTCTCCCTCTTTCTCTTTCGCTTGTGGTACATAAAATTGTTTGAATATATTTGTTTATTTGCATATTCTTGGCACAAAGAAATACAGAAAAATGTTCTCGCAGCTCATCACTTGATCTGCGTACGTCAGAGCTGATTGTGATTATAATTTGAAATAAAATTAAATGAAATAATAGTAAAATGCTGATGATTTAGCATGCGAACTGAAGGGCGTAATTCTGATGTCAATTTTGATTAGAAATACTATTTTTTCCCTCCTCCTCTCCCACTCTTTACCCCTCTCTCTTTCTCTCTCTCTCTATCTTTCACATACGTTTTCCAGTTTGTCATATTTATAAGGAAGACAGCAGTGCGTATACTTAACCTTGAACAATGTGCATAAAAGGGTTATTTGCAAATAAATAGCAGCTTCTTTTGTTAAGATTAAGTGCTTTTTACCCTTCAAAAACACATGAGCGCACACTGCGTATGAGTAATATTTGAACACGCATACGCACTGTGTACTTTCGTCTTTCTACAGATGTTATCAGGGTTGCCATATTAGCTAATTAATATGTGGCATTGAAAACAGTATATGTTTTTTAGCTTTAATTCTAGCTATTTTCAGTTATAAACTAAAAAGACGCGAATTATGAAAATTATACTCGCAAAAGTCTATGAGAAATTCAAGAAACCCATCAAATATATTTAGGCACCATTATTTAAACAAAATATTGCCGTTATTAGATATAAAAAAGTTAAGAAAAACATTTTCAATTTAATTTTGTTTAGCCAGTTCTAATGATTCTCTTTTTATCAGTTTAAGGTCATAAATTTGTGGCAACACTGGTTGTTTTCTATCTCAACTATTACGTATTTTGTGATTCTTCTTCTTCATCAACTGACAGATAATTTCATCATCTAATGTTTAACAGTTTTTGTGCACTAATAAAACGTAACACTCGCTAACTAAAAATTTGCAAAGCAAACAAAGTGAAACTTAAACACACACACACACACACACACACACACACACACGCACACACTGAGACCATTATGGCCATAAATGCTCAACAAATTGTGAACATGCAATTTTCCTTGGCTGTTAAAATTGAAACTGTTAAACTGAAACTCGTGACGCGTCGAGCAGCTTAAGATTTTTTCAACATACACACTGAAAAAAACTAAATCGCAGTAATTTGTGTGACTAAGATTTCTGATTTGACCTTGCGTTAGTTAACTACGGATTTTAGAATGTGTTTTCCATGCCAAGAAATTAACTATTAAATGAGAATTACTCAGTTGTAATGTATCTAAGTTTAAATCAGGATATTTGTAGATTAATTTCAAAACGTTTTTCTCTGTGTAAGGAAACGAACTGCTAAGTTGGTTAATATTTTAAACACGCGCAGCAAATCTCAAACAATTTTAAGGGTCTCTACGAAGAGTGGCTATGGAGATAGTTTGGGGACGAAGAGTGGGAGAGAGAGCGAGGCTAATATGTAGTGTCTGTTTTGGTCGCACACACGTAGGACGCTAAAACTTAGCTTAAGACGCTTAGTTTTGACTTACATTTACACACACACCGCGAAATAAGTAGCTGCTTGTATCAGTGTATGTGTGCATGTATTACCGGCGTAGAATAAGACAATAACAATTACAGCCGAAGAAGCAGCAGCAGCAGAAGCAGCGACGCCAACAGCAGCGGCATCAATAAACCAAAAACAAAACTCAAGCAGTGAGAGCTTTCATACGTAGAGAGAGGAAGAGCGAGAGAGAGCGCCACATAAAGAGAGCGGCTTCAAAGAGAGCAATGTGAGAGAGCGCCTGAGCGTGGAGAGTGCGCATGTCTACATCGCGTGTAGAGTTAGTGCTTTGTGTGTGGGCGATGCTTGTGTCTGTGTGTGGGCGTCGTTGCCTTTTCGAACATGTCCTTCGAATTTCCGGGTTTTGCTACTTTGACATTTGCAACATGTGCGAAAGAGCGCGCCAGAGCGAGATGGCAACAAAGAGACAGCAGAGCAGCAAAAGCATGCTTTGTATCGTTTGCTTCTGCTGCTGCTGCTTCTGCTTCGGCTTTCGGCTTCGCTTCCTGTTTACAACCAACACATGTTCGCAGAGAACTCTCAGAAGCTTTTTGGTGGCGGAAGCGGGGAATCGGGAGCGGGGTGGAAGTAGGTGTACGCGAGCAGCCGATTGATATGTGGGTCTGTGTGTCGTTTTGCTTGCTCTGTTGTCGTTTCGTGCCGGGCCACACAGGGCAGAGTGGAGAGTTGAGAGTAAACGCGGTACACACAAAGAAATGAACGGAATTCCGGGCTAGAATCAATTCTGAACGATGTCAGAAATATAATAATTCTTTGTATTCTTAAACTGAGTATGAAATACGATTGTTTTGAACAAATATTAAATTTATCAACATATAAAATTCAGACTGTAATCAAATACTTCAGTTCAGTTAGTTTCTTAATTTAAGAAATATATTCTGAATTCGAACTAAAGAATAAACAAATATAGACCATTTAAAAGTTTCGCTTTTAAGTACGACTTTTTTCGCTATGTAGTAGGAGGGTGGGGGTGGCGTGGGAACTGTTTAAGTTTGTATGACGAACGAACACAACAAAAAAAAAAAGCGTTCAAAAAAGTATTTGTGTGGCCCATTGTATTTCGATTTTTGGATATTTCCTGCCCTGCATGTCCCTAATTTTATGTTGCTTCTTTTTACATTTATTTCATTCTTCTACTTGTTCAAATTTTTGTTTTTCTCTCGTTTCCTTTTTTGCCTTTTTTGACGTCATGCGCAAACAAATGAAGTCAACATTATTTCATTTATGGATTTTATTATTAATGTTGATTTGCTGTTGTTGTTGTTGTTTTGTTATTGTTGTTGTCAAGTATTTTTAGTGCCCTTTTTTCGCGATGGCTTTCGTGACTGTTTTCCACTTCCTGCCGCGTTGCTGCCGCTGTTGTTGTTCTTGTTGTCCATCATTTTGCCAACACAATTCCGGCAGCAACGCCTACGGTGCCTTTAACTACAGCAACAACAATAACAGGAGTAACAACAACAACAACAACAACAGCAAAAGTATCAATAACAACAAGAAACTCACAAATGCCAAAATGTATTGCCTGCTTTCAGGCGCCGCCACCAACGAACTTGTGTTTATGTGTATGTGGTAGTGTCTGTGAGTGTAAGTGTGTGTGTTTGTCTGCTGCATGCTTTGGCTTACTTTGGATTTCAGGCATAACTATAGTGTATATATGTGTCTGTGTGTGTGTTCGTGTGTATGTGTGTGTGTGTGTGATACTCGCTTTGTGGTATTTAACCTTAATTTGATTTTTTTTTGCCTACGTTTAGCTTTTTTGCCTGCCTTTTTAGATCCTCAACTTAGAAATCGCGCAAAGGGTCTGTTAGGTTTGTGTAGGCTGAAGACGTTGCAGCCGCCTTAGCGTGTTAGCTTATTGCTGAGCGCTTAAATCATAAATTCAGCATATACTTCTTAAAAAAACTGAATAATTTTTGATATATAAATATATCTCAAATATTTGATTAATAAATATTAAAATATTTATAAAATCAACAGTTTTCTTATAAGCTTTGCAGCTGGGTCTTTTGCAGTCATATGCACTCGCCTGCAACCAATTCGAGTTTTTTTTTTTCTCTCGCTGCTTTTTAGCTTACACAGGTACAAAAGTTGCCATTGTTTTTGTTCGTCCTTGCCACATCCTTCTCTGTATGTAGTACACAAGTGAGTGTGTGAGTGTGTGTGTCCATGTGTGTGTGTGTGTCCGAGAGTGTGTGTGTCTTAGCTGGCATTTTTCTGTGTTGAATTTCTCTGCTGGTGGCTTAAAGAGTTTGAGTTTTCTTTTTTTTTGTGTGCTCGCGGCATTGATTAAACAATTTCCCCGCATTTTCTGCGCTGTCAGTTGGGGCCAGAAAATTGTGAATATTTTTATGAAAATGTCGCTGAAAATAGCAGCACAAACAAATTGTTTGACCGCATTTTGTGTGACAAAACAAGCAAACGCGAAGCGAGAAATGAGCATCAGCTGCTTTGCTTGACAAATTCACACACAACGCATGTAATTTTCATTAAACCCCCCCCTCCATCTACCCCTGCCCCATCCCTCTCCATCCCTGTCTCTCGTATGCAACATTAAGATTATGAAAAATATTTTTCACACTTTGTCACACGAAAAGTCTTTGCTGATGGCGTCTTTTGTTTTGTTTGTTTTGTTTTGTTACGAATAAATATTATATATGTTAAAAGCTAGCTGTATCAGCTGTTAAAAACCCTGTACCCATTTATGCTTTTATTGAATATACAAAAAATAGCAGAAGACATAACAAATCATAAAAAAAATAAAGTTTTTCACAATGCAATTTTTGCAATTTGTTTAAATTTACTTTTTTTTACGAATTTTAAATACCCTTTGCTTGATTTCTTACACAGGTCCACATAGCGCAACACAGAGTGAAACAAACAACTTTAAAATAGCTAAAAATAAAGCCAGAAGAATTTATATAAATGTCACAATTAAAAAACAAATAAAACCTTCATAAAATTCAGTGACTCTTAAAGAATTTCTATAAATTAATAACTTAATTTTAAATTAAATTATTTATGAGCCCAGCCCAAGAAATTTGCCAAGAATTGTTTGATCAAATGATTGGAGATTTCACACAGGTGTAAATACAGGTAAATGGCAATGCAGCATTTTCTATCCCTTTTTTGTGTGCTTTCAACATTTTCAATTAAAAGTTTTAATTGCAAAAAGTGAATTCTGAATTGTGAATTGATATGGAAAAAGTTGCTGGCATCGAAGTGGAAGGATTTGAGGTAAACATTTCAATCGCAGATACAGATACTTTCTGATGCATATATATATGTAGATATATATATTAAAGTGACACTTGCCAGTTATTGCCTTATCGCATTTGGAATTCCGTCGCTTATCAAAGTGACAACTTTTATTGTTCCCTTCCCAACAACAATAACAATAAGTACAGTTAAAAAGTTGAGGGCTAACAATCAGGAATATTGGAGAAAAGCTTCGAAGAATATAAGTTCTGGTTTATAGAACAAAACTGGATTCTAACAAATTTTACTTTTATTTAAAGACCATAAACTTTAAAATAACATTTTATTAAACTGTTTTTTTTATCAGTGTATTCACATAGATATATTGCTGGATTACTGGACTGTTAGCTTGACAATTAACAGCTAATTTGGCATCAATAACAACAAAAACAACAACTTTTAATTGGCACTTTGAGTGGCGACACAAAAATGCATCGATTGCTGAATTGTTTATGATGGCAAAATAAATTTATCTTTTTTTTTTTGCCATTTTATGTGTACCATTTGTTGTTATTACTGTTGCTTTATGCAATGTTAACATGCAACAAAAGAGTGACACGCAAATCTATCTATATCCCCCCTCTCTCTCTCTCTCTCTTTCCCCTTCTTCTTTGGTATCCAGGTAAAAAAAAAGATACTTTTAAATTCTGTTTTCGTTTCCATTTTCAATTGCATTTCTTGCCACAAAACTAATTTAAGCAAACATAATTTAAAATGTCATTTATTTATTAATTTTGTAATTAAATTAAACCCACAGAACTATATGAATTGCCTGATTATACACTGAGCGATTTTTGTATCCGTTTAAAGTACACGATTTGATTTTTCTTATCATTACTTTGATCTGATTGAAATTGTAGTGACTTTGTTGGATTTGTGACTCAATTAAAACAGATTTAATCACACTGTGCGCTAGACACATAATCCCACCATATCTGAAGTCTAACTACGATCTATCGTTCCAATTGTGGAGTGCTTATCTTATCTGTTCATGTAAGATTTAAAAGCATTTCTATTATCAGCACTCTTCGCCCCTCTTTCTCTTACACTGTAAAAAATTAGGTTAATATTAAAGATTTTAGATTCGATCTGGTTGAAAGTGACTTTCTTAGAAACATGTGTACGAAATCAAGTACTCTATACTCTATGTGGAATTGATTATAGCTGAAAATCTCTGATTTTTTTTTCAGTGTACCTGTAGACGGCTTATCAATCTATTTAACTATCGTGTGTGTGTGTGTTTCTTTTTTAAACTACAAGTTTTTAATGCGGTAATCAAGCGCTTGTTAACACACGCGGCGTATACGCAACGCATTTCAAGTGATAAGTGATAAGAGATAAGCTAGTCGACGTCTGGAAAGCAACTTGAAATTATGCTATAATAAATTAAACTCACTGCAGTTCGTGGAGGGACTTGAGGGGGGGAAATTGGGGAGATCTTTCCCACTCAATTGCTTGGTTTCCGCTTATTGATTTATGAAACAAGTCAAAAGACGATGGCCAAAAAGCAAACTAAAAACGCTTAAGGGGTGGGGGTGACCCTTTATCACCACCGCACTCCCCCTTCCCTCTGCCGCGCCTACTCTTCATTATGCTGACCGATTATGACACTTTTTAATGGCATTTTCTCGTTTGCTCTTTGCGTTTTTTTATGCTATTGATTTCTAGTTACGACCATGTTTGGGAGGGGCAAGGGGCAGGGGGCGAGGGGGGAGGAGTGGGCGGTGTGCTCGTGGTGCTGTGGCTAAGCTACAACATGGTAACATGTACAGTCTGATCCAAAAAACGGCATTTAAATTGCAATTATTCTCAATATTTAACAAGTATTTTTAAAAGACCCTGTAGTTAAAAAGTAGAAAGAGTACCTTAAGTAGGAGAGTATTTTAAGCATTTAATATCAACAGGCAAGTGAAGCAAGAGAGTGAGAGACTGATAAAGACGAGAATTGTCATCACATTCAAATGTTTTCCGCATTTTCAACTACCTTCAGTTGTCATTTAGGTCTCTGTACTAAACACTAAACACACTCACTAAACTTAACTACAAACTAACTAAAACTATAAACAATCGTTTCATTTAATCGTAGATGAAACTAAAAATGCCCTTGGGCCTGTCAATAATAACGGTTTAATAACCTTATCAATTTGATTCGATTTTAGAATTGTTGTCGCCTCCTCGAACTTTGGCCCCAGAGTTCGAATAGACTCGAGTGGATTCGTATGCCACATGGGTCTAATCAGTAGGGAGTCTATAGGAGCACATGTTCAGCAATCAATATGTGCATTTTTCTGACCGAATTTCCAAAAGTTTTCATTTGATTTATGGCATAAGCTACGAGCATTTCTTTGCTTTTCACCTTTGGCCATTTTTCAGCATTTTCAGGCCCATTAATAAGGATATGGTTTTGAAGATACACCCTGTAGTGGATGGACAGGTGGGTATATAAGTTGGAATAGTGTTCAAAAAATATTTCAAAATATTTCATCGTAAGAATCATAAGAATAAAACATGCCCCAAATCATGCCCTATCTGTTATATGAAAACTTGTATGCCTGTATCTTTGAGATACATTTGTATCTAAGCTACGGAAACTCACCATTTATGCCGCTAATCAGTGGATAATTGCCATCACGGCCGCCGATTAAGTTTTTTAAACCAGTTTCGATCAGTGTTGGGGACGATCGCTCCCTGTCGCTCATTTTTTCATAAAAATGTTGGCGATTTTGTGATTATACACGAATTTAACAAATGTATATATATATATATATATCTATATATATATTTAAGGGTTTTTTGTTGTTTTTTAAGCGCGCTTTTTGCTTCTTTCCAATTTTCAACAATATTCAACAATTTGTTACGTTTTTTTACAACACGTTTCACAACAATATTATTTATTACAATTGCTTACAGTAATATAATAATAATATTAATAATAATAGCAACAAATACAAAAACTTTGCTTTTGATTTATTTGCTGGCGTTAACTTTGTTGTTTAATTTAAAACTCTTAATTTTTTTGTTTTTTATAATTTTCACATTTAATCACAATGTACAAAGTTAATGTTTATATACTAAATTTAATGTAAACTTTAAATATTGCACGTTAACGGTATTTTATTGCTTCTGGCTAAATATGCTTTGTTTTTTTCTATTTGCTCTTCTTGTTGTTTGTTGTAGATTATAAACTATTTATTATTGTGTTTTTTAGCGTTTTATTTATTAATAATTATTTATGCTGCTCGCTATAAATAAAGGCACCGCGAATTCATTCAACAATTTCTTCTTTTTTTTTATTTATTTATATTTTTTTTATTATTTATTTTTAACAACAACAATTTTGAGAAGATTTTCGTTTTGTAAAATTTATTTGAATTTCGTTTCGTTTAATTTAGTTGAAGTGTAGTTTTAGTTGTAGTGTTTAGTTTTAGTTACAGTTTAGTTTTAGTTGTTGCTGCTGCTCATTTGTTTCATTGGCTAATTGCGCTATTTTTATAGCCGTTTTTTATCTTCCGTTCTTTCAAATGCCGTTTTGTGTTTTCTATTTTCTATTTTTTATTCTGTTTTTTTTTCGTTCTCTAATTTTGTTGTTGTTGTTGTTGTTGTGGCTGCAGATCGTTTAACGTTTAGAATTTTTTATTTATATTTGTAGGCTTTTTATGCTTTTTATTTATATATATATTTTTAATGTTGCACTAAAAATAAAATCAATTGCTTTTGTTTTTGTCTTTGCTTTTGTTTTTGCTTTGAGTGTGTTTTGGTTTTGTTTTTGTTTTTGTTTTCGTTCTTGTTGTTTTGGTTTTGTTGTTTTGTAGTTTGTATTTATTGTACAGTTATAAAGCACTAGTATGGCATGTAGTTTACAAACTTAATAACAGTTAACTGCAGCTTTTTGTTTCTTAGGCAGAGGCGTGGTGGTGGGGGAGAGGGAGAGCTGGAGGGGCGTTGCAACCCGGCGTGTAACAGAGACAGCAAATTAAGCTTTGCTTTTGATCGAGAGAGCTTTGCAAAGATAGAGAGCGGGGGGAGTGTGTAGTATATTTACACTCACACACACGCGCGCACTCACACTCTCACACACACACACTGATACACCGTCTGGCTGAAACGACGACAGGACGACGATGCTTGCAAGTCGCGACAAGCACACGAGCAGCCGAAAATCGATGACAGCTCACCGACACCAACACTAACAACGACACCGACACATATATACACGCACACGTAGCAAATGCACGCAGTTTTTTTTTATTTTTTGCACACAATTGATTTGCTGTTTGATTATTTCTATTTAACCCGCAGAACTTTGAGCGCGCGCGTTTTTAGTCGCTAGCGTTTTAAATCGCTATCGCTGTTGTCCTTGCTTATTGGTCAATTTATATTTGTTGTTGTTGTGTTCAGCGCGTGGCGTGTTGTTGTTTTGTATGTGTTACGTTTCTTTTCGTGTTAATTTCGCTGCTGCTGACGCTGCTGCTGCCGCTGCCTGACGACGACTGTTTGCTTGGCACTGTCTTCGTGCGTTGTGGGTGTCGACGTCGGCGACGTCGTAGTCGCTGCTATTATCGCTGCTGCGGCTGCGGTTGCTTCTGCCGCTGTCTATGCTGACTGAGCGCGCATGTGACAAGAGCGAGTCACACACACATACACACACAAACCCATGCACGCAGCTAGACAAATACAAATACAATTGCACTTGGGCGCTTTCGAAGTTCGAACGGGTCGCATAGGACGCGGAAACCGTTAAATCTCTACACACTCTCTGCTTTGGCTTAAGCGTACGCTGCAGCTAGGATGCACTTCATGAAAGTCCAGAGAGAGGGAGAGTAAGTTTTTTTTTCTGTGGAGATGAAGAGAGTGCGCAAAAGTCAGCTGATTTAATGTTTGTGTGTTGTTTCCCTTATTTGCTGTTGTTGTTGCTGCTGCTGCTTTTTGCACTATGAGCGCCCGCACCAATACAAATGCAAACACTTTACATTCACACTCACACCGACACTAAAGCCAAACACTGCTGTACTTGTAATTCTAGTTGTAGTCGTATGCTTTCGTTGTCAGGCAAAAACTGTTTCTTTTTTATTGCTAAAAAAAAGTTCTTATTGAACACACGTGCTTTGAGCTATGGAAATTTTCTGAGAGCGGCTTTTGTTACTCACGCTACACCCAAAAAAATATATATATTTATATTTGTATGTATATTTTAAGCGCACACTTAATTAATTTGGTCGTGAGCAATTAATTATTAATAATTTTTGCAATTATTTTGTTGTTTTATTTTGCTGTTTGTTGTAGTATAAATTGTCGATGCCAAAATTGTTGTTATTGTATGTTTGACTGTTCATCTGACTCTGACTGGGCACACGCGCCTCGCTGCAAAGTGTACAGCAATAGAGGCAAAGCAGTCAGACAGAGAGCGAGAGCGAAAGCAATAGGAAGAGCGAGCGTTTGAGAGAACTACTGAGGGCAAGTGTACAAATACAACAACACGAGGCGCTAATGTACTCCGATACGAACAGCGATACCACGCTACAGATACAGATACGTTACAGCTCAGAACGCTGTCGTTGTCACTAACGCTACTCTGCTGCTGCCATGTGGCTGCCAACGCGCTCTCACTTGCTCTCTCACGTTGCCATACAACTCGCACTTGTGCTCTCTCACTCGTTCTCTCACGCTCTCCGTAGCGCCGCGTGTTGTGCACATATTGAACTTTTATTTTAGGCAACCATTTTTTTTTGTCGTCGCGCGCGCAACTCAGTACTTCAAACGAAGCTCAGCTCAGCTTCAAGCTCTAGCCTATCTGCGGACCTACCTCCCCGACTCCCTCGCTCACTCTATGCTCAATTGTTCTATTGCTCTCGGCAGTCAGCTTTGCCTTTGGGCATTTTCCATTGCGTCTCAAAGTTCAATTTGATATTTTTAATTGCGACGCTCTCTCACAAAATGCTTGCGCTCACATCACTTTGGCTATGCTCTCACCGCTTGCTTAAGCCCTCTCACATACTGTGAGATCGCAGCCGGCGCAGTCGGCGCTGTCTCATTTTATTTATTTGAGTTATTTTAATTTACTCAGCATTGCTATTACGTCAATGCGACGGCGGCGCTGACGTTTGCATTTGTAACTGTATGAGTGTAAGTGTGTGTGTGTGTGCGTATTTGTGTGTCTGTAGCAGTACCTGTATGAGCTTGTGTGCGCAAGTGTGTGTGTTTTTATCTGTGTGAGGCACTGCGGCAAGCGGCATTCGCGCTGTTCATTTCAATGTTTTTAGGTTTTTTCTCTGATTTATCTGCCATCCGCGCCTTTTTTTCATTTTGCTTTCTTATGATATTTTCTAATATTTGTATACACATGTTTCTGTATGTGTGCTTGTCTCTGCCGCGGCTGTCGTTGACGTTGACGTTCACGTCGCTGTAGCAGCACTCACGTGAGTTCGTTTTCATAGCTAAAAACTTTTAATGTGTGGAAATGTGTTGTTGTTTGCATTTCGCTGTAATTTGTATAAATAAACACAGCAAAGCAAACGCACAGCTTCCCCATCTGCCACCCCCTCCCCCTTTCCATCTCTCCTAGCCTCTCCTCTCCCTCCTGCCCTTTCAACGTATCGAACTTTTTAGATATGTTTTGTGTAATTTGCCAGTTGTAATTGAATTTGCAATTCACGTAGCGAGAGACAAGACGCGTGCAATTAGTGCGCCTTGAAATTATCCGCGCGAAGGTGTACTATGTACAGGTGTAAATGAAGAAAGGGGTGGGGGGTCTAAGGGTCGAAATTGTTAAGCTACTAATGACTTGCGTGTTTAACATTTCGACAAGGAATAGTTTAAGCACAGAAAAATTTAGCCAATTAATTGCTTTAATTTACACAATTAATTTTCTCAGTTTGTTACAAGTTAAAAAATTCATGATTTAAAAATAAAAACAAAAATCAAAAAATTTAGTTTAATTTATTTTTCTGTGCTTATATTGTTATTTAAATAACTTAATGGAAATGGGTTTAAAAATACTTGTCAAATGTAGTGACAGAACAATTAACTAACTCACTGTAGCCTGACTTTATAGTAGTCATTACACTTTTTTAATAGATAGACACAATTCTACAGGGTCTAACAACATAATTGCAGATAAGAACACAAAATAATATAAAAAAAATGATAATCTATAGAAAAAAGCAATCAATATAAGTAATACATAAGATTGATTTCATTTATAATTTGTACTTTTTGAGTTTTGATTACAATTTGGGCTGATCATCGTGGACGGTAAACTTAAAGGGCTACGAGGCACACACAACTCAGCGTGAAAGGACCCATAAAGTAATCTTTTTCTTGAAGAATGTGTACCAAAAAAGTAGTGTTTTATCTTAATAGTAAAAGTAATAATAATAATAATAGATTTCAACCTTCAAACTAGCTTAACTACAAGACATACTAAATATAAATCGCGTTGCTTGAAATTATCTATTCGGACATTTTGTCTATTTTTGTGTGGCAGCTGTGAATCATTCCACACACACACACACACACACACACACACACACACACACACACACCCAACACACGCACACACTCGCACAACATACAAAGTATGCACAACTTAATACCCAAAAAAATTGAAATTTTCGTGTGAAATGTAGAGAAATATAGAGAAAACTGTCGCCTGTCATCATGTGACATTCTCTGAATGAAACAACTAGGAAATAACAAAAAAAAAAAGAATAAGCAACAGGAGAAGAAACATTCAGAAGAAAGCTGCCGCTGTCGCTGAGAAAAAAAAAGGAGAAATTCTTTACAATACACTGAAAACCGATTTGAAAAATCGAGACCTTATTCTCAAAATAAAGAGGATGAAACTTAAGATAAAATTGAAAAGCTGACTTATTTTGTAAGGCCATAAATCTCCAAAGAAGATGAAAATCTGATTCATGTTCAGAGTTTTAGAACGTGTGCTCTTTTTTTTAACAGTGTACATATATGTAGTGGTATTCGCATATCGGTTGGACAGCCCAGATGTACTATATACTATAGTATTTAACGGAAGGCAAAACGTGTTCAAGCGCAATAAATTATAAATGAGCCCCGAAGCAACGCAAATTTGACTGGGCCAACATACAGATATGGCCCCTGTAACCCCCCGTATAACCCCTAGAAGCCCCCTCCATCCCACCCGCTGTCTCCTGCCATTTTCTTTTGTCACCTCTCAAAGAAGAATACCAACAAAAGAATCGGAAAGCCAAAAACAAACGAGTGTGTGTATATACAGATATATGTGTGTATGTGCGTGTGTGTGTGGGTGTGGGTGTTTGTCACTGTTGGAACCAGCAACGCATTCTGTAGTCTCAAATATTAGACAGAAACTAGTTGAAAATGCTGCTGTAGAGAGCACACAACTGCGAAATCTCCCTGTACTTTTAATCATCAAGAAAACATATGATTTCTTGTATAACTTAAACGACAGCCACAGTTTTACCAGTACAGCAGTTGTATTGACCTTGTAAACTTTGAAAGTACAGGGCTGACAAGAAGATAGATGTACTATCTATAGTACAAGTATGTATCTTTAGCTTAGCATTGTGGGAGATTGGAAGATGAAATTTTCGTCAGTTGAACATTGTTGCCGTCACAATTCTCAGCTCTTCTTCTTCATTTACCCATTCACAAAACACACAGGCACACACACACACACACACACTCGTGAAATAACACACATATTTGCTTTGGCATTTGGTTGTGTCGCAGTCAAATAAAAATAATGAAAATGAATTTTTGGACTACAAGAAATTCTTCTTTCAACACGGCTAAGCTCACTTCTTCCCTCAGTGCCTCCGTCCCTCTGTCCCTCAGTCCGTTTGTCTGTCTGTCCGACAACCTGGCAAATATTGGACTCTTATCAGCCTCAGAACACGCATGCATATCACTAAATAAACATACGACGCTGACAGCCAAAAAAATGTACAAAAAAAAAAGTGAAAGAAACTAACAACTCAAAAAAATAAAATTTAAAAAAAATTTATTTAGACCCTGTCCACAAAAAGAGTGCAGTGGTATTTAAAGACTGACAAAATTTGAACCGCATTGTACAACTATAACTGTAACTTAACTTTGTTTTTTATGAAAATGTTTAAATTGATTGCTCCAGTAAAAGTACAGGGTCTTTTAAAGCTTCGCTGGCCCTGGTTTTAATTTCGATTCTGTTTTGTATTAAATTTTGCTGTCGGTTTACCTTTATAACGCACATCATGCGTTTCCTTTTCTTTTTGTATTTTATTATTCGTCGGTCTGACTTCTTATCAGAATCATCAAAGAAAAAATCCAAAACAAAAAAACAAAATACAAACAAATAAAAATAAAAAGGTAGCCTTGACTACCGCAAAACTTTAGCTCAAAAAAAAAAAAAAAATTAATAAATAATAATATGTTGGAAGGATTCGCTAAGAGAATTTGAGAAATATGGGAATATTTTATATATTTAGTTTAAGATTAAGCGGGAAATTTTAAGTTTCATTAAAAACTTAATATTCTAAAACTCAATTCATTCCAATAAAGTATACTTGATTTAAGCAAGGAATTAGCGCTTCATTTGGAGGGAGATATGATATAAAAACTCTAGCATTTTCAGATATCTCACTTCTTGTCCCATTCATTTGCCTATATATATGTAAATCGTTCTTTATTTTGTTTGTCTCTCTTATTTGCTTGAAACTCTGAGCTGTACCATTATAAGATAGACACATATACACACATAGTACTATTTACATACATGTATATATGTATAAACAAACGATCTGAACTACATTTTACTCTATTTGAAATCTCGCACATTGATACGTAAAAGCAACAACAAATTGAAGACGACAACAGCAAAGTTGTACAAATTAACGTATAAATGAATGACGGAATTAGTACATGTGCTCTACATAGGGATGCATGATCTATAGGGGTCTAAGCAGCATGTGCACTGAGAGAAATACTCAAGTATGTCATTACCTGCGACAATACTAGCTTCCTTTAAGTATCTAATTTTTCTCTCAGTGTACTACACACGAACTTCTCTATGATTTCGGGCTGCTTTTCAATCTGCTTAGATTTATCCTCTATTCATTCCGAATCGTGCTTAGCTCGTGTTGCGGCAATTCATTAGCATTACTCTAATGAATTAATAACACCAAACTACTAGATTTCTAGTTTTCGATTTTCTTCAATCATTATTTTTTTTAGTTTTCTAAAAAATTTGATTTCATCAACCAGAAAATTTATGCATTATTTAGCTACAAAAAGTGTTTTTTTAAGTTCTCATTCAGTTGTTTCCACACAAACGATTCAGATTTTTATGTCTTCCATTATTGTGAATCATTGTTGTTGATTTTTACTTAAAAATTGTATTGTAAGAAATCTTTTTCAAGTATTAATTACCATAACTCAATTTTTAAGAGGGAGAATATCTTTTTGATACGATATATAAGAAATAATCAAATTTAATATGTTTCTTAAAATTGTTCCTTTAAAATGTAAAAATATCCTAAAAGGTCAGTGAAATAATTACAGAAATGATTTTCTGTCTCGTAAGTTGAAAGATTTTTAACATTTTCCTTTAGTTTACTTAAATCATTTCCTTCCTCTACCCACGCCCCTTATGCCTGGCTGCATGCTGCACGTTTTTCCACTCAAATGCCGTTGATTACAATGCACACAAATCCAATTTTCAATTTCCTCACTAAAAACCAAAGGCCAAAAAAGTTCACATTTTTACAACGAAACTTTTGGGAGCAGTAAAAGCAGCAACAACAACAATATTGATATTACAAACTGCACTGCAATAACAACAAACGCAAACACACTCAGCGATAGAAATAAAGAGAGAAAGAAGGAGATAGCGATATAGAACACACGTGACGGGCACAAAGGAGAAACACAAACAAAAACACGCACGACTTAGGCTGTCAAGCAAAGCAGCAGAAACTAAGCTCCCCACACCACCCACTCCACCACATACTGTTCACCACACTCGCTCTCTGCCCCCCGCTAGCTAGTCGTACTCCTCACTCCTCTATGTTGCTGCCTTTCGCGATCATTTATTAACTTCAGCTTGTCTTTGAACTGTCTGCAACAAGGACAGCTGCATGGATTGTGCTTGAATGCGGGAGAGAAGAGGCGGAGGGTGTGGAGAGTTTTGTCAGGAAGTGCCCTTAAAGAGCGCACGCACACAGTTAACAAACACACGCACACACGTGTACGCACTCTCACACAGACACAGTCGCCAACTTGGCTGCGTATTTATTGACCTCAAAGTTAAGGGAAACCTGAAAATAATCATAAAAACTAAAGCTACTAGAATTGGCAGGGGATGCGTGACTACTGTAGACCCGGTACTTGTGAAATAAAAACAAGTAAGAAAGGCTACAGTCGAGCGTGCCGACTGTAAAAGACCCCGTACTCATACCAATGCCAATCATTGACTACCAACCTGTGTAGTAAGCATTTTTCCATACAAAAAAGAAAATGAAGAATAACCTGATTGATTCCTATTTTATATATGTACATACATATATATATATATATATATATATATATATGTCCATATACATAATTAGATTTCCTTACATGCCTTGTTTTAAAATTATGTTTTGCGTAAAAACAAATCTCGTATTATAATTCAAAATGAATACTTTTAATTTAATTTGAAATTAATAATACTGTCGGCATTATATTAATTAATCTATATTGGAGTATTACAATGGATAGTATTTGCAATAAAACTCTTTGAAACAAAAACATCAGTTTGTAATAGGGATGTGAATTGCCAAGAAAATACCGATATCGTTATTAATTAAAATATCACATTAAATCAAATATCGATATTATCATCAACTGAATTCAAATACGGTATATCGCTATAGATATAGACAATGACCAAATATCGATATCATATGGCAATTACTATTGTATTGAATATCGATATATGATTTATCTTATCGTATGCATACATGTGCGTGCATCGTCCGCGAGCAGCGCTGTCGCTACACAAGCAGCGAAAACGTTCGCTCACATGTTTATATGCTTCTGTCTCGCTTGCACACATGCATTGACATTGCGTGCAATTGTTAACTTTGTTACGTGTCTAGCTCTTTTGTTTATTGTCCGATTTGTATGCAACTTTCAGGATAGTTTGTTATACTCTGTCTCCAAACACATTTCAAATTACAATACCGTACGATAAGTGCAAATGCCTTAAAAATGGCATTGAAGTTAAAAAATTACTTCATTCGTGTGGGAAAACGGGGCGTGGCAATCCAAAAATTTTAATGACAATGCATTTATGCTGTCTCTAGCAACCTGTATACCAAAGACGGTACTCCTAAGTGCTATAGTTACTGAGATATTCGCTTAAAACATCAATTTTTTTGTAGGTGACCATAGTTATTTACAATTTGCGGGGGCGGTAAGGGGCGTGGCAAAGATTTGAAATAAACTTGATCTGCCTGACATAATGACGGACTTTCATTCTAAATTTGGTGGCTCTAGCTTTTGTAGTTTAAAAGATCCAGGTGTTCATACGGACAGACGGACAGACGGACAGACGGACAGACGGACATTGCTATATCGACTCGGCTGTTGATGCTGATCAAGAATATATATACTTTATGGGGTCTGCCACGCCTCCTTCTGCCTGTTACGCACATTTGGCTTCAGACAAACTTAATAGACCCCTCTACTCTTTTTTAGAGTACGGGGTCTAAAAATATATAACATAAAACAATAATTGTTTTGACAAAATTTCTAGCTATTTCTACAAACTCAGCTGACCCTTTTCACCTTTTGAGCACAGGGTCTAGAGTATGAAAAAACACGCGAATTTGATTGAGCTGTTAGTTCAAAGCGCTCTCTCTATCTTTCTCTCTCGTCTTCTTTCTCTATCTACCTTTTTCTTGGCCAGTTAATAGGCAATCGCTTTTGCCGGTTTTTTATTGCTGCTGCCGTTAATTGAATTAATTTTTTTTTTCGGTTTGTGTCTTTATCAAACGACAAACAGAATTCATATCTTTTCACTATTTATATTGATATTTGTATTTTTATTTATTTTTGTTGTTGTCTTTGTGTGTATGTGCGTGTGTGTGTGAAATGTAAATTCAATTAAAATTTTGCGTGTGACGTTTGCAGACCACGTCACGTGTTTTAGGGCGTGGTCACACCCCCATACATTAGGTCAAGAAAATGATTTGACTAAGCAGCAAAAAATAAAACAATTTTTGTATAGAGAACAGCTAAATGAAGATATTTTTCTTAAAGTACCAAAAATTAGGGAACTGAGGAGAAAAGCGTTTATTTTTCCAATCCATCGCTCTGTCCATATAATTATTTGGCCAACTGTAAATAGTTTCGTTTATTTTCTGACCTTGAATCAAACATTTTTGCTACGCATAAGTTTAAATTCAATTTCCCCATTGAACAGAATTTTGTTGTTGCTATTTTAATACATAAATAATACATAGATTTAACATTTGTGCGTTAGTGTCTCGGAAAAATCTGAACAATTTTTCAATTTACTGTCAGGCAAACAATGACGAAGGCTGAAACTGTCAATTATGCCAACGAGATTACAAAGCAAATGAGGTAAGCAAGAAAGAGGAAGGGGAAAGGAAAAAAGGAAAACTAATACTAGACATGGGGCTTACATTTGTGATGGATCACTTTAAAGTAGCAAACGCATTGGAAACTCTGTGGAAACGCAGTGGAAACCCATTCAAAACAAGACACCGAAAAGTGTCAATTACCAGAGTTCAAAGCAAAAGCAGAGCACAAAATCCAAAATGAAAAAGATATGAGAAAATTAAGTTGAGAAAGGAAAGGCAACAACTAACGAAGCTGGCTGTAAAAGACCCCATACTCATTCTGTAGCAATGAGATACAATTGAATCAATACATAATGTATAATCAATACGATGAATAATTCTCTATAGAAGTTACTGGAGTTAGATGTATTGTAGCTGTATGAAATAGTTATCCGATAAAATCAATTTTTATATTCCTTAAAATTTACTCCTCATCTCTTTTTTAGTACAGGGTGTAAAAAGTATCGCTTGGTCATACCTAGAAACTGTCAGCATTGACATGCTCGCTCCTCACCTTTCGCACCCATTCAGCACACATACACTTACCACACACACTCACACATAAAAGGACAAGTGTAGTCACAGTTAGTGCTGTCAGTTTGGCTGTTTTACAGCTTTTTATACATTTTCAAAGAATTCATTTTATAATTTAAAGTAAAAATTATTACTGATATCAATAATTGTGTATAATAATTTAAATTTACCAATATTATTTAAAATTTTTAAGACATTTCTAGCTAGAATCATCAGTCGTTTAGCTACTTTACTTATAAATTAGTTATTTTAGCAGTTAAACGCTGGCAACATTGCTCCTAGTGGCCCATGCAGCGAGCCTCTCTTCAACGTAAAGTCCTCTCTTACCCCACCTCTTACTTACTCACTCACTCTCGACCCTTTACTCTCCCGCGCTGTCAATATATCAAAAAAAAAAAAAGAAATAGAATGAGAAACAGCCTCTCCAGTGGCACATTTTTCATCATCTGCTGACACTTTGGATGCTCCGGCAGCAGCAACAACAACAAGTGTGCGACCACCAAAAACAAACAACAACAACAATGTATGTAACGCTGTCGCGGTTGCTGCTGACGTTGACGTCGCGGCGTCAGTGTTTGGTGTTGAACAAAAGTACAAGTGCTCCAGAAACAATTGAAAGTGCACCACATAACCAGCAACAACAACAAAACAACAACTGTAACGAGAACGGAACGCAAACAACAACAAGAGAATCACGCACCACGTGGTTATTTAAGTTGGCTTCTCAATTAAACTTTTGCTGGCGCTTGTAAGTGGCCTGGCCACAGTGGGCGCAAGCTGTTAAAACTTGCCATGAGTACAAATTCAAATAAAATATATGTGTGGCTATTTATAATGTGCTTTTGGAATTTACACAGTTATTAGTAAGGAAATATATTAATTAACCAGCGAGACTTGGCTTAAAATAGCAATATGAATGACAGTATCTGTATCGTATTTCATAATATTTTCACAAATTATCATATCAATATTCACATTACACACGATTAATTCAGTTCCCCACACTTAGCACCACGGTAACCAGTTTGTTTTCAGTCGTGTCTTAAAGCTCGCTCTCTTTCTTGGTGTTTCTTGCCTAGCCTCTCCTCTCTTTGTTTAATGCGGGTTAATTATGTTTGTTTTACTCATGATTTCATTTGCATCTCTTAGCTTCAACTACGTTTCCCTTTCTTGCTTTAACATTTCTATTTCCCCTCCTGCTCTGCACTTGACTTTAAGCACTTTTCTATGTTTATGTTTTTCATGTGAGGCTAATGGTAAAATAATTTTATTCCTATTATTTCCACTCACACACACATGTGCACACACATTGAACATAGTGAGTCCAATCATAAAATTTTTTCGTCTTCTAGCGAATAGTATAAATAATAAATACATTTCTGTTTTTGTATGTTTATGTCATTGTCTGTGGTTTTGTTGTTGTACTTTTGCAAATTGATTGCTTGCAATTTTTATGCGAGGCTGATGGACAGAAAATTGTACCGTTTTGTTTATTAAATGGCGCCGTCTAATTAAAACGAACACACACAAACATGCATTACATGTGTGTTTATATTGTGGTGGGCTTCCCAGCAGGCCGAGCTTAAAGCTTTTCTCTCTCGGTCTCTCTCACTCGCTAACGTCTGCGTGGCAATGAGTGATCGCAGCACGTGTTGTTTTATCAAATCAATGTTGTTTTTGGGCAGATTTAGAAAACACAATAACACAACACGCGTCGCAAAGCCATTGCACTAATTACACACACAAAAGCACGAAAATGCATGTGTGTATGACATAATAATAATTCTGCCGTCAGTTATCGTTGTTGTTATTGTCTACGGCGCCGGCGACGCGTCGGCTTCTCAATTAAAGCTCCCACTTCCACTCTAAATCAACTCACGCCTCTCTTCCACTTACATTCACATTCACAGTGCAATTTCAACTCAGTTTGCTACTCTCCTTCTCCCACTGTCTCTCTCTCACTGTTTGCTTTTATTGCTGCCCATTTGCATGCGTTGCATGAGGGTGTGTGTTAGAGTGAGACAGACTGCTTATTACCGCATTTTGATGTCGTTGCAATTTGTGTGTTTTATGCCCTTTGTTGTTGTTTGTTATTCGTTATTGCACATTGACGTAATATCGACTGGAACTGTGTAGAATGACGAGACATTTCTTAAATTGAAATGTAGAAATAAGCACAAAGTTTGAAGGGCAACAGAGTTATGTATGCTTATAAACTTTTTAACGATAATGGAAAAACAGTTGTTTTTGTTTTATCTTTGATTTATTGATAGTGAAGCTGTAGCCTTATAACCCCGCATTTTTAAAGACTAATCAAAATTTGTCACGCCACCAAAGTCCAAGTCCATATTGTGGGCTCTCCTGACTTTTAAATTTAATCGAAATTTTTCCAAAATTACCGCGACGCGTGTCGTCGCATTTCATTCATGCCTTTTGTTTGCATCGCATTTTATTTAATGACAATGTCAAATTGTGACTGAGACAAACAGAATTCAAGACGTGCTTCGTGTGATTAGAAGCAATGTGCGCGAGCTTTGATCTCTCGCTCTCTTGACCCATAAAGCTGCAAGCTTTTGATTTGCTCTTGCAGTTAGAAACGAATGACAAATGTGTTCATGTTAAGATTGAAAGGGAGAGAGAGAGGTAGAGCGAGAGAGACTTATGCGACGCAGCAATGTTATCAGCTAAAAGTGAACGGCGTTTTCAGTCACGTCACTGATATTTCGAATGCGACGAATGTGATTGCGAATGCGAAGCAAAAGCATGTGATCTGATTACTCGCACAAAGAGCGAGAGAGCAAAAAAGCATAAGAGAGCGAGTTTTAAGTTTTTGCAGAGCTTTGAATTGGCTTTGCGGCCCTTCGGAACTGTTGCGCTGCAGCCTGTTAGACACGCCCCCTTTTTGAAAAGCCTATGGTGAATTACTGTACTTTGTACAGACGTCTTTAATGTCTTAAAAGCTTTTAATTAAATGCCTTGCTCCATTTTCATTTGTTGAGCGACGTTTTTCATCATCCACTAATCATGAGGGTAAATATGTATTTATAGGCGCGAAGTAACCTCGTCGCTGGGCTCTGATAATTGATAACAAACGACGGCGACGGCGACGGGGCCGACAGTGAAAAGGAAATGTTGAATTTTTTGTTTAAATTTGATAGTCGCCGACGTATTTCATCAATATTATACACAATGAGGCAAAAGTCCAATTGTTCCAATAGGTAGTTTATCGAATTTTTTGTTGGCGTCTATTTATAATTAGTCTGATATCAAAGACCATAAAACCCGAATTTCAGAATGGAAAACTACGATAACACAGTTTATCGATCAGCAAACGGTTAGATCAAGCTAGAACTTATGGGGAACTATCCAGTAAATTTAAGTGCTAACCTAATTAACTTTTATGATTTATTTGTCATAAAAATGACCACAGTTGCTAAAGCTTATTACAAGATTACGCTCGTTGAGCTTTTGAGCGTGGGTCAACCAGTAACTATTTGCCCTTGAGCTTCTCAAAAGCTTTACTGTAACTTCCACAAAACAATATTCGCAATTACCGTTGACAATTTATAGTATTTTAATATTCAAGCATATCACTGTTTGATTACGGTTATTTACTCAATTAGCCCAGCAAACCCAATTGGCCACAATATAGCACAAAGTCACAGAAAGAGAGGAAAAAGAGAGAGAGAGCGAAGGCAAAGTCAAGTAAATTGTCACATGGGCTGTCGATTGCAACTCTCTCTCTCTCTCCGTCTTTTCTGCTCACTCACTAAACCTAATCACGCAATTCGTAAAGAGCTGGCGTATGCATGTGCGTGTGTAAACAAAGCACACAAACAAACACCAATACACGCATAAGCTACACGTGTTTTTCTGTGTGGGCGATATGCAAAAATTAGCCCGTAATAGCCCAATGAGTTGAGTTTAATGAAGAAAAACAAAAAACTCACCTCTAATTGATAAATCCATAATGTTCTCACGCTCTCTCTGCGCTTCGTTGGCGACGCTGCTGCTGTTGCTGGCTCTGCTACAGCTGCTGCTGCTGCTGCTCTCGGCAGACATGATGCTCTCAGCTCAGTACGCGAAAATAAATTAAACGAACGATTTACTTCACGAAAAACACAACAACAACGACTGCGTAGCAACAACAAACACTTGTGTAAACGCGCCCGGTCTCAAATCAATAACGAAGCTGTTGTAAAAATGAAAATCAAATTATGAACGCGCCGCGATCTGTTGAGAGCAGCGCTGCTCTCGCTCTGCCTAGCATTCCACGATGCTTTTGCATGTGTGTAAGTGTGGGGGGACTGTGAATGGGGTTGCAGTCACGTGGTGGCCCTCTCCGTTTGTTGACGCTGGAGAGCAAATGCAGAGAGTGCCTGTTGAGAGAGAAGCAGTGCTTAGTAGTCATCTCGCTCGCACCATTGCCGTATTATATAAGCCTTATGTAATTGAGTATCCAACAAAGCATGCGCACTGTAAAAACAGTGGGCAATAAAAATAGAATATAGAATAGAGATTTCGTATATTATACAATGGGCACTGGTGAATGGATGAGTAATCTTGGCGCTCGATCAGTCTATTTTTGGTAATACCGACTAAAACTAATGAGTTTCTAGTGTCCGGTTCAAATTGCAACAGGATGAATGCCACAAATTGCCAATTGATTCAGAAGCCAAGGTATTAGTCAAAAAATTCGATAACATTTATAGAACAAACAAGTAAGTAAATAAATTAAGCCAGACAATCAATTTGATTGGCAAGCTGTCCGCCCATTTAGATACGGCACATTAAGTTTTGGGGATTTGTGCAGGGATTATGTTTGTACCTGGGCAGCGGAATTATGGGTTTTCTTTTGAAAACCGTTTTGAGTGTTGCTCCTAATATTCATTCCAATCAACTTCTGACAAAGCGTTTGGCGGATGATTACAAATGTTACAATTTGTGTAATACATATATTTTCAATAATTTTGTTATCTAAACATTTGATAAATGTATTCTTTAAAAAAGGTAATACGAAATTCCTAAGTCTTAAAAAAGCAAAAAATAGTTCTGAACTTAGCGGACTTGGTTTTTGCTGCATACTTTTAATTTAAATTGTAAAGGAATTGTTCGAAATTCATTTCGTTGCATACTTTTGCGCGGTGACCAAAATCAAAATATAGCAAAACCATTATTACTATAGGCACCTTTATTTATTTTCCCTACTTTTTCACAACTTCAATTTTGTTCGAAACTAACGGTGCTTTGGGACTCCGCTGGACAAAATTAAGAAAACGCGATGAAGTATGATACATTTGTTGGTTTAGAGATTGTATGAAGATTGTACTCAGTAAATAACATATTAAAGAGTTGCGCGCGCATACAAAAATATTCTATTTATTTTTATATTTGTAGTTTTGTACTTACGTGCGCATTGTTGAATACATTTCGACTTTTGAGCAATCTAATAGGTAATTTGTAGCACAAACTTAGCCGTTCGCATAAGCAAAAACAGCACACATGTTGTAAGGCCGTACCGGATCCAATAATTTTCTAAATTCATTGAATATTACGCGAACTATAAAAAATTTTCACTAGCCGACAAAATGGCCATCTTTTGAATTGCAAAAAGTGCAAAGAACTGTTCGTGTTGTAAAACGACAGAAATGAGTGCTGATCGCTGGCTTAACACAACATTTTGAGCATAACAGAACACTTGGAGCGTAACAGCGAGCTATCGACAGTTCTCTGTTAACTGTTGCTGTCTGTGTTTTCGTAAACTCTTTTGCCTCTCATTCGCAAATGAAAAGTTGATCGCGTCGGCTGTGTTATCCGCAGCAAGTATATTTCACATAAGCGCGCGCGCGAAATATTACGTTAAAATTGAATTTGATTAAAAAGTGGCAGCCAAATTAATAATTGTAATTGAATGCTTATAGAATTGGCAAAACATCTTTGTTGTCAGAAGTTAATTCGTGTGCGAGTTCAGTGCTTGTGTCCGTGAGTGGGTATGCGTGTATATATATGTGTTTGTGTCAATGAGCGTGAAAAAATGCACTAAATACAAAAGCAAAGCAACAACAACAATGCCAAATTGAAAGCCACGCACAGCAATTGAAAAAAGATATAATAAGAAATTACAAAAGAAAATCACAAAATCAAATCAAATTCCGGTTGTGTGCCTGTGTGTGTGTGTGCTTTTAATATGCCAACAACAATGCAAGCATTTCCAGCCGCTGCCACTACCGCTGCTGCTGCGACGGATGCGTTGACGCCACCAGACTTTGATTTCCAGATGCCCAGTTGCTTTTTTAAAAGTTCTTTTGCGCGCTCGCTTTCGCTGAGCAACAGGAACTGTAATGGAAATGGGAATGGGAGCAATGCTTTTGCACTGGAACCGCAGATTTTAATGATCAAGGCAATTGAGCGTCAGCTGGAACAAGAGGAAGATGTGGAGCAAGGCCAAGCGGAGTTAGAGGAGACATTGCCATCGCCTTGTATGACACCACCGCCAGCGCTGCCTGCGCGACGTTACACGACCAGCAGCAGCTGCGGCAGCGGCAACAGCAGCAAAAACAACAATTTGACACATTTTAACACAACGCCGGCTAATCAGCTACAACAACAACAATCACAGCAGCAGAGGAATCTGAATCGTTCCATCGCTTGTGCACTGCAGGTGAGTAACTTGTGAGCTTTCATTGCATTTTATAGCCCACAGCTATCGCTGCTTCTTTTGATTTTCTCCTTTTGCGTATGTAGTTGTTGTTAGTTAAGTTTCCTTTTTCGAGCAACTGGATATTTATGTCACCTTGTTGCTTTGTCCGTCCATTCGCCTACTCTCTTGTCATTCCGTCTCACTCGCGCCTGTTGTTGTTGTCGTGCAATTGTAACAGAGCTGGGCTGCGTGTGTGTGGTGAGAAAGGAGAAGATGAGAGAGTGGTTTTGTTCCAGCTTGCTGGTCATGTTATGAGTAACATTGTAAGGTCATCTTGATTTATGTATGTGCGAAAAGGTAATGGATGATATTCCAAATGCGTGTGGGGGTGTAAGTGCGAGAGGGATATCAGATTGATCAATGGGAGAACAACAAGAGTTGTAGTATTAACAGCAATGCATGCCGTTAGAACACTAAGTGCATGTGTGTGTGCGTGTGCGTGTGACACATTTGAGATCCACAAATACCCACATCAAAGCATCACGAAATACTATAAGCACTTAAAAAAAACAATTGGTTTCTCTTGCCAAATTGAAAAATAAAATAGACAAAAAGTTTAAATAGATAAATAAATAGTGTCATTAAAAATAATTGGCATTTTGGGCATGCTACGAGCATTATTATAATTCATGTCATTTATTTAGTATCTCAGCTGGAATTATGGGTTATTATTTTGTCACAGAAACTTGCAATAGTTCTGAGCTTATTCTAGACAATCGGAGACAACTGTTTTGAATAAGTCAAAGGCTGTCATGTTTTTTAGGCCTAGAGAAAATTGCGTCAATTACCCTAAATGTCAATTTAGTTGGCTTGCTGAGCAAATTGTTATAGCCAGGCCTTTTACAGCGCAATATACACACGCACACACTCACACACACACATACTTATGTATGGTCATGGTCTAAAACACGCACCGTATGAAGACATTTGATATGACGACAAATTCAAAGTGAGAGAAAAGTTATAAAACCGATTGACGATAGATGGCGCCAGCTTATGTATGTGTGTGTGTGTGTAATCCGTAATCCGCAAATCCGAAATCTGCTCGCAATTGAACTTGCAAGTCAACGGTAATTGACAAACTTTGAGTGTTGAAACAGTGGAACAATATGACACAATAGTTCACACAAATTTTGTTTCTTTTGAAGTAAAAAACTTAAAACTTACTGTAAACTTAGGTATAATTTTTAGAATAATTTACTTAGTCAGTCTAATGCATATAATATATAATTAGTAATTTTACTATTTTTACCCACTGTGCGTGGTTGCATCTTGTCGCCAAACGGAATTCGCAATGCCAGAAAGCGATGCGTTGACTGTTTTGACAGCAGCTGTCGATGCGGTTTTAGCCAATTGCCAATTGGCAATTGAAAGTGAAAACCAAATGCAATGAACTCTCTTGGACATTGCCAAGGCGGCTAAAACAACTACCCCTCCCCCCTACTGGAGTGGGAGGTAGTTGGCCAAAAGACGGCGAAAGCGTCGATTGCAGCTGCGTTAGAAAAATTCAAATTATGCACCACAAAAACCAAGTACAGTGGGTATCGTGTGACAAACATAAAGCAAAAAAAAACATGTCTAGTATTATGTTGTCGTTGTGGTTGTTGCTGCTTTTACCCATTACGGCTTTAACGGTGTCTATTAAAGCCACAAATCTTGGCGACATTTCATAATGAGGCACTCGTATTCCATTGCAAAAGGCAGACAGAGACAGAGTCAGATAACAGACAGGAAGAGAGCAGAGAGGCTAGACAACTAGCAGGAGCTCGTGTGAAGTCGACTTTGATGAACCCTGTAGCAAATAGAAGTATGTAGAGTCGGGGCAACCCCACTGTCAGAGACCCTGTAATGCCAATTCTACAAAGCATTTTCGTTGTGTCAGTCTTTTGTTTTAAAAAAAAAGTCGTACGTTAATCAAGTATTTCACGATTGAATTCAATCCGGAATCACTAATTAGTTCTTTTTGTGTACACACTATAATTTTCCTTTCTTTTATCGCCATCTATCTACCCCTCCTCATCTATCCAATATTATCATTAAATTTTGTTCGACCTTAAAAAAATAAATGCGAAACGAAATCAATTTTAAGGTTTTCGCTGGAAAAATTCTTTGGCTAATTACAGTTGCAGTTGGAATGGCAACGTGATTGAATTATGGCCTAATCATAGACCTCCTCCTTCCACTTGGCCTTATGTTTATGGCCTGAATTATTAACAATTTGGCAGCTAATTACTCAAGAATTGTTTATGTTTTTCGACTGGAGAATGGAGGAAAATTAGTTTAGCACTTTTTTCTTGGTACGTTTTGGTCTTGGCCCTGAAAACAGTAGGAAGAAAATATAGCTGGCTATAAAGAGTCTTATTAACTGTTTATTTGTGAGGTCATTCATGGGGTCTTTTAGGTCTTAAACTAGCCCAGTTCCAAACAGGGAACTTAGAGCTTATGTTCTGCACTCAGATCAGGTTAATGTTGGAATTTGGCTATAAACAGACCTGAAATTTGGTAATCAAATTTATTACACACATGTTTCTAATTATTATTTATCAAAAACTGGGCATACAACAGTCGAGCATCTTGAATGTAGCTTTTCTACTTGCTGCTTAAATGCGATTTAGTATTTTTTTAATACTTTGCTAACTTGAGGATAAACAAATAAATTAAGAATACAATATGAGAATTCTTCCCCAGTTCATCGTATAAAAATAGAATTAACACTTTGCTTCTCACAGTGTAGAAGATTTAATTGTTTTCACTCCAATTCTTTTCTGGCAACTTTTTCAAAAAAAAAATCAACGAAACGCATTTTAAAGCTAAATCAATATTTTAAAGGCAAAATTGCTTCACTTTAATTTTTGTGGCACTTGGAAAATACGGAAAATATTGGCTGGCACTTTGTTTTGAGGCGTGGGAGGGAGGGATAGAGGTGGAGAGAGAGAGGGGAGAGAGAGTGGGAGCGAAAGAGACGTGAATTCCCAACATCATTATGGCCAACCATACATGTACACTGAGAAAAATAGAATATATTTTAAGATCAAGAACAGAAATTTTAAAAATTTTGGTCTAAAATTGGTCACTAAATTGTAAATATTCTTTAAAACTTATAGTCAAAAGGGACTCTTTGAGTTCAAGAAATACTCACTCATTTCTCTCAGTGTAGACTTGCGAGTTGCGAGATTCTTGCTGCTTGCAATTGGAAACAGGAAAATGTGAAATGGAAAATGGAAAATGCCACCGTGCATACACACATTTCCATTTGCCTCATCAATCGTCGTGCGGCGTTGAGCGGCGTGGAGGGCGTGAAAGGGGGCGTGGCTCACAGCCGCAGGTTAAAAGGCGAAAAGAAATAAATGCGACTGCTGATTTTGCATAATGGGAGAGGGGTGGACAGGAAAGGGAGAGGATGAGGGGAAGGGTTGGGAAAAAATCGGACAGGTCCCACAATAAATTCATCCAAAGACTGAAAACTGAAGAATTCGCGCGTCTCCGCGACGCAACGCAACGCAACGCGACGGGACGCGAGGGGACGAAGGCAAGTGTTATATTTATTTATTTATAGTCGAAGTTTTGTGCGTTTGGCGAAAATAGCTTAATGACTATATCTAAACTACAGTCAGACATATCATCTCTGCATATATCTGAGTAAAATTGCATGAAAATTCGAGATAAATGAAAATGGAAATGTGAATGCGAATGCGAATGAAAATGGGTTAACGTGCGCATCAAGATGTTTTATTCATGAGTTTAACTTGGAAAACTAAACAGCGCAATGAATGAAATAAATCTTGCAACAATGTAGAAGCAGGAGAGAGTGAGGGAGAGGGAGAGAGTGAGGGAGAGGGCGAGGGAGTTAGAAAAGGATAGCGATAGAAGATAGAAAGCAATCATAACAATTTAGCATACAGTTGGAAAAAAGATTTCTTAAATCAGAATTTTGTTTTAAGAACAAAAAGTTCTTATAAATATTTTCTATTTAATCGAAATATTTTCATTATATTTAAATCTCTTACTTATAGAGATGGCAGAACTAATTCACACTACTTAAACTATTTGGGAATTCTAACGGTTAAGACTCAAGTTAATATTATTTTTAACAGTGTAGCTTCAGCATTGAATAAAATGTTTCGCAATAGCAAATTGCAACTGTCAAGACAATTTGTGAAACGGTTCCCGAAATTCCAAACTAAAGTGTGGCCAAAAGAGCGAGAGAAAGAAAGAGAGAGAGAGAGAGAGGCAGAGATAGCTGAAATGGTGCGTGTCTCGGCTAGACGTAATTAAAATTAACCGACAAAGTCGGCAATTTAATAGGCATTTTAATAGTACGAGAGTGTTTTGAACGCCAACTAACGAAGCCAATAGGTGAATCTTTCGAACTGACCCACTGAGTCGCTTACCCGTTTCCTGAATCCAAAAAGATGTCGGAAAACCGATTCAGAAGTTTCGAAAAAACAAACTAGAAGCTTAAAACTACAGAAATTTGACTTTGTTCGCTAGTTTTGGCATTTAAAAGCCAAAGAAAGTAATCCTCCAAGACAGCGACTAACTAACTGAACTAAGTAACTAACTGAAGAGTTGTCGATATGGAAAAACTTCCAAGACTTGATTAGTTTATTGGCTAAACAATTTGCCAATTGAACATTTAGGGGCTGTGTGAAATCGTCGTCTGCTCATTAGGCAGTTTCTTCCCATACCGGAAACTATTTGGCCATAATATTTGGTCATTTTGCTACGCCTTGTTGGCCAATTAAGCCATTTCCATTTCCATTTCCATTACCAATTTCGTTGGCATTGGCAAACGGCAATCTGTCAGTCCTTTGATTGACACATTGATACAGTTTGCCAGCTTTTGTTTGCTTATTTGCTTCTTTGCTGCTTTTCTTTTATCAGTTGGGTAACAAGTTGGCTTCAAAAGGCAAGTGGCATGCGGAATGTGGCATGAGGCATGTGGTATGTGGCATGCACCGACAGGTTGTTCAGTGTTCAGTTTCTTGGGTGTAGAGAGTCTACATTTGGTCGTAACTTATTTGCGTTGTTTAGGCCATCATTTAAATGCCAGTCGTAGCCAGGTTTTAACCCAACGCACTGAAAACACAATTAGCTTTGCCATTGAATGCATTTCCAGTTGGAGTTTTCCGACTTCTCCAAGCGCTTCAAGTGCCGTGAAATTGCCCATAGGCATTAGGAGAATATCTGAAATGAATCCACAAACGGAGTGGGCATAATTACTATAAGTATGTATCTCAAGGGAAAACACTGAGAGAAAACATATTAAAAATGGAACTTAAATACATTTAACTGTATTTTAGTATTTTCCTATAGTTAAAAAACTATAGAAATGAACATAAAAATTTATAAAAGGCGGATGACAAGGGAAATTCGTAGTACACAAGAAAAGGGTGAAGCAAAACTTTGACTGATCATAACTCAGCCAAATGAAGCGATATCTTAAAAAGTCATACCTTTTTATACTCTGGACAACTAGGAGAATTAATCGCAATTAAAATCTAAAATTCTCAAAATCGAACCCATTTTGTCAAATTTGGATGCAGAGTCCTCAGATATGTGGTCCACTGCTCAATATTTAAAATTGAGAATTTTCCCAACTTTGACTGATCATAACTCAGCCAAATGAAGCGATATCTTAAAAAGTCATACCTTTTTATACTCTGGACAACTAGGAGAATTAATCGCAATTAAAATCTAAAATTCTCAAAATCGAACCCTTTTTGTCAAATTTGGATGCAGAGTCCTCAGATATGTGGTCCAAGGCTCAATATTTTAAATTCACATTTTTCCCAACTTTGACTGATCATAACTCAGCCAAATGAAGCGATATCTTAAAAAGTCATACCTTTTTATACTCTGGACAACTAGGAGAATTAATCGCAATCAAAATCTAAAATTCTTAAAATCGAACCCATTTTGTCAAATTTGGATGCAGAGTCCTCAGATATGTGGTCCACTGCTCAATATTTAAAATTGAGAATTTTCCCAACTTTGACTGATCATAACTCAGCCAAATGAAGCGATATCTTCAAAAGTCATACCTTTTTATACTCTGGACAACTAGGAGAATTAATCGCAATTAAAATCTAAAATTCTCAAAATCGAACCCTTTTTGTCAAATTTGGATGCAGAGTCCTCAGATATGTGGTCCAAGGCTCAATATTTTAAATTCACATTTTTCCCAACTTTGACTCATCATAACTCAGCCAAATGAAGCGATATCTTAAAAAGTCATACCTTTTTATACTCTGGACGACTAACAGAATCTATCGCAATTAAAATCTTAAATTCTCAAAATCGAACCCATTTTGTCAAATTTGGATGCAGAGTCCTCAGATATGTGGTCCACTGCTCAATATTTAAAATTGAGAATTTTCCCAACTTTGACTGATCATAACTCAGCCAAATGAAGCGATATCTTCAAAAGTCATACCTTTTTATACTCTGGACAACTAGGAGAATTAATCGCAATTAAAATCTAAAATTCTCAAAATCGAACCCTTTTTGTCAAATTTGGATGCAGAGTCCTCAGATATGTGGTCCACTGCTCAATATTTAAAATTGAGAATTTTCCCAACTTTGACTCATCATAACTCAGCCAAATGAAGCGATATCTTAAAAAGTCATACCTTTTTATACTCTGGACAACAAGGAGAATTAATCGCAATCAAAATCTAAAATTCTTAAAATCGAACCCATTTTGTCAAATTTGGATGCAGAGTCCTCAGATATGTGGTCCAAAGCTCAATATTTTAAATTCACATTTTTCCCAACTTTGACTGATCATAACTCAGCCAAATGAAGCGATATCTTAAAAAGTCATACCTTTTTATACTCTGGACAACTAGGAGAATTAATCGCAATCAAAATCTAAAATTCTCAAAATCGAACCCATTTTGTCAGATTTGGATGAAAGAGTTCTCAGATATGTGGTCCAAGGCTCAATATTTTAAATTCACATTTTTTCCCAACTTTGACTGATCATAACTCAGCCAAATGAAGCGATATCTTAAAAAGTCATACCTTTTTATACTCTGGACAACAAGGAGAATTAATCGCAATTAAAATCTTAAATTCTCAAAATCGAACCCATTTTGTCAAATTTGGATGCAGAGTCCTCAGATATGTGGTCCAAAGCTCAATATTTTAAATTCACATTTTTCCCAACTTTGACTCATCATAACTCAGCCAAATGAAGCGATATCTTAAAAAGTCATACCTTTTTATACTCTGGACAACAAGGAGAATTAATCGCAATCAAAATCTAAAATTCTTAAAATCGAACCCATTTTGTCAAATTTGGATGCAGAGTCCTCAGATATGTGGTCCAAAGCTCAATATTTTAAATTCACATTTTTCCCAACTTTGACTGATCATAACTCAGCCAAATGAAGCGATATCTTAAAAAGTCATACCTTTTTATACTCTGGACAACTAGGAGAATTAATCGCAATCAAAATCTAAAATTCTCAAAATCGAACCCATTTTGTCAGATTTGGATGAAAGAGTTCTCAGATATGTGGTCCAAGGCTCAATATTTTAAATTCACATTTTTCCCAACTTTGACTGATCATAACTCAGCCAAATGAAGCGATATCTTAAAAAGTCATACCTTTTTATACTCTGGACAACAAGGAGAATTAATCGCAATTAAAATCTTAAATTCTCAAAATCGAACCCATTTTGTCAAATTTGGATGCAGAGTCCTCAGATATGTGGTCCAAAGCTCAATATTTTAAATTCACATTTTTCCCAACTTTGACTGATCATAACTCAGCCAAATGAAGCGATATCTTAAAAAGTCATACCTTTTTATACTCTGGACAACAAGGAGAATCTATCGCAATTAAAATCTTAAATTCTCAAAATCGAACCCATTTTGTCAAATTTGGATGCAGAGTCCTCAGATATGTGGTCAAAGGCTCAATATTTTAAATTCACATTTTTCCCAACTTTGACTGATCATAACTCAGCCAAATGAAGCGATATCTTAAAAAGTCATACCTTTTTATACTCTGGACAACTACCAGAATTAATCGCAATCAAAATCTAAAATTCTCAAAATCGAACCCATTTTGTCAGATTTGGATGCAGAGTCCTCAGATATGTGGTCCAAGGCTCAATATTTTAAATTCATATTTTTCCCAACTTTGACTGATCATAACTCAGCCAAATGAAGCGATATCTTAAAAAGTCATACCTTTTTATACTCTGGACGACTAACAGAATCTATCGCAATTAAAATCTTAAATTCTCAAAATCGAACCCATTTTGTCAAATTTGGATGCAGAGTCCTCAGATATGTGGTCCACTGCTCAATATTTAAAATTGAGAATTTTCCCAACTTTGACTCATCATAACTCAGCCAAATGAAGCGATATCTTAAAAAGTCATACCTTTTTATACTCTGGACGACTAACAGAATCTATCGCAATTAAAATCTTAAATTCTCAAAATCGAACCCATTTTGTCAAATTTGGATGCAGAGTCCTCAGATATGTGGTCAAAGGCTCAATATTTTAAATTCACATTTTTCCCAACTTTGACTGATCATAACTCAGCCAAATGAAGCGATATCTTAAAAAGTCATACCTTTTTATACTCTGGACGACTAACAGAATCTATCGCAATTAAAATCTAAAATTCTCAAAATCGATCGCATTTTGTCAAATTTGGATGCAGAGTCCTCAGATATGTGGTCCAAAGCTCAATATTTTAAATTCACATTTTTTCCCAACTTTGGCTGATCATAACTCAGCCAAATGAAGCGATATCTTAAAAAGTCATACCTTTTTATACTCTGGACGACTAACAGAATCTATCGCAATTAAAATCTTAAATTCTCAAAATCGAACCCATTTTGTCAAATTTGGATGCAGAGTCCTCAGATATGTGGTCCAAAGCTCAATATTTTAAATTCATATTTTTCCCAACTTTGACTGATCATAACTCAGCCAAATGAAGCGATATCTTAAAAAGTCATACCTTTTTATACTCTGGACAACTACCAGAATTAATCGCAATCAAAATCTAAAATTCTCAAAATCGAACCCATTTTGTCAGATTTGGATGAAAGAGTTCTCAGATATGTGGTCCAAGGCTCAATATTTTAAATTCACATTTTTCCCAACTTTGACTGATCATAACTCAGCCAAATGAAGCGATATCTTAAAAAGTCATACCTTTTTATACTCTGGACAACAAGGAGAATTAATCGCAATTAAAATCTTAAATTCTCAAAATCGAACCCATTTTGTCAAATTTGGATGCAGAGTCCTCAGATATGTGGTCAAAGGCTCAATATTTTAAATTCACATTTTTCCCAACTTTGACTGATCATAACTCAGCCAAATGAAGCGATATCTTAAAAAGTCATACCTTTTTATACTCTGGACGACTAACAGAATCTATCGCAATTAAAATCTAAAATTCTCAAAATCGATCGCATTTTGTCAAATTTGGATGCAGAGTCCTCAGATATGTGGTCCAAAGCTCAATATTTTAAATTCACATTTTTTCCCAACTTTGGCTGATCATAACTCAGCCAAATGAAGCGATATCTTAAAAAGTCATACCTTTTTATACTCTGGACGACTAACAGAATCTATCGCAATTAAAATCTTAAATTCTCAAAATCGAACCCATTTTGTCAAATTTGGATGCAGAGTCCTCAGATATGTGGTCCAAAGCTCAATATTTTAAATTCATATTTTTCCCAACTTTGACTGATCATAACTCAGCCAAATGAAGCGATATCTTAAAAAGTCATACCTTTTTATACTCTGGACAACTACCAGAATTAATCGCAATCAAAATCTAAAATTCTCAAAATCGAACCCATTTTGTCAGATTTGGATGAAAGAGTTCTCAGATATGTGGTCCAAGGCTCAATATTTTAAATTCACATTTTTCCCAACTTTGACTGATCATAACTCAGCCAAATGAAGCGATATCTTAAAAAGTCATACCTTTTTATACTCTGGACAACAAGGAGAATTAATCGCAATTAAAATCTTAAATTCTCAAAATCGAACCCATTTTGTCAAATTTGGATGCAGAGTCCTCAGATATGTGGTCCAAAGCTCAATATTTTAAATTCACATTTTTCCCAACTTTGACTGATCATAACTCAGCCAAATGAAGCGATATCTTAAAAAGTCATACCTTTTTATACTCTGGACAACAAGGAGAATTAATCGCAATTAAAATCTTAAATTCTCAAAATCGAACCCATTTTGTCAAATTTGGATGCAGAGTCCTCAGATATGTGGTCCAAGGCTCAATATTTTAAATTCATATTTTTCCCAACTTTGACTGATCATAACTCAGCCAAATGAAGCGATATCTTAAAAAGTCATACCTTTTTATACTCTGGACGACTAACAGAATCTATCGCAATTAAAATCTAAAATTCTCAAAATCGATCGCATTTTGTCAAATTTGGATGCAGAGTCCTCAGATATGTGGTCCACTGCTCAATATTTAAAATTGAGAATTTTCCCAACTTTGACTCATCATAACTCAGCCAAATGAAGCGATATCTTAAAAAGTCATACCTTTTTATACTCTGGACGACTAACAGAATCTATCGCAATTAAAATCTTAAATTCTCAAAATCGAACCCATTTTGTCAAATTTGGATGCAGAGTCCTCAGATATGTGGTCAAAGGCTCAATATTTTAAATTCACATTTTTCCCAACTTTGACTGATCATAACTCAGCCAAATGAAGCGATATCTTAAAAAGTCATACCTTTTTATACTCTGGACGACTAACAGAATCTATCGCAATTAAAATCTAAAATTCTCAAAATCGATCGCATTTTGTCAAATTTGGATGCAGAGTCCTCAGATATGTGGTCCAAAGCTCAATATTTTAAATTCACATTTTTCCCAACTTTGGCTGATCATAACTCAGCCAAATGAAGCGATATCTTAAAAAGTCATACCTTTTTATACTCTGGACGACTAACAGAATCTATCGCAATTAAAATCTTAAATTCTCAAAATCGAACCCATTTTGTCAAATTTGGATGCAGAGTCCTCAGATATGTGGTCAAAGGCTCAATATTTTAAATTCACATTTTTCCCAACTTTGACTGATCATAACTCAGCCAAATGAAGCGATATCTTAAAAAGTCATACCTTTTTATACTCTGGACGACTAACAGAATCTATCGCAATTAAAATCTAAAATTCTCAAAATCGATCGCATTTTGTCAAATTTGGATGCAGAGTCCTCAGATATGTGGTCGACAGCTCAATATTTAAAATTCACAATTTTCCCCAACTTTGGCTGATCATAACTCAGCCAAATGAAGCGATATCTTAAAAAGTCATACCTTTTTATACTCTGGACGACTAACAGAATCTATCGCAATTAAAATCTTAAATTCTCAAAATCGAACCCATTTTGTCAAATTTGGATGCAGAGTCCTCAGATATGTGGTCCAAAGCTCAATATTTTAAATTCACATTTTTCCCAACTTTGACTGATCATAACTCAGCCAAATGAAGCGATATCTTAAAAAGTCATACCTTTTTATACTCTGGACAACTAGGAGAATTAATCGCAATCAAAATCTAAAATTCTTAAAATCGAACCCATTTTGTCAAATTTGGATGCAGAGTCCTCAGATATATGGTCCACTGCTCAATATTTTAAATTCACTTTTTTCCCAACTTTGACTGATCATAACTCAGCCAAATGAAGCGATATCTTAAAAAGTCATACCTTTTTATACTCTGGACGACTAACAGAATCAATCGCAATCAAAATCTAAAATTCTCAAAATCGAACCCGTTTTGTCAAATTTGGATACAGAGTCCTCAGAGTCAGAGTCCTCAGAGTCCTCGGGCGTGCTCTACTGTACTTTTCATTCCTGTTTTTTATATACCAAATAGAAACAGGTTCTTTGCTTCCTTACAAATTATTCTTTAAGATCCATTTTCAAGAATATAATACTGAAGGGTGATCAACAATTTTTAGAAAAGGTATAACTTATTTGTAAGTTCAATGATTAAAATCAGAAAAAAATTTGTTTTTAGACTGAAAGTATTTTATTCATAAAAACTTTTTTTTTTATGTAATTAAATAAAGGTCTTAACTATTTTTTTGGCGCTCTTAAATTTGTTGTTGTGTTGCGCAATTAACCTGAAACTGCGTAGTAATATTTCGTTTTCTGAATTTCCAATTTGGTAAAATCTTTCACACGCTTTTCGTCCAGAACTCATCCCCTATAGGCTGACTCCAAAAACAACCTAAACTACAAACAAAAGTTTCCCACCACAAAACAATTATTCACTCGAACTCTCTTTCAAATGTTTAAGTCTCTCATTCGCTGTTTTCTTCTTTTGCTTCTCTTTAAATGCGTTTTAATTTAAACGTTGTTAATTTAGTTGTTACGCTTGAAGCAGTCCTAACAAAAAACGGATCAAAGCATGATAACATATACTATAATAAAAAAGAGAGTGAGGGAGGGAGAGAGAAAAAAGCAAAATTTCCCAGTTACATGAGCACTAATAATAATTTCACCAAAGAAATGAAATCAAAATGAAGACAGCCAAAGTGAGAGAGAGAGTGAGAGCGGGAGAGCATGGAGGAAGGGGAAGAGGAGGGGAAGTAGTCAACAATCCTTTTGATTTCTTCTTGAATGCTGACAATTCCAACTGTACAAACATACGTCATGCTAAGCAGCTTCAAAAAAAAACAACAACGAAAACAAGCAGATAACTTTTAACAGGAATTGTTGTTGTTGCTGATGCCGAGCTAGAATTTATTATTTCCGCCAACATGTTGCACGACAAAAAAAGCACCTCAAAAACAAAAAAAGGGAAAGAGAGAGAGAGAGAGAGAAAAGTTGACAGGCATGCGATGCGCTGTTCCATTGAGTCACATGAGCACGGGCAGCGCAGCAGCAGCGACGCAAATTCAGCACAGCAACAAGTACGCATGCGCAACGTCGACGTCAACGTCGCTGTCGCTGTCGCTGTCGCTGAGGGTGGTTGCTGAAGGGGAACGCAGCAAACGCAGCGAAACGCGTTCACTGCGGGTTGCTTTACTTTATTTCGGTCTACCTTGTAGTTGTTTTTGTTACAGTTGTTGTTGTAGTTGTAGTTGTTGCTGCTGTTATCGGCACAATTCCGCCTTTTGAAATTTGCTGCTCCGCTGAGCTTTTTTCTAGTTTTTTTTTTTTGGTTTGGTTGTTGTTTTGTTTTGTTTTACACTTGATGAACTCGGTCGGGTTGCGGATGAGAGAGTGGGAGAATAAACGCGTGGAAGAGTGGGAAAGGATGATACTTGTCTACACTTGACTCATGAAGCACTAACAGAGACATCCAGTGTTTATCGATATGTATCGATTACTTATATGCAGGAAGAACGTTATTATGCCCAATTTTGTGCGTTTTTAAAGTACCTAAATAATAATTTATTGAAAATGAAATAAAGTAACGTAATTACTACTATATTTGCAGATATGCTAATATATATAAATTCTTACTCAAGAAAATAATTGTGGAGATTATTCTTCCTATAGTTTTATCTTTCTGTTAAATCACATAATACTGCTTTGAGAGTCACGCCCTAATGGCTCCACAAACAGCTCCAAGCGAAGGTTTCGATATCATCATTTCAATTTTCAATTACACGGAAAAGTATCCTCAAGTCTTCAGTTTGTGTGCTTAAATTCTAGTTTTAAACTAAACAAAAGACAATCGAAATCATTTTTCCCTAGGTCAGAGCTATCATCTGAAGATATCTGCATAGCAAAAATAATAATAATCATACAATAAAAAATATGAAAACGTTAACAATTTGCCATTGCAGCTTTTTTTATGGCAACTACTCGAAACTAATTTCATGGCTTTAGTGCAAAAATGCTATAAAATCACAGCAAGAAATTGAAATGCTCGTAATAAGGTCAAATGTGTAGCCTCATAAAGGTCACGGAAACGTGGGTGTTGCTTTACTACGCTGAAGGGGTGGTAGGGGAAGGGTAGGGGGGTATTTGAATTTGAATGCAACGACGCTGTGCCACAGCGCCCCCGGGCGGCCAAAAGCGACGAAACGAGAAGACCAAAAAAGAGCGAGACCTCGCCAAACATCTTTGTCTCTCTCTCTCTCTCTCTGTCCTTGTCTGTCGTCACAGTCAGTCCTTTCCGCAAACGAAACAAACGAGAAGCTAACCAAAGTGATTTCAGGAATGCAGTGTTGGCGCCATTGCTCGACTAACAGATACCCTGTAGTCCTTTAAAGAGTTGTCAGTGTCAATGGTTAACTTCTATTATTAATAAGAGAGAGAGAGAGAGAGAGAGAGAAGTATTAAATGCTGTGAATTTAATCGTTTTCGAGTAGAACACATTTACTCTATAGAATGGGCATTCATCCGGTTGTTTTTGATTCAGACGCAACAATGGGTGTGACGCCCCTTTTTAGCCTTTTGGCTTACAGGGTACAAATAGCTGAAAACAAAACAATGCAACAGAAAAACGCTGAAATAATGACGGCCCCAGGAGGAGGGCTGGCTCTGGTCTTTTTTTTTTTTGGGGTGTGTGTGGGTTGGTAGGAGTAGGGGGTAGGAGGTAGGGGTAAGAGAGAGAGGGAGAGAGGAGGGAGCTCTGACAACTGTTGTGGCTGATGCTGAAATCAAAACAGAGCTTCCAAACAATGCAACAGACAAAAAAGTGCAATGCGCTGCAAAGACAATAGCGCAATGAGCAGGCTAAAAGTGGGTGGGGAGAGGACGGGAGCGGGGGTAAAGGAGTGGCGAGTAGTGCTGCGCGTTTAGCTAATTTACAGATAAACATAGCAGTTTTTTAGCTTTATGGGCTTAAATGGGCTAAAACTTCACTATGAAGAACTATTTTAGCCAATTAAAAGCCAGCTTTAGCAGTTTTATAAATACAAAAAATTAATAGAAAAAGAAATGGAAAATTTTGACTAAATTTCGACTAAAAACATTATTTGTTTAATTCATAATACTTTAATCTACGTACTAGTATTAATTAAAATTCAAAACAGCTTTAAAGCAAACTGATATAAGGCTATGTTTAGCCTTTTAAAGCTATTATTTTTTGTCAATCTATTTTGGCAACACCGTTTAAGAGGGAAATACAATGAAATGTTTCTCTCTGTGGGCCATTAATGAAAATGGCCAAGAGAGAAAAGAGAGTAAGAGGAAAGAGGGAGAGAGGGGGGCTGAACTGGGAGAGAAATGGAACTCTTTGGCCGCATTGTTTTGATTTCAGAAACTGCAAACTTTTCGCATGCTTAATTATGGGCATTGACATGCAACGTGTTGCACGGACAACGTGGACGTCGCATCTATGAGATACAAACTAATAAGCATTGTTTCTGCAGCTGCCACGAGAGGCGAGGAGGGGAGCGCGGGGACATGGGTTGGTAGAGACCCCGAGGGCCTATCAAATTAATCATGCGGCAGTATCGCATTTCGCCAGGCTAAAGTCGAAAACACGATTTGCAGTTACATTTATAGCTCAATACGAAGCTGCCACATGCCTCATGCCCCATGCCACATGTGGCACAACAGCGACACACGCTTGGTTTGGAATTTATCTATTTTTTAGACCCTGTAGTCAGAAAGTGTGTAGGGTGGGGTAGGTTATCCTATTCATAAATAACTATATTGTTGACTAATCTCTGCTTCAAAGCGAGTACAGGGTCTTTGGCAGTCGTCTCACCCCACTCTGCCTTTTTCTGTTGTTGTTGCTCGACTGCGACATAAATTACTCGCACACATTCGCAAACTTTTTGCCTGGAGGAAACTTTTTAGAGTCAGAGTTGAGAGCTCTTTAAATTTACACCATATAGTGTAGCTACTAGCTACTGTATCTTGTATCTCGCATCTGTATCTATATCTGTATCCTCTTAGTGGCTCGTAAATCAGCCAGCTTTATTTACAATTTGTTTACGGATTTTGACCATGTCCATATTTTAATTAAGTGCAGAAAACACTTTAATTTCGTTTCTTCCTCTCTGACTCTCTGTATGAGGCGTTTAGTAATTGCTTTATTCAAGTTTTGGCCATTTAAGTGTAGTTTTTATATATGTCTTAAAGCTTTTGATAACTTCCGCCAAATTGAAACAGTAGTGTGGAGAGAAAGGGGGAGAAATAAAACTCTCCCATCAGCATTTCAATATTTTAATGACCAAAAATTAAATTTTAAATTATATATAATTTAGAAATTCAATTTTAAGAAGTTTCAGCACTGTCTTCTCTGTAGAATATATCAAACTTAGTTCAAGAAACGATCATAGAATCCTATGAAATTGGTAATAAAAATATTTCAAGTGGTTTTAGTGACGTCATAGCTCGCTTTGTTACTCGCTTCAGTTAAAAATTTCAACAGTTTTGAATGGAGTGACTTTAATTGATGTTGAATAAATGTGAACACACGAATTCAAAGTTATATCCTGCTTTTGGCCAACTTTGTCTGTCTGTTATTGGCCAAAATAATTATTTTATGTCTTTCTGTACGTCTGTCTGTCTGTCTGCCTTTTGCGGTGTGTGGCCAACTTTGCTTTAATGAGCCGACTTGTAGACACATTAAACATATAGTTTAATTAAACAATTCACAGCTTCCAGGCAGAGAAACACGAGTGTGTGTGTGTGTGTGTGTGTGTGTGTGTGTGTGTGTGTGTGTGTGTGTGTGTGTGTGTGTGTTAAAAGCCAATTAAATGCAATTAGCCAATTAGCATGGGTCATCAATTGGCCAAGAGTTGTTGCAGCAACTACAACCACAACAACTTAAACAACTTCCGTTAGAATCAAACACACATTTTTTAATATTTTGTTCACTTTTTTTGTCTCTGTTTCTGTTTCTGTTTTTGTCGAGTTTTGTTTTCATTTTTATTTCTATTTTCCAACTCAAAATCTGAGCGTGCAAATTGCTGTCCCAATTTTTCAAGCATAAAAACTGACGACCGCTAGAAATAGAAAGAGACGAACGCTGAGCGAGCGAGACAGCACTAAAGGCGCCAAAGAGCTCGTGAAGTTACTTAAAAATACCTAAACCAAAATAAAAAAAAAAAATAATAAAAAAGCAAAGCAACAAAAATAATAATAATAATAATAAAAATATCTTTTAATTTTGCAATCCGTAAAAACGGAGCGCAAAGAGACACATAAAAAAGAATTATTATGCAATTTTTGAGTTGGCATGATTATGGTATTTTTCTGGTATTTTTGCGGATCTCTTTGGTAAACGCTTCGTTGGGTAACTAACAAAAAAAAATGGAAGAGAAGTAGAAAAGTTGGAGTCAAGAGAGATGATCTAACTGCAGAGGCCAAAGAACTTGTTAAATATGCTAAAAACTCGGGATCAAAAGAGGTTTACGAACCGAAAGTTGTCTGCTTCCCAATTTGGGCAAGGCCTTAAGAGCAAATTTCACAATTGGTAATTTGAGACATGTTACTCAAGAGGAGTAAAGGGTAGTCATCTACCTCCACTGTAGCTATTCGGACTGATTCTGATCAAAATGTCCATATATTGAACAAGTGATATATTTTACATTTCTTTGACTTGAATTTTTGATTTTTTCAGTTCATTGAACTCTTAATTTTTGAGATTGCATGATTTATAAATAATGTAAGATCCCCAAAGGTCTGCTGCTCTCTTTCCACTCTACTCCTCACCTCTCTTTCCACTCTGCTCCTCTCATCTCTTTCGACGCGTTGAGCATTTTAAAAGCAATTTCCACAGCTATTTGAGTTTATGTGCAATTTTCGAAATTTATGCTAACGGGCACTAAATTTTTATGGGAGTGCTCCTGGCCACAGTGAGGACTGCTTATGGTTGAAAATCTAGAATACCAAATTGAATTTTTTTCCAGCGAATTAAATACTTTTATCCTTGAAAATAGTTGAAAATTAAAAAGTATTTTCTCTATGCAATATGAAATCAGCGAAGTGAGCCAATTAAATTGCAGTTGCTGCAAAAGGAGGAGCAACTCACCTCCATGTTCACATTCGCATTCGCATTCGTATTGGCAGTTGCAGCAGCGTCAGTTGCAAATTAATGTTACTTCACACGTTGAATTATGAGGTTGCCACAAGCGGCGCATAAATAAAATCAGTCTACCGAATAACGAATACCGAATAACGAATACCGAATAACGAATACCGAATAACGAATACCGAATAGCGAATACTAAATTCAACAATCACGCCAACGTCGACACGACCCAAAAGAATCAAAACACACGACGTGCAACGTGAAAAACGCAGAAAAAATTAAAGAAAAGATTTTGAGATATAATTTTAAAAAGACCAAAGTATAGAAGTTGAAATACCCTAGCAAAAGCTTATTGATTTTAAAATATTTTCTTTCATCAAAGTTAGCATTTAAAAAGCTTATTTTATTTTCAACAATTTTCTCACCAACGTGTTACATCTTAAATTAGAATTCTAGCATACCCTTCAACTATTATGGCAATCAGAATCGTGCAGAACTTTTGCCCGTGTCGTCATCACCTTCGTAGCTGTTGTTTTGGCTGCTGCTAAAGCACTCTTGGTGAGCTCATCACGTATGCAGAGCGCGCGTTATGTTTGGATTTTTCAACTCCCTTCTACGCTTCTTCTCTGCTTCTCTCTTCACCTTTCCTTCTGCTGTTCTGCTCTTCCTTGCCAGCACAACACGCGCCCCAAAGCAGCGGTAAAATTTGCTGCACGAGTGTCGAACCTATTTGTAGTTATCAGAAAATTAAAAAGAACGTGCGCGCTGCGAAGGGATTGGGAGAGGCAAAAAGAGACGAAGGGGTAGGCAAGTGATTGAGGGGCAATGCGGCGACGCGCAGTCGTGCGATTCTAACTGTGCTTCGCTGTAAGTGAATTAAATTTATGGGAAAAAAGCTAAATTGTTAAAGCCAATGAGCCAATAAGCAAACTAGCAGAAGTAGCTTAATAATAGCTAAAAGCTCCACTCTCTTTAAAGCAAATTCACCACCCTTTCTCTCTCTCTCTCTGCACTGGCCGCAGTTGTTGTGTTTTTGCCGTTGGAAATCTGCTTTTATCCTCTGCCTTGGGTGCTTCTGCACTCACTAAAGCGCCACTAGCTCTGCACGTCTTATTTTGCCCAAAGTCAAACTACTTATGTATGTGTCTGTTATGCTACCATAAGAGCGCATAACTATTGATTTCAATTTGTATATAATGGCTTTATAAGCTGGCAACATGTGCTACATTCATATGAGTATAGCAAGCATACACTTGAGTGTGAGTGTGTGTGCGTGCAGATACCCATCAATAATAATAAAAGACACTTGGTTATTGTGCCTTAGTCGCTTAATATGCACTTGAATAAATTCTCTTAATAACTGCACTGGCAAATTGATGCAAGCTCTTTACCTTGAAAACACATCAAGTGAACCTTACTCTTTCTTCTCCCCGCTCTGCCACCCATGAAAAACGGTAATCTCTTATTCTCTTAGAAAGTGAGCGAACACACGCACACTCACCACGCTGTCCATGCTGGCGTTAATTGTGTGTGCGCTACAGAGCTCACTCTGCCATTTGATTCCTTCAAAAAAGAGAGCTGATCTTTGCCGTCTCACTCTCTCACGGGACAATCGTATGGTCACCGCGTTGCTTAGCGCTGCTACTAGAATTACTCAGTTATTTGTGTATGAAGAGATCTGCTGGCGTCGTAGTTGCTTTGCTGTTTAAAAGTTTTAAAGGAGATAAGCAAATTTACTGTAAATGAGTAAGGAGGGCGACTAAGTAACGAAGCTCATTAAGTCGAAATCTGTTGCATGACAATTTACAATTGTGACATTCGTTGGAATGAGACAGCTATATGTCATTTGTTGGCACATCAATAGTTGTATAATTTTCAAGTTCCGTTCAGCGCTTTGTTGGTTTCTTGTAGTTGTTGTTATTTTTTTGTTGTGTTGCATTTCCGTTCTATGATTTACGTGCATGACAGACACTCCTTTACCCCTTTCCCTCCCCACGCATGCACAGCGTTTGGTTCCGCCATTTTGGTTGGTCACTGAAGGCCAATGGCTTTGGAAAACAGCAACAGTGACAGCAACAGGTATTCAACCCACCTGCAAAAAAAATAGAAGGCAAGAAGAATATTTTATTGATCGTTGATGCTGGTTTGGAAACTTTCGTGCTAACCTGGCCAATTGATTGAAACTGATAATTGGCTGTGGCAAGTAAAAAGGTTAAGATCGGGGCAAACATGGCTAAAGTGTTGCCTTTCCACACAGACACTAAAATTGAATTTAATGGCGAATTTCATTGCGGCTTTTGATAGTCGCTAGAAAGCTGAGAATTCGCCTTGGCAGCTGCCAGTTAAAATTCATTTCACATTTTCTATAATTCAAGCGTAAAAAAAGCTAAGAAAAACACGTAAGAAAGGCTACAGTCGAGCGAGCCGACTGTAAAAGACCCCGTACTCCTTCTAGTGCGCGTTTTTCCATTTGTCCTATGGGAGCTATTGGCTATAGTTGTCCGATCCGGACCAAACTTGGCGAAGATAGTTATACTGGTACCATACACATAATGTGTTAGTTTGGTCTCTCTAGCTTTGTTATAGTTGTACTTGTTGTAAATAACAATTTTGGCTGATTAACTTAGCAGAGCACATTTCGCTTCAGACAAACCTTATAGACCCCTCTACACTTTTTTAGAGTACGGGGTCTAAAAAGAAAGGCGAAAAAACTGAAGCCGAAAGAACTTCAAAGATTCAGCATCAAAGGTGATGACTTGGCACTTTTGTCGCCTGAATAACGTTGTTATTTTATGGTTAGATTTGAAAAATCCTCAATATTTTAAAGCCGATTTAATACATTAGTTCTTTGTAGTATATAAATATTTAATACTTTAGTTCTTTATAGTATATAATTATTTAAATGATTAATGAAATTCGCGAAAACCCTCCCAGAGGGTATGCATTAGTCGTATAAATTCAATGAATTCAATTAAATTCTGTTGCTTTCCAATTTATAGAAAATTATTCTTTATTTCAAGTACAACAAAAGGAATTGAAACGAAATGAAATTAATCAATTTAAAGCGTAATCAACGCATTTAGCGTGATTCGCAAAAATTATGAACAAATCAAACTCAGAAATAAAAAACAAAAAGAAACCCAAAAACCGAAAACCAAAAAACAACAACAAAAACAACAACTAAAGTGTTGCGAACCAAATTGAAGCTACTTGAAGCCTTTGAAATGCTGGCAACATTTTGCTGCAGGGCAATCAGATAAAAAAGGCTATAAAAAAGCCAAAATTCAATTGGACAAAATTCAAAACGAGCGTTAAAAGCTGTCAAAATGTAACACAAAAATAAGAAGAAGAAGAAGAAGAAGCAGAAAAAGTCAAAAATAATAAATAAAATTTGCTTAATCATAAAAACGATAAATATCAAGAGTTAAACCGTTAACAGCTAAAAGTTGTTGAGTAACAACTTTGAGCCAACGAAATAAATTATTTCTTGAACTTTTGGTCCAAAATTTCTTGATGGAAAATGAAAATTTCAGTTAGTTTCAGTTTAATTGGCCAAAAAACAAATTGACAGCAACAATTGAAAACTGATTGTGCGTAACAACAAAAACAACAACAATAGGGGTCACACCCACTAAGCCGCCTCCGCCCCCCTTTTGGGGGAGGAAGTTAAACAAAAGAGCAATGCTAACAGTTGGCCGTTAAAGCCATTAGGGCCATTTGCCATTGGCCATTTAAAATTACATTTTGCCCCTTCCCCCTCTTCCCCTTTACAAGTGCTCTCCCGAAATGGTTAAACAATGCGAGGGTCGACTGTAGCTTACTGTAGTTCATTGTCAATGTGAGTTTGTTTAGGTGTACTTGCAAGCAGTGCTGCAATTTTAGCCTTTTTCAAAACAGATCTGTAGGATCTATAGAGAATTTCGACCTTTTTTACGTTTTAGGCAGCACTGCTTGCAACCACCCTCTACAATGACTGAAGAGTTGACAGTGACTTTGATGTGGAAATTGTCGTGGAACTTTAAGTCTGATGTTGATGTTGATGAGTTGATGAGATGACGTCGTAAAGTTGCTTGGTTAATCATCAAAGCGTTTCTTAATGAAGGTCAAATGTGGTGACAATAAAACTGAAGCAAAATTTCAGCTCCGTCTCCGGTTGAGACAGTTTTCAAACGCATTTTTCAATACCCTGTAACAGTCGCACACTACAAAAGGGTGTGCTCAGCAGAATTGCAAGTGTTAATTATAGGAATTAATACTTTTAAATGATAGGATGAAGTAAATTAAACTACCCTTTCAAAAAGGAAGTAGAGAGCTTAAAGGGAGGTAAAACAAATAAGAAATTTAATTTTTTATAAATTTAAATTAGATTCTCTTTAGAACAAAACTTATTTCCTATTTCTAAGTGAGTTTTTTTCACTCTCCATCGCTTACTGCAGGGTATCTTTCAGTTGGGCATTTGTTGCTAGACAATACTTTGGCGGATATTGAAATGCGTTCCACTTCGCAGCGTCTGCATTTCAGCTATTCGCTCTCCAGCATTTGTATCTGTATCCAGCAGATGCACACACACACACACTACTTTACTCACACACACACACACACATGTGTGTATGTGTGTTTTGGAGCTACAAAGTGATCCACTAATAGCGGCAATTTAATGAAACCGCGTCAAACGACGGACAACACGTCGTATGAGTAACCCAATTTCAATTACCATCCACACACGATCCACTCTCTAACGAAATCCACAGCTAAAAGTAAACCACGTGCAGAAGATTTCCGTCTTGAAAAACTTGAAGATTTTGTCTTTGAAACTGAAACTGAAACTGAAATTCCCAAAGAAAACAACAACAAACATTTAAAAAGAAAATAAACATAATAATATTAACAACAACAACAACAACAGCAACAACAATTATGCACAATTATAAAGAAATAAACCCACAAACAATCGGAGTTTTGAGTAATCCGTAAATTGTCGATTGCAAAATGCCGGACAACAATTAAAGTTTAAAACTTTGTCACTTTGCAGCTATTTGTTTATGTTTTTTTGTTATTACTGTTGTTGTTTTTGTTATTATTATTGTTTTTCCTGCTGCGCACTCATGTGAGAAAGTTGTGCCAAATGCAGATTTTTTTTTTTTTTTTTGATTTGCCCTAATGATAATGTAGCGATGATAAAGCAACAATTTGTGGTTGATTTATATACCCTGTAATGAGAGTATTATAAGTTTAAAGCATAAAATAACTTAGAGTCGAAATAGTTAAAAATATTAATGTTTTATTTAAATTTAAAAGTTACAGTAATCTACACTGGGTATGTAACAGCCGTGTTTACTCGCCTGTTTTTTGATTCCATGATTTGTTAACGTTTTTAGCTTGAAACCGAAATTTAGCTTCACTTGTTCATCGTTCGCTGTTCGTGGCTGTTGAGGGCGTTGCGAATGGCATTTAGTGGGAGTTTTTTCTTTGAGTGTATCGTCCATAATTGTAATGACATCAATTTGTTGCGTTGTTGGTCAAGACAAAGCCAAAAACAGTTTGTATGTGGCGTTTAAAGTTTTATCTTACCTTGAAATCGTTTAGAGAAGCTTCAATTTGAATTTTACTTTCAATTGAAGTTTTATTTCTTCTTCTTCTTTAATACCCTGTATCGAAGCATATCGAATGGATTCGATTGGCACAACTAATCCACAGTTTTTTTAACAATAACAATTAGTTGTGCCTCAGTTTGTGTCGATTGTGCCATTAACAGATCTTGCATCATTTCAGTTTTTAGAGCTTAAAAAAATTATATATCTTTTAGCCAGAAAGAAGACAGAGTTATGGTTAGCCCTTTGGTGTATCTTGACCTGCTACTTTAACGGTATCAGTTGACAGTTTCTTGAATTTCATTAAACTTATCCATTAGCTATATACTCTGCACTTTTTAGACTCTTTGAGTGGGTATTTTAGTTTCGAGAAGATTATACATAAGAAAATCTAAGAGTAGTTCAATCTGATCCGTGTCTCTGTTTCAGTTAAACTGGGTCAATTAGTTTTAAAGTTATCTTATTAAATGTGGCTTCTGTCCTAGATTTGTGGATCGACTAACTATACTGTAAAATCTTCTGATTTTATATAGGTGTCTAACTATTAATGTTTGGACTACACAATGATCAATCAACCCTTTTGAAAAAGGAGGGTATAACGGTTTCAGTTAACTCCCTCTGACAACAGTCTCTTCTACTCCCTCCCTCTCTCTCTCTCTTTCTCTCCCTCTGTCTGCCTGTTGCTCCCTTTATAATGCCATCTCTATATGCCCGTATTATGCATAACATCTAGTCCAAAACAATTTAAATAACAATCTGGTAATGGAGCTGCATCTGTGAATCTGTTTTATTTTTTATGGCCTGGGAAACTTAGACTTTTCCATGTGTGGAAAACCTTTTGCTGCACTTGTTGCTGCTCTTGTTCTTCTTCTTCTCGTCGTTGTTATTGTTGTTGTTGTTGCATTAAAATTACTGGAGCATGCGATTGTTTATTGTTGTTGTTACTGTTGTTGTTTCTGGCACTGATTTAAAATGCAGATTTGCTTTTGCCAAATGGAAAACTGGTTAACTTAGCCAAGAATTCGCTGTTTAAAATAGATTCAATGAAGGGCTACACTGGAAAAAATTAAGAGGAATAAGGTCTTAAATCTTAAATCATGAAATAATTTATTTCTGTAGAGATTTATTAAGAAATCTTTTATTTATTGAGTTTAAGTTTAGAAATTAAAATTAAATGATTTAAAATCAAGAATTCTTGGTTTAGATTATAGTACCCCTTTTTCTCTGTGTATTATCTCGGAATAACTAGCAAGTGCTGCTGCTGCTGCTGTTGTTGTTGTTTTTCTTGTTGTTGTTGCAATTGACATTTGCAAGAAATTAGCATGTTAAAGCCATTTTGCAATGAGGTCGACATCGGCATCGCCATCGCCATCGCCGTCTGTTTATGCGAATTGTAACGCGAATTTTAATTAGATTTTGATACAGAACATGGCATTACAAAAGGGGTAGAGTGGCAGTGGGTGGGTAAGGGGGAGGGGGAGGAACTACAGCATCATGTTATAGATGGGATTACAAACAACAACAATAAACCCAAAAAAAACCCATTGGAAAATGAGTTTTAAAGCGTCACACGAGCTGAATTTATAATTTAATTCTAAATTGGTCTGAAGATGGAACAAAGTCATTAGCATAATAATAATAATTACTATAAAAATATTTAATAAAATGCAAAAATTAAACATTTACTAGGCATTACATACTGGACTGAAACTTAAGTTAATTAAACGCTTTAAAGTTTAGTTTGTAACAAATAAAAATATATAAACTTTACAATTTGTAACTAACAAATTAGTACATGATTTAAACTTAACTCTTCCCTTTTGTGTCTCTTTCTCAATATGATGATTATCAATTTTTTTATGTTTATTAATAATTTGTTAATGCACTTTAATGTAAAGTTGATCAAAGCAAATAACCAATTTGATGAAACTGTTTGAAAAATCATTAATTACCAAGCGTTAAAATTGAACTAAATTGGTTTTGGTTTTGGTTTTGGCCTTGCCCACGTTTAATACCAAATTCAAAAAAAAAGTGGGCGTGTCACTCTGTTGACCACAAGACTTACAAACTGAAACCACGAATGGGTAACTTGGTGTTTATGGCAAATCAACAGCTTCAATTAGTCGAATTACACTTAATGATTATAGTATTTTTTTAGCTGAAATGGTTTTAGATAAAATTAAGTCAAATTTTTTAGTATTTTTTCTGAGAATTATGAAAAACTTGAGTAAAATACGAAAATTCCTAAGATATTGTCATTTCTAGTAGAGATATAATGGAGATTGTTAGTTTTCAAATACCAAAAAAATACTAAAAATATAAAATATATGTCTAGTGTCTAAATTTGATATATTACTTGAAGTATTTTTGATATACTCACTATTGATTTCTTCTTAAGCCTTACACATTTATCAGTTAAACTGTTAATACTAAAAATTAATACTAAACTACTAAATAGTGTGCAGTATTCTTAATATACCGAAACCGAATTAAATTCGTATGTATCATAATTAAAAGTGAATAACAATTAGTTAATTAATTATAGCTTTAGTTAGCACTAAATGCAGGTCAGTTAGACTCAGTGACTAAATAGTGATTACCTTTCTTAGGGTTTAGTATTTCGCTGGTTTTCTTTTTCTATTTGTGGGTCAAAGTCTTTGAAAAAATGACGTTATAAAAGAAAAAGTAAACCATGGACATAAAAGCCAAAAAATGTTGTTATATGAAAACAAAACTTTTTAGCCAACTAATATGGTCCATAACTGACAAACGGGTTCTCCCAGACATATAACAACAACAGTAACAACAACAAAACTAATAAAAATATTAACAACAACTAAAACTATAACATTAAGTTTAAGTTATAAAAAAGCTGCGCTTGAATAAATGTTAACAATTTTAAGTATACCAGAAATTTATTGCAAGCATTTTTTAATGTAAGTGTGAAAAATAAAAAACAGAAAACTGAAAACTGAAAATTGAAAACTGCAAAGCGAATGAAGAAAAGCGACTTTGATTTTCCAGTGGAAATGGGAAAAACATTGTAAAACAATTTCTCTAATTAATTGTACATTTGTTAATACGCAGCAAAAGGGGGGAGTAGAGGAGTCGTGTAAAGGGGGGAGGGAGGTGGGATGGGGAGGGGAAAAACTCGGTTTAAATTTCGATTTATTTAGTGTTATTTTCCGCTTTTGGTTAGCCAACAAACCACAATTGAAAGCCGTGTTGCAATGTGGCTAGTGCCACCCAGATGCGGTGGTCTCCGTTGCTGTTGGTCAATTGGCAATTGGCAGCATTTTTAAGATGGCTAAAACTTTAGCTAATTTAACGCGCATTTTTCATTTTTTCTCATTTCATGTCTTTTCATGTGTTGACAACATTTGCAGGATGCCGCACCCAACAACAACAACAGCAACAACTACCACTTGCCACAGCCGCCACAACAACAACAACAGCAACATCAGCAACAAGTGGGAACACAGCAGCAACCACATGAGCAGTCGTTAAATGTCGAGGCTGTCATATTGCAAAATCAGGTGGACACATTGCAATGGCAATTGAAGCAGGTAAGTGAAACAGCAACTACAACAACAGCAACAAGCAACCACAGCAACAAGTAGAACCACAGCAAAGATAACACACGAGTAACGAAAGATCCAAGACACGAACTTCTGACTGAACCAGGGATAAGCAAATCCAATGAGTTGACAAAAATTATTCACAATTCATAATATTATATATAATACCATATAATACTATATATAATACAATATAATATTATATATAATATCATATTATATATGTATAAAGGAATCTAAACTAGTTTTTAAACAGTTGGTGATATACATATTTTTACAGGCTGATCGATTTACAGTTTACAGACTATATAATCAAATTTAGCTATCATTTTTTTTTTTCAAGGAAAAACTAACTTGATTCAATATAAATATTTAACATTATTCCCAATCTACTATAATTTTTTTTTCAAAGTATTAACAATTAATTTTAATTAATAAACTTTTAATCACTGCAATCCCTGGTGCAAACTGAAGACTTAAGATACAAACTCGACACAGTCTTTGCTGTGCACACACAGAATACGTGACTTGAAGCCTCTCACTTTAAGTGTTGTTAAGTATGCAAAGTCTCCCCCCCCTTCCCTCCCTCCTTCCCTACCCTTCGATCCAACTGTTCTCTTAGTGGCTGCTCTAAATACCTTCAACTTCAACCTGTTCCCTTGACTTGTCTGTTACTGTATCATGCAAGTCTTGACTTGTCTCTTATTGTCTACTCTCTGCAATTCTTGGCTGACTGTGTTCTCACGCCAAATACACACACACACACACACACACGCACACATAGTCGTAATTACCACTCAATGCCAAAGAGACGTTGTCATGTGTGTCTGCTTTAAACCCCTTCCCTTCCTGCCACTCCCCCTTCTCTGCCCCACCTCCCCAACTCCTACTTCCCTCTCTTGTTCCATCTCTTTGCTTTCAGCGCCATGTTAAGTGGCCTTTGTTTTGTCTTCTCGCTGTAGTTGTTGTTATCTATAGTGTGGTAGCATTTCCTTGATTTGTTATTTTCTCCTTCTTCTGCTTCTTCTTCTTGATTTCTATTCTTTCCTCTGTCCATTTTTCTTTTGCTTTTCTTTTGTGTTTTATTATGTTCTGTTTTGTTGAACATTTCCCGGCTACGTTTACGGACTGCTACACAGACTTGAAGACAATCGCACAGTGGGCTAGGTAGTCAAAAATTCATGAATAAAATTATAGGATCATAAATTCATTAAACTAGTTACAGAATAACCTAAAATATATGATAAATTTTATTAACCAGTGGAACAAAATCAAGTTCAAGCCAAGGAATCCGAAATCTTATATTGGAAAACTTACGTAATATAGCTATTAGTCGAGTATTTCCAATTGTTTTTAGACGATTTAAGCAGAAATTAATTATAAAGTTATTAAATCATTTGTTGTCTTGATACTTCGCTTCAATCCCCTCTTACTTTGGTCGTCTTGCCCCACTGTGCTTCGTGTTGGGTTAGGGCCACTTCCAGTCACAGCCAGGTTTACAATTAGGCGGCACATTCTTTTTAACGCTTAATTATAGACCACAGTGGTCGTCAAGTTGCCAGCTCACCTCCATTTCATTTCATTCCATTTCATTCCAACTCATTCCTCCCAGTTCTTCTGGCCATCATTGCATTGTCTTTTGGCTCTAACCATTTCCTTTATGGCTTAAAAGTTTGCGCCATTAGTTTTATATTTCCTCATTGAACGCTGGAAATGTTTGAGATTACGAGCGAAGATTTCAGACTGGATATTACAGAGAGAAGAGAGTAAAATTCTATAATTCTCTTATAACACTAAATAAATCAAATTCTATAGAAAATTATTATATGGAATTATGTGGGTTAACATCTTGGCCAATAGATGGTAACACGGTTAACAAGTAAGCGCATCTTGTGCTCATTTTCCAACTGATTCCATTTTCCTATTTTGTATATTTTGTGTTAGATTTTCCATCGATTGAACTGCGATGACCTTCAGCTTTCCCAATGCTGTTTTCACACGTTGTCCAACACTTTCAATCAACACTTTGAGTTTTGATTCTATATTAATTCATGTGTGGAGCAGAAATGAGAAAAATTTACGCTTTCATTTCGATTTAATGCGATTTTAAATGCGGCTCAATGAAGTTGTCTTGTTGGTCTTGGTCTTGGTCGGTGGAAAGCCATCATTCGAGCTGGAAAATTGCAATATAATCAGTGATAAATATTTTCCATTTCCATTTTACTTTGGTCCGTGTCTCGATAGACGTCTATGAGCTTGGAATGCTGGCGGAAAACTCGGCTAAAGGCAAAAAACACAAAGTGGGTTATAATACTGGCTAAGGCGGCCAACAGCAGAAACCGGCAACAAAAATGGCTCAAAACAGAGACTTCATTAAACTGCAACAAATCATGGATAAAGCGTGGGCTGAGACAAGTCTAGAGGTTTAAGATTTAGCTACAGCCGACTGTAGAAGACTCTCTACTCGTATATAATCCCATTACTCTTTTTGAGCACAGGGTCTAAATGGCCAAAGTCTTTCCCAATCCCAAATCAGAGTCCCAAATCCGATTTGATTGATCGATTGCGGGATAGGAACTTAAACTACGGATGCTGAAGAAACTTTAGATGGGTTTTTAATCTATTGAAAATTCAAAATTGTTGACCAGTATTGAGTACAGGGGGAAGGGAGTGACGTCAGGGGCAGCGGAAGTGCACAGGAAGCGGCCAGAGTTGCCAAAGTTTTCATAATCATGTGATTTGCTTGTCAATATGCAGCTTGAATGCGCATTCATGAATTAAACAAGGCATAACAATAAATACCAATACGAATTAAAGCCAAAAACTAGCGGGAAAAACTAAAGATAAGCTACACAGACTGTAGAAGACCCTGTAGAGTGTTTATTTGAAAAGCAAATGATGAAAATTTTATGTTTTAGGTTTTTTAACTTACTTTATAGACTCGTTGTACTCTTTAAGCACCGGGTCTAATAAAAATTTCCACATAAATGCCACAAAACACAAATACCAGGCGAGAGTCTCTCGTAACTCCCGTAACTCCCATCTTCAAACCAATAAACACGCAGTAGGAAAACGTTAAGTTTAAACGGCAGCTGCTACAAACTAAACGGAAAACGGCAACAATAAAAACAACAACAACAACAACAACAAATTAACAACAATTTGAAGCACCGCAGAAACCAACAACAACAACAACGACAACGACAACTCTTACGTAATCAGCTGTTAGCCTGGCCAAAAACAAAAATGAAAAACCAAAAAAAATCCACACATTGGATAAAATCGCTTGCTGCCAAATTGCAATTGCCAACTTTAGTTTTTCTTCTCTTCTTCTTCTTCTTCTCCTTTTTTGTCCCGACTTGGGCGTCGTGTGAGAAACTCTTTTAGCCAAATTTGGTTGCACAGTGGGCGTGGTAAATTGGTCAGGTGGCATCTTAACACTTTGACGTTGCCAATTTGGCAACGTTTGGCTTGTTTAATTAGGCACTCGAATTATGGCCAAAAACGCCAAATGGCCTAAAGAGTTTATAGGCTGGCCTAAAAGTCTGTTTAGAGCAAAAGAAATTTATTTTCAGATATTTTAAATATTAGATATTTAAGCTTAGAGAAAGTTGTTTAGGGAGAGTCACAGAGACAGAGAGGGAGAGAGGGAGGGGGAGAGAGTTCGCTGACTGATCTAATAAAATCGTTGAATCGATTGATTAGAAAATTACGAAATTATCATAATCTTTTTCAAATGATAATCGCAGATAGTTATCAACAAGAAAGAAAAGTACAGTCGAGCACGCCCGACCGTAGAATACTCTCTGCATTTTATTCCCGATCATTTTAATAAAATCGGTATCCAAGTACATATATCAATTGATACTTGCAACAAAACACGTTGAAACAAAAACATCTGATTGTATGTATACACACACATATACATTTGACATTAAAAGTATGCACGCACATATGTATTTGTGTATATGTTATACATACAGAATTGCTCGGCACAGCCAGCATTCGCGAGCAGCGCTGCCGCTAAGCTACGCAAGCAGCGAAAACGTTCGCTCACATGTTTGTATGTTTCTATCTCGCTCGCACACATGCATTGGCATTGCGTTCAATTATCAACTTTCTTACATGTCTAGCTCTTTTGTTTATTGTCCGATTAAGATGCAACTTTCAGGATAGTTTAATATATTTTGTCTTCAAATGAGTGCGAAATAACAAAACTGTACGATAAGAACATATGCCTTAAAATCGGCATTGAAGTTTGCAAATTATTTTATTTCTTGTGGGAAAGGGGGGGCGTGGCAGTCCAAAATTTTTGATGACAATGCATTTATGCCGTCTCTAGGAACCTCCATACCAAAAAGGGTATTCCCAAGTGCTATAGTTATTGAGATATTCGCCTAAAACACCAATTTTTTCCGAGGTGTTTCTAGTTTTTTGTTCATTGTGGGCGAACGGGGCGTGGCATCGAAAAAAAAAAAGATTCTTGTATTGACTGACTTAATATCGAGTCGATTGAGACCAAATTCAAACTTGTAGCTCTTACCATCTCCGAAATCTGTTTGTTCATACGGACAGACGGACAGACAGACAGACAGACAGACAGACAGACGGACAGACGGACAGACGGACATGGCTATATCGTCTCGGCTTGTGATGCTGATCAAGAATATATATACTTTATGGGGTCTGCCACGCCTCCTTCTCCCTGTTACATACTTTTCACAAACACAATATACTCTCTCTTGCAGAGAGTATAAAAATTAAATTCATTAAAAGTTTATTGTGACACTTGCCACATGCAACGACCTTGCAACGTGTGTCGCGAAAGCGAGTGAAATGCGAAGAAAGAGAGAAAGACGAGGAAGATGATGAAGATGAAAGACACAACATAATCGAAGAATGCATTTATATTCGGACTCTGAGTTATTAGAGCAGCGAGAAAACCCCGTTAAAAAAGAAAACAAATTCACTGAAAAAATAAAAAATTATAAACAAACTAGCGTTTTTTAGACATTCCAAATTCCAAACAAGTTACCAAGTTGGGAAATGCGCAAGAAAAGCCGGCATAAATTACACGTTTAAAGAATTACGAATCTACACAAACAAAAGATTGAAAGATTGGAAAAAAAAAACTGTTCAAAACTGTCAATTTGCATGCAAAATTATCAGAGGCAATTTGCATAATTTGTTAAGTCGGCAAATGAATTTAAAATTCGAGTAAACGAAGCGTAAAATTATTTAAGTAACCAAACTTAGAACAAAGAACAGAGATTATCTCTTCTTTGTTGCATACATTTATTTAAGTATTGAAATAAGAAATTCCCAAAACATTTGCTAACAAACTGTGTATATTACAAGGATTTTAAGTAATCGCTTGCAGAATTAGCTAATAACTAAGAAATTATTATTTAAAATAACAGTAGAAAATAATAAGCGGTAGTTAAAATAGTGTAGGAGAGAATGATTGAGAATGCCTTGCAGTTGGCATGTGTGAGCACACCCACACATACATACAGAAATAAATAAAGAATTATCAGAAGCACACTCTGAGCGCAATTAACATAGTATGTGTGAGCATGCGTGACCTGTAAGAGAGGCTGCTGCTCTAGAACTCTTCGTTTGCAGCGAGCAATCACACAAACAGCGGAGCAAAAGAGAATGAAGAATTAACATTTGCTTAGAGAGTAACAAACATAGTGTTGTCCATCTGCTGTTGGCGCACTCTGCAGGCAGCATCGAACAAATGGCACAAATGGCGAACTGAGAGAATTAACAGCAACAGAGTGTCCTCTGAGCGTAGTTAACATAGTGAAAAACGGCAACAGTGTGTGAAATTTGCAACAATAGTCTGAGAGCTTCCTTTAAGCGTAATTAACATAGTGTGTTCAGTTGGAGAGTCTGCTGCCTGTGTACTTTGCACGTCAGCGGAACGGAACCACTGAAAATAGGGTGCCGAATTTTCTGTAAGCGCAGCTAGCATGCGTGAGCATGGGTGACAAACACACAAAATGAAAAACTAACGAAAAGAGAGAGATCAGTGGCAGGGCTTGCTTAGAGCGGAATAAGTATAAGTATATGTATAAGTGACAGAATACTTAGTCTTCATAGGCAGGCTTTGGCACCTGCATAAGCGAAAATGTTTGCTAGTTGATTTAGTGCATTGCAACCAGTTGACAATTCTGCTTGCCTGGTATACCAGCAAATATTTAAGATGTTTAAGATTTCTGATATTATTGTAATGTAAGAAGATCGTTCCTTTATAGGTATTTCTAAAAACTTAATACTGCACACATTCTTAAGCTATTTGCTGTCTAACTAATTACTTTACAAATTTGCATTGCAGTCGGAAAAGAATTGTGAAATGTATCGCGCTGTTATGGAGGAAGTTGCTCGCTTCTTGGAGCGTTATCAGCAGCAGCAACAACACCAGCAGCAGCTACAAGAGCAACAACAGCAAAAACATCAACAGCAACAACAACAGGCGCGTCAGCAGCAGTTGCAAATGAATCGTTTGAGTCTCGGCGGAATCGGAGAACAAATCTCGCGTTCAAAGAGTCTTCACCATGTGCACGGAGTACAGGGTGATTCCAATGGTTACATGGAGAACCCTACTGGAATTTCAGCATCAAACTCTTGTTCTTCCTCATATCTGAGAGCGAGAAGCAGCACAAATTTGATGCTAAACAAATCCATGCTAACAATGAACGAGGATCACAACTATGAGACTATTGCACCTGCAGGCAGCTACAATGCCTTCAAGGATTTCACGTGGTGAGTAGAAGGCGATGAATTTATATGTAGGTCTCTGAAGAATTGATTATATAAATTGATCCTCTTTTAATCATATTAATTGATTTCAGGCGGCGTTCTCCGAAGAAACTGGGCGGCTGCAAGGCACGTCTCTCCTCCCCGGAAGCAGCCGAGGAGAAGCTCAACCAGGAGGCATTCCGGCTGTCTCGCACCATACGCAATCTGCTTCACACGTCACAGCAGCAACCGGATCTCACACAGCCACGTCATTCGATGCCAGGCGGTGTAGCAGGTGCAACGGGGGGAGGAGGAGGAGGAGGAGCAGGTGGTCTCCATCATCATCTGCATCGTCTGTGCATGCAAAAGACTAGCTCCGTGCTGACTCTGCACAATTCAAGCAGCCTGAATGCCACACTGGATGCTTCCTTTAATCCGCTGACGAGTGTCAAAACCAGCAACAACAACAACAGCAACATAAGCACCACCGCAACGCCAACCAGCGCATCACAAACCACCCCAGAAATGCTCTTTCTGCGAGCCAATACAATGAGAGATTCGCGTCTCTCGCTTCGCAGCTCCACCGACAGCTCTGTGCATTCCACAATTTCCTCGACGGCCTCATCCACGTCGTCGTCCAAGCTCGAAACTGATGAGGAAATTACAGCAATTACAACAGGTGAGCAGGAAGAACTAGTTAATTATCTTCTATCTTACTATACTATACTTTTCATAGGTAATAAGAACAACAACAGCAACAAGCAGAGCAAATCAGTTGTCAACAACAACAACAACAGCAGCAACAACAATGGCTCTAGCACTGAGGATGAAAGTGGCTTCAGTTCCATCAGTTCCTTCCATGATGTGGGTTTGCCCATGAGTTCCACGCTCATCGCAGATAATCAAAACCAGAACAACAACAACAACAACAGCAGTCGAAACTCGACGCTAAAGTCGGCGGTGAATGTAGTGGGCGTGCCACTGCCACTGCCACTGCCACAACAACAACAGTTATCACCCAATCAATCGGTTAGCAGCCAATCGTCAACGCAATCGCCGTCAAAAACTTATCGAAATGCCAATCGATATCAGCGTTTTTCCACGCTTTCCACCGAAGATGCAGCCGCAGTACTTTGGGTTTGATTCAAAATCATTTAATACCACTGTACATTTAGTAGATTTGCCCACTTAAGCTACAGTGACTGCAGTAATTGTTTTGCTTAACATTTTCGGTTAAAATCTAGCTACTTTTGTTAAACAATCTGCTTTTAATGAAAACCGAAAGTTTAAACATTTCTTTGTGAGAACACTTACTGCACTTACTGTATTTTAGTTTGTATGTGTACTGTTTTCTTTGTCGCTAGTGACGAATTTCTTAATTCTTTACCATATTACTGCCTATTTAAAAGGTCGCATTTTTACATTTAAAGTTTTGTAAAGTTTTTTTTGTAAGCCAAGTTCTCTTGCAGTATTTATATTTAATGTTTGCAGCTCTTTGAAAATAAAACTAAGCAAAAACTCTTAAAAATATACTAGATTTAATACATTTTATCAGTATTTATACTAAATTTTAGTATTTTATAATTTGATTTGACGACTTTTTGTCAATCACATTGCCTTTGACGCAATTGTCAAAATATGTTAGTTTTTTTTTAGCTTGAATGTCATTTAGTTCTATGTTAGAATTTCTCGTTTCGGCACGTTACGTTTCGCTCAAAACTTTTCGGTATTTTCCGCAAAATATTCCGGCAACGCACTCAACGCTACATACTCATATCGTGGATTATTGAACAAAAGAGGTTCGAAAGTGCAAGAAAACAGTTTAAAAGAAGAAAAAAAGAAGACAAAAAAACAACAACAAAACGAAGAAGAAAAAATATAAAGAAGAAAATCTTAGAAATGGCCAGTGCTCAATTGGAAAACTTTGAGACGTCGGTTTTCGAGCCAAATAAATTTCTGCAAAGTCGTTTGGAGCTACAATTGCCGTTGTCGCCATTGCAGTCTGCCCATGATCATGGCACACTGGAGATGCAGAAGCAGCGGGAACGGGAACGGGATCGGGACTCGGATAGGGATCATGAACGGGATAGGGAGCGGGATAGAGATCGCGACCGGGAGAAAGAAGCTAGTGTGCCAGACGAACAGAACGAGCAAACATACAAAATCGAATATAAACATCCACTGGAGCATGTCTGGACTCTCTGGTATCTGGAGAATGATCGCTCCAAGCACTGGAAGGACATGCTAAACGAAATAACACAAATAGATAGTATCGAAACATTCTGGAGGTAAGTAAAAGCAGTCCCTCTAAGAACCCCTAATGATTTGATTACTTTCAGCTTGTATTATACAATTAAAACACCTTCGGAGCTCAAGATTGGCAGTGATTACTACATGTTCAAACAGGGTATTCAGTAAGTTGGGCAACCACTCTAAAAAAAATACATTCTTAACCGTTCTTTTCCTGTCTTCTTTGTAGACCCATGTGGGAGGATGAGGCAAATATCAAGGGTGGTCGTTGGCTTTTCACTGTGGGCAAGAGTTCCAAGGACGCACTTGATCGCATTTGGCTGGAAATCCTGCTCATGATGGTGGGCGAGTCCTTTGAATATGCCAACGAAATCTGCGGAGCTGTCGTCAACATACGCGCCAAGAGCAATAAAATTTGTGAGTCCCCGTATCTTCAAGGAATTCTATTTTTCTTGACTGTAATCCTTTACTCATCTACTTTTGCAGCTGTTTGGACAGCGAATGGGACAAACGAGCTGGCCGTTTTAGAGATTGGCTTTAAGCTGAAAACTTTGTTGCACCTACAATCTCACAATCTGCAATATCAACTTCATTCGGATGCCATGTCGAAAGTTAATTCGGGAGTTCGATCTGTATATAGTCTATAAAGAATCGTTTTTTTTTTTTATATTAGTTTTACAGATTAGTGTGTGCAGCAAATGAGTTTGGCGTAATATGCTCATGTCGTATTTCAAAAATATGCATGTTGTATATGAAATTCATTTTAATATCGGAGCCCAAATTGTATATTGAAATTCCAGCAAATTCAGGCAACCATATTTTTGGGTTCTAGAATTATACTACAAATTATTTAAATTGTTTGCCGTAGACTGTAAGGGCATTAAAACTATCCTTTTTATACCCTGTAAAATGTTTTGTATTTTTAATATGGAAGGGTTTAATTACTAGTCCTTAGATTAACACATCCTTTGATGACATCCAACATAATTTCAAATGTCAATGGTTGGAGGACCTTACCAGGAGTGTTTTGAGGAGTGTCCTGTCAAAATGCGCCAGGATACGGCCGAGATATAAGCAATTTTCTAAAAAGGACCTCCGTTTTTAAGCCTCCCTTCCTTGACGTCCTTGCGAATTTGAAAAGGACATATGTTTTTGAGATCACGAGCAACTAAACTATCGATCTGCATTCAAGGATTTCCAGGATCTTTCCAAAAATTTTGCCCTAAAATTCTATAGGGGGTAGCTAAGGAAAATTGTCAAAAAAGGCTTAAATCACGTCTAACTCGGCCATTTTACGGACTATCAGGATGTCCTTTGGAACATAAGTGTATCTCGTTGTCCTTAATATGAATCTACAACAAAAAGGACGAAAGTCCTTACAGGAGCGAAAATAACGTGCAAATTTTGAAAAAGGATTTTAGCCAATATCTTGAAAGTCCTTTGAAGGATCCTGTTGAAAGTGGTGTCAATCGATAGGGTTTGAGCAGGACTATCGACTGGCTTAAGGACATTCAGATCGTCCTTCGGGTTTGCCAGTTATAAGGGATTTTGTGTTTTTGGCCTGTTTCCATGCGATTTTTTAGTGAAAATTTACAAGTTAATGATCCTTAGATGACCCCATAATTTTTTGATACCGATCAATAGAGGGCATCGCCAGAAGTCCTTTAAGACATGTCCTGCCAAAATGTGCCAGGATACGGCCGAGATATACGCAATTTTCTGAAAAGGACCTCCGTTTTTAAGCCTCCCTGCCTTGATGTCCTTGCGATTTTGAAAAGGACATGTGTTTTTGAGATCACAAGCAAATGAACTATCGATCTGCATTCAAGGATTTCCAGGATCTTTCCAAAAATTTTGCTCTAAAATTCTATAGGGGGTAGCTAAGGAAAATTGTCAAAAATGGCTTAAATGTCGTGTAACTCGGCCATTTTAAGGACTATCAGGATGTCCTTTGGAACATAAGTGTATCTCGTTGTCCTTAATATGAATCTACAATAAAAAGGACGAAAGTCCTTACAGGAGCGAAAATAACGTGCAAATTTTGAAAAAGGATTTTAGCCAATATCTTGAAAGTCCTTTGAAGGATCCTTTTGAAAGTGGTGTCAATCGATAGATTTTGAGCAGGACTATCGACTGGCTTAAGGACATTCAGATCGTCCTTCGGGTTTGCCAGTTATAAGGGATTTTGTGTTTTTGGCCTGTTTCCATGCGATTTTTTCGCTGAAATTCCGAAGTGGTTGATCCTTAGATGACCCCATAATTTTTTTATGCCAACCGATAGAGGACCTCGCCAGGAGTATTTTAAGACATGTCCTGCCAAAATGCGCCAGGATACGACCAAGTTATGAGCGAATTGCTTTCAAAATTCCTACGGTTAACAAGATGAGGTCCTCAATCAATGTCGTACGGCATCCAGACAGTCCTAAGGACTCGAAAAGGATATGTGGAGGATAAATTAAACTCGACTACAGTTTTTGTATAGTATCGTGGTTCGTATATTTAAGATTATCATACTCAGTTACATAAAATCTGTTTGGCTGTACGCCACAGCCAAATTTAAACGAATTCATTGAGTATAACATTAATTGTTATATAATTTTTAAAAAATTTACTCAGTAAACATTCACAGCTTTTGTGCAAAGTGGGCGACAAGCCGAAACAAAACATGAAATCGAACCGAACCGATTCAAATCGATCATTCTAACGAGCGATCGCTTGAACGTTTCCAGTATGTGAATGAGATTTCAAGTCACTAATACAATTAGTTACATTATAGGATTATACATTGAACATATAGTTAATTATAGATAGATTTTTTTTTTTGTTTTTAGCATATAGTAAAGAACTATTTACAATTAATAATAGACTTGATTTCGATTAAAAATAAAACATAAATCAATTTGAAATCGCCATTAACGAACGCAAACGCTTCAACATTTGCGAGAGAAATGAAAAGAACTTACGAATTTCTAACTTAATAACTAGGAATCTGATTGGACGCGTGAATTGTTCTGAGATTACATATTCGAGTTTGATTTTGAATAGTTACAGTTACTGTTATCGTTAAAGTTATTGGTATTGTTATGTTGAGAGCACAATTTAAGCGAGTTTTTGTGCGTGCGTCGAGGACGACACAAACAAAAAGAAGACAGTTCAAATGGAATACTCAAAGTGGAGCTAAGCTGTACAGCTTCCCCCGCTAAATTCGCCCCACAAGTGCCTTGTTCTTCCGCGTGGGTTGCACGGACAGCGGTGGCACCACCAACATCTCCGACTGTGTCGATGGCGAATTGCTTCTCATGCTGGAACAATCCTCATCCGCCACTTCCTGTAAATATAATAACCAAATAAGTCTGAGATCTTTATGAGCAACGAGTTCAACTCACGTTAATGTTGGTGCAGCTGGCCAAGCGCATCTGGGCCAGCTGCGAGGCAGGAGTCAAAGAGTTGGTGCTGCCAAATGGCGATGTCATCATGGTGGAAACAGCTCGTTTCAGCTTATTGGGTGTTTTGTTAAAGGAAAATGCACGCCCCACCTATGAAAAACCGAAGGATAATTGAAATAACTAATTGAAATTAGTTGGTAAAGCTACAGTCGAGTGAGCTCACTGTAGAAGACCCTGTAATGGAGGAGAAACTCACCTTTAAACGTGTTTTGGCAGCCAGTTTGAAGGCTTTGCTCAAAGTGCTGACATTAACATCGCTGATATCCACCTCCAGTTCCAGCGAGGTGCGACTCAGCAGCATTTTATCCTGTAGCAGAAAATATATATTCAGTACACCTACTAGTCTAAATGTTAGTGCTAACTTACCGCATCTGTGCGACAGGTGTGGGCTGCAATTTGCATGCAGAGCTTCTTTAGATAGACCAGCTTATCCGTCTCCTCATCGATAATGCTGAAGGTGTATAGCTTCTCCTTATCGCCTCGCTGAAGCAGGCCAAAGGCACGCGGACTGTCTGTGATATCAATGACAAAGCGTATCGTATTCAACGATATCAGCTTGATGTGTTTGTGCGTCTTGGCCGTACTCGGAGATTTGGCCGTGTTAAAGCCACGCGAGCGTCTCTTGCACAACTCAATGGAATCGGAGAATAAATAGAGCAATAAACTGTCGCCACGACCGCTCAATGAATCGGACAGTTCGTTTACCTCACATTTGGAGATAAAGCTACGATTGGAACTGACCAAATGGGCTGGACAACCGTCGATATCGTTGAATATATCAAAGATGGCCATTCTCGACTCCGTCCGACGCTTGTCCTCGTTAATATGCAGTGTGACCTGCTTGATGGCCTTCAGTGCCTCTTCGAGACGAGCATGATCTGCGTTACTCCCTCCCGTGTGCTTCAGTATATCGTTCAGTAGCAGACTAATGCTTGGCAAACGCTGCACGGGTCGTATCATCAGATCCTGCAGACTTTGGCGACCGCATTCGGGCTTTGTTTGGTTGATCTTAAGGAAGGCATGGAAACGGGGATATTCACGATCACAGTACAGGAGTTGCTCCTTCATCTGCTCGTAGAAATTCACATAGGGCGGATAGGCTTTGATGAGCTCATCCCGATGCTGGATTATAATGTCTCCAATGAGGCAATCCTCCCGCCAATTGGCATGCAATTTTCTCAGGTGCTCCAGCATGCTTTGATGCACCTCGTGTATGGGCAGAAAGTTGCCAAATATGGATTTAATCTCTGACTTATTCAACAGCGGATCATTCGTCTCCGCCAGCTCCTCCAGTTTGTTCTTGAACAACTAAAAAAGGAAAACAATTTAGATAAAGATTAGCATTAAAAAAGATTACTCACATTCAATATGGTATCCAGTATGCCCACATAGTTGGACTCTGTGGTGTAAAAGTCCATGAAGTGATTGAATCGCATGGATTTCTTAGTCGGAGTAGCTTCACTTATTTCCGTTTCCACGCCCGGGAGGAGTTTATCATTGTCCAGCTTATCGGGACTGGTTGTGCAATCAAAGAAGCTATTCGAAACGGACAAGAGACCCGCATCAGACACCGAGGAGCGTCTTTTACCTGATCCCAAAGGAGTGCCCTCCAATTGGATGCGCTGTGAGAAACGCTTCCGTTTCCGCTTGTTGAAACTAATGGGCAGCGAGTCCCGACGATCTGTGCTTGGAGTATTCGTAATGCTATCCAAGTACTGCAAAGACATGTACATTATTAGTTGAATTTCTTAATATCTTCGAATATAATACTCACATCGCCGAAAAGATAATCCATTTCGTTGGCATAACCATTCTGGATTGTGTACCAAAACCAATCAGATTTTAGAATATGTGTATTGTGATTCTTTGGCTCCGGTTTCGAGACAGTCGTGTGCTCATCCACAACCTGATTTTAAATAAAATTCAAATGGAATTCCATTAAAATTATTTGCAAATCAAACAGTAAAACTATTTACAAAATGTGAATAAAAATGTTTTGTTTGATTTATGGATTATTAAGTCAAGCGTTTAATTAATTAAATCTATTGTACAGTTCACAAAACGCAGCAACAGCAGCAGTAGCAGCACAATAAATTATAAATATTGCAATTATTAACTATATAGAATCAGAATTCTATAAAAGAAATAGAAAAACAGGTCAAACAAAACATTATTAATGCACATTTTTATACTTTTCTATTCGGTAAAACACTTTGAAACGGCAAAAGAATGATAATAACAAGAATAAGTGAATAGGTAAATAACAGAAAGAAAAGAAATAAATTTAAAATTCCAGAATTCCTTTCCATCTCAATTCATTGTAGTGAAACATTTGTGCAAATATTTGTTAGTTCTTAAAACAAAGCAGAAAGCACAGTATCTTAAAGATACTTTTGTGTGTATGTTGTTCAAATTCTTTCTTCTTCTTTTTGATTTATTAAATATTTATTGTGCTGCTTTTTGGATTATTGTTTTTTGTTGTTGCGTGTGATCGGAAAATAGTGAAAATAGAGTTAGAAAAAAAGAAAGAAAATAGACAATTACCGCACCCAAAATATGACTTAATCTACAACGTAATCATAATCATAACCATAAACAATTAACAAGTAAATTTAGTTTTAATAGCAAATTTGTTAATTTTTGTTTGTTTGAGGTTTTCTGAAAAATGTGCAAAATCCGCAAGCAGATGAAAAGCGGGGAAAATGCGCCGATTTGTGGATGAAAGCGCAAAAATTTAGATAACAGTGACTCAAGTAATTAGTTTGACAAGTCAGAAAAGCATCTTAAAATAAGATTTCAATTAAATAAAGTTCTGTCATTTTCCATGTCAAAACAATTACTTGAGCCACTGTGTAAGCAGCACAAAATGTTTCAATGCAATGAGCGGAGAGGGTGAGAGTGAGAGAAGCGTATGAGAAATGAGACAGAAGAACTCCTAAGCGACAAATTTGTTGAGCCGTTTCAAAGCATTCGTCCCACTGTAAATGTATCTTTTTAGCTGTGGTGGATGTATTTGCATCCTTTCAAGTACCATTTGCATGGGAGGTAGCTCATCTGGCAGGTTCTCGGCTGTTTTGGCACCAGCGTTGTCAATGCTTTTCGTTGAAGTGGATGAAGTTGATGATGATGAGGTTGTGGCTGTGATTAATGTGGTGACTTGAATGGGCAGCAATGAAACCGAGCAAGCAATTGTGGATGATGCTTCATTCGAAGAGAACGTTAGTGAGCAGCTGGCACCAGTTCCTGCTCCTGCTCCTCCTCCAGCTCCTTTGGGTGCATCTCCTCCTCCATTTACTACCCCTCCAGTTCCTCCTCCTCCACCCAGCGGTCCAAAGAGTCGCTTGGCCGTCTTCTTGGTGGCAGAGGCACTACCAGTAGTTGCTCCAAATCGTTGCAACGGTGCCTTGGGGGTCTTAAACCCACTAGCATCCAACTGGAGTCCACACTCGGGAGTCGCCTCCCGCTCCGCACGCCGACTGCTGCTGCTGCGTGTGATGCGTCCACAGATGCTGCGCAGCTTCTCCTTCACCGGCTTTCTTATGGATTCGTTTAGAGTGTTGCTGATGCTGGCCAGCGAGCATATGGAATCATCTGCTGCCTCCAGAGTCTCGCCCTCGCCCAACTGAAAGGCGGATGTGTCAGCGACTGCAATGGAGCTGCGACGTGTGCGTAGCGTTTTGATGATGGGCGTGCGATCTGCTACAAAACTCATGGACCGCTTAAGGGTGCGGGTTATAGAGCCGGTGCGAATGAGCTTGGGTTTCTTAGTGCTCGCAGGTAGAGCAAACGAGTCCACCGACATCAGCGAGACGCTATCGAAGCTATCGCGTTTGCGCTTCAAATCATTCTCTGTGGCCAAAAGATCCTCCGTTTCCATGTCACATTCATTGATGGTTTCTATGGCCAACAACTTGGATTTCAGAATGGGCGAAATACTTTCGGCTTGAGCCTGGAATCCACGGGGGGATTGACCACCACCGGGACTGGTGGGTGTGCCTGCAGTGATGGTTATACTGGGTTGTTCCAGGTATTTCATGCTCTTGGGAGTGCTCGACTGAACATCCTCCGTCTCCCCGTCTGCCTCCTCTGCGTAGTCCGGCAGTGGCAGTTCCTCTTCACGCTGTTCGTCCGCCTCCACAAAGAGACGCTCATCAAAGTGTATATCCTCCGGATCCTCCATTTGATTCTCCTTCTCCAAAACAGGCTGCTCAAGCTCTGGAGTTGTGCTGGAGGAGTGCTTGCTGTGATTGCTGCTGGTGCTGCTGCTGTTGTTGCTTAATTGAGGATTAGTGTTAGTGCTGGGGTTAGTATCAGTGCTAGTAGCTAGACTAGTGCCACAGGTGCTGGCAAAGACAGCGCCCGTATTGGGCATCACCTGTAATGTACACGAGACAAGGAATCAGCCACAAGAAACAAATAAAAACAAACAAAACTTTCAATTTTAGACCAAAGAAAACCCAAAGGAAGCGCATGCAACACTTTTAACAAGCTACTTAAATTAATTTAATTATGTTAACTGCCACCCATTTAGCTGTGGAATGAAAGAGACGGAAAGACAGAGGGGGATAGAGAGAGAGAGAGATCTTTTTACTCACGACATGCGAGCACTCGGGATCATCCAGTTCAGCACAGACGCCTCCATTCTCAAGCAGCACATCGACCATGTGTTGATGTTCCTCCGAGGGGAAGCCAAAGAAACAAATCTTCTGACCCTCGAAGGCCTTCAAGCGATGCGCCTTTGTGAAACTGTCCTGCGTCGCCTCCAACTCGGGCGAGTCTCGTGCGGCCCAAGCCGCAAAGACCCAGGCGGGTCGCACCACCGTCAGCCGAAAGGTTTTTGCATATCTAAACAAAAATAATTACAAAGCTTTGTTAATAATTGTGTAGTTGAATGACTTCTGTATTACAGACTATAAAGACAAACTCCACTACTTACTGATACTTTTCGCCGCCACTGTGATTGCATATCAAATGCGTGGTCTTTGTGTTCAAATCCTTCTTGATGCAGCCGCCCATGGAGTGTATGAGATTCACCAGCTTTGTCTGTAAAATATGATAAATTTTAGAACACTATATAGAGCAGGATCTGCATGATCAGACACTCACCAGCTCATCCTTTTTACGAATGCCCGTGAAGCAGGTGACGACGCCGCGCATTGCGTAGTTGTAAATGGGCCGAGTGTTTTGGCCAAGAGTCTGCTTCTTCTCGGCGGCATACTTCAAAGCGGGTGGACCCAGAATACTGTAAGAGGAAGAGGAAGAAAGATAGAAGAGTGTGTGAGTGAGTAAGCAGACTATTAAATATTTATGTGGCACACTTTTGAATTATGCAAGGTTGTAAAATGTTTGTGTCTAGCCTTTTTTTTCTTTTTGTTTTTAAAGCACTTTTTATGCCCCCAATTGACCTTGACGATAATCCGGCCATATTTCACTCGACTCTTGATCGGTCGATCGCTTTAAAGCGCTTTCCAATTGTAATCGAGCGCAGCAACCGTGCGATCAGGCCATCTACGACAGACTGCAACAAGATCAGTCAAGATCAAGCAAGTCGAGCGACACGAACAGACAGAGACAGAGGTATGGATATAGCTATAGCTATAGGTACAACTACATATATATGGCATATGCATGTGCACACACGCGACACCTGGTGGCAATTGGTAGGCATGTAAACAACAATCAAAATGTGAACTTTGCCCCCCGCTCTTTGCGCTCCAACAGTGATGAGCTATAGAGCTAAAAAAGCTAAAGCATCCAAAGAAAAAAAAGCTTAATTACAGTAAAACAAAAGAAAAAGCTAGAATGGACTGAAAAAAAGCTAATACGGCAGCACTGCTCTCTGCAGTTAACAGTCTCCAGTCTCTACTAGAGACAGATCGAGAGATGGAAAGTGATCAATTCTGTTTAAGGGTCTTTTGTTTATGACTGAGTGAGTGCTCCCAAAGGGAGCGTCCAACTGGTCCACACGAAACCGGAAGTATTCATAAACAAATCAATCGAGCGGAAGTGGGCGGATTCTTCTGATTTTTCTCGTACTGTCTCTGCTACCCTCTTCTTCTTCTTTCTACCCTCTGAGTGTGTTTATATTTATGAAATATAAACATATATTTTTTAAATGAGCCAAGCAACACAAAATATTGCAAATTAATTTATGTACATACATTGCATTCATCATCACTCATTCATTCATTAATTTATCCATTTATCCATTTTAACGTTAACTCATTCACTTATTTTTGTGGCTAGAATACTCCCTGAATCTGCCCATCAGAAATACTTGGGCAACAAAAACAATGAGCAATAATCTTAAAACAGAAAACAGCAATAAACACTCGTTCGGGAATTCCAGGAAACATTTTTAAGAATAAATAAATGGGGATTATCATTAAAGAAAATCACAAGAGATTGACAGATCACATAAGGAATAGTTTGATATTATTTTAAGTATAATGAGTATTTAAATACTCTATTTAAAGTCTTGAGTATTTGAGTCATCAAAAAAATACAAGTTTATGTTTAAAAAATAAACTTTTTCCTATTAATTTTTCATTCAAATTTTCACACAATTGCTAAGAATTTTCCCACACTCAATCAAATTTATTGGGTCCTTACCAAAGGTTACAAATTTCCATGTGCAGCACAAATATTTAAACAAACTTTCACTTTTCTTTTCTTTTCTAGTTTTCCTCTAAACATCAACTGAATAATTATAATGAAAATTAGTTGTAGGAAACACGCGTATTTTATTGTGGGAAACTCAAGAGATTTTCCGATTCTAACGGCGCGACTAAACAAACACAACTGTTTTTCATTTTCTTTTTTTGGGGAAAGAAAATGCCGAAAATGCGAAGAACAATTTGTGACTGAACGCAATACGAATGAAAACTTGTGGAAAATAGAAAATACAATTTGGATGGGCACACACACACACACATACAGTCGGGTGCCAAGTGTCATACACACAGAGAGAGAGCGAGAGAGAAAGAGAGAGAGAGAGTGTGTGCTTTTCTCACTCAAGTGCTTTCTGTAAGCTGCGCAAACATTTAAAAGAATTTAGAAAAGAGATGACAAAAGTGATTAATAAAGCGAACGACGACAGGTGAATTTATGCAAATATTTGGATATTAATTGTATCTAAAATGTGTGCAGATAGATAGAAAGATACATAACTATATTTCTTGGGAATTTTCTTTGTTTTGCTTATTGTTGATCAAGGAAAACCCAAGATGATCGTCGCTTACTCAAAGCACAAAAATGCGAAGAAGAGCAAGCGCACGACCGATATATACCCATTTGTTTTTCCAACTTCGCACACACCCATTCCACCCTCTTCACTGGGTATACACAAAGATCCCGATAATGAAGATCTGTCTGCCTAAGATAATGAGCTGCTGATGACCTCCGAGTTGTGGGCAATCCGTGGTGGGAACAAGTTGCTTGTGTTTTGTAAAGTGCGCTGATCTTTTGCCCCCCACAAAACAGCAGCAAAAAGAGACAGTGAAAGACAGAGAGAGATAGAGAGGGAGAGGGGGAGGGAGGGGAAGAAAACCAATCGAACTTTGCGAGGGTCAAAACTATAGAACAGTCAATGACAGCAGTCTTCTGCCAGCCACTTCTGCCCCCACAATTAATTAGCTGTTCAGAAACTTATAAATTATAAACATATACATGTACATACATATATATATATAGATGTATATATACACGCATATATCAAAAAATATAAGCCATAATAAAAATGTATATATAAATTTATTTATTTTGCGTTTTTTTTTGTTATTGTGTGTGAATATCTTCAAGAATTTCCGACTCGTTGGCGACGTTTTCCACACTTTTCACGCTTTTCACAATTTCTACGCCTCTTTGACATCGTGTATTCCCCACATAAATATATATTCCATACATATTTTATAGAGAATCTTGGCGCCAAACGATTGCAGCAATCTGACGCATACCCCGCCCCAACGTCCCCTAGCAGAGAAGGGGAACACCACCTCTGCCCTGTAATCAAACGACTCATTTCGATTTCATTAGAAATACGCAAAGATTTTCAGCTTAACGAATTCCTTTCCTTTGAAAATTCTACAAAATTTTAAAATTTTCAACATTTATTGTTTTGAATGTCGCCAAATCGATGAATGAAAGCGCCCCAAAATAGGCAATGTCGTCGAGTGCTCCAATGATTCAGAGATCATCCACTATATACTATATACACAGCGCAGATCGGCGGAAAAAGCTAAATACCGGAAAACAACAGCTGCAAAAGAAGCTAAAATTTAGCAGATTCCTAAACGTTTATAATCCACAAAATTAATTAATTTTTTATGTTTAAACAAGAAAGATAAGAAGAAATTTTTAACTTATAATCAAGCTAAATTTTCCATTTTCCAAAGTTTTCGAGATTTCAGATCTGGCGGGAAAAACTCCAACAAGGCAACACTGAGTTGAACACAATATAAAACAATTCATCTTTATATATAAACATGTTGCCAAATAGCAATTAACAAGATCTTTTGTGGCATATTATTTGTATGCGTTTAAAGTGATCGTTAAAAGTATGTGCATACAAGCATGTGAATGTGAATGTGAATGCCATTCACGGAATTTTCTCAATCCAATTTGTACTCCCCACCCCTCCCACACCCCTTTTGGGGTTTTCACAGGAAGTACTACACGCAAGTTCTTGGTAATTTATGCATTTATTTTTACAACTTTTCAGATCTTTCTCCCGACGCAAAGGTTATGTAAAGTGGTTCCAGACTCTGGCGAGGAATTCAACCAAATTGAGGGCAATAAAAGCTTAAGGAGCTATTTATTAAAGCACAATGATTCCAGAACCATAATACTGAAGCTTCATTGAGAAAACTAAATGTGTAAGTTTTGAAAATGTACACAGAAAAAAATCTGGTATCAAAAGTAAACCAAGTGTTTTTTTAAGGGGCTAAAGAACTGTTTTAAAGTTCTTCATGCTGGAATTCCGGACTAATTAAGATATGAAATAATGAGGAAAATAAGTTTTCAGAATAAAAACAAATTAAATATTGAAAAAGTTATAAAAGTTAAGCGAAAACAACTTAAAATGCTGAAATTTTCTATGACGACTTGGTTTTAAAAAAATTCAAAACATTTTCGAAAGCAACTTTTAGCTAATTAGGGATTATTTTTAGTGATAAATGTATTTTGGGCAAAGTGTCATAAACTTATTGATCAACTTACTATATTTATACCCATGTTATATGCAATCATATATGTATATAATAAGTATTTTTACCACTAACCGAAAACAATTTTATGTGCAAAATAATAACAATAACAAAAAATAAAACGAAAATTAAGAAAATAGAAAACATGAATGAAATTTTGGCAAATAAATAATAATGCTATAGAGGTGGGTGTACGGGGAGGTGTACGAGAGGGGGCTGATCAGTTAGCTTCCGTTTTGTGATGCTCTTCTATATCTTTACATGTTTTGTGCGAAAAGACACCAAAAACAAATTATGATGTTTAACATGAAAGCAAAAGCAAAAAACGAAAAACGAAAAGCGAAAGAGAAACAACTTAAGCCGCAAGAAACGCATTTGGTGACCTTGAACACGATCATAAATAAATGAAATTAAAAAATAGTAACAAAGACTGTGGGCGAGAGAAGCGACTTCAAAAGACCCTGTACTTGTGTTGGTAAAATTATAGTTCGAGTTTTATAGAATTACCAAAATCAAAATAAAGTGTCGACAGATTTCTCTTTGAAAAGCTATAGGATATAGTCTATCGATTCAAACAAATTTGCAGCTTCTACACCGTTTAAACATAAAGATGTTCTTAAAATAAGCATTTTAGTCAAAAAAAAACTTTAAATTCTGTTAGTTCCTCTATTCAGCATTATTTTCCTAAATTTAGTAAACACTTTGTGCCAGGTTAAGGTACAGGGTCTAAATATTATTGTTAATCACTAATGAGGCACATGAAGAATGTTTGCTTGTAGTTTCTGTCGTTGTCGTTGTTGTTGTTGCTGTTTTATTTGAATTGTTGCCATTACTGCGCAGCGGGTAAATTAATCAAGCGTGGCGAATTATGCCGCAAGTTCCAAATTTGACAACAATTTGTAGCAAATGTGCAAAAATACCGCTAGCAGGGGGCAGCACTACACTACTAGGGGGAAGAGGAAGCACAGAAGAAGGGTGCAGAAAAGTCAGCAGCTTTTTCTGCTGTCAATCTCCCACAAAAGTGGGTGACAGGGGAGGAAAGGGGGAGTGGCTAAGAGGAGGGAAGACCGTGCGTGTTCTCAATTTCATTTTTGAAATTTTGGCTGCTGTTTTAGCTCCACTCGTGTCACTTATTTTTCTTTTTGCTGTTGGCTTCTGTCGTGTCCAATTTGTTGACATTATTGTCGAATATAAATAGATCTATTTTAGTAGGTCCAAAACTCACCATTCCTTCTGCTTGTGTATGACATCAAATATCTCGCTCTCAAAGTCCTGCAAAACGTAGAAAGTACGCCATTCCATGTCATTAATCAGCTCCAGACCCGTTTCCGAGAGTATTACGGGCATTCCAAAACTCTCTGCCGCCTGCACAGTAGCGGCATCTTTACCGGCCACGCCCACCAAACAGATGCGTGTGGGCAGTTTGGCCATAATGGACATTTCTGTGGGGGAAGGCAAGAAAAATTAAGAGAATTAGCAAAGAACTAAAAGAAAGTCATTAGTGTGTGTGTGTGTGTGTGTGTGTGTGTGTGGGTGTGTGGGTGTCCGTGTGTCTAAATTTAAATCAAGATTATAATGGCTAAGTGCAGGCAAAGTCATAAGACAAAGCGAATGGGTTCCCTTCGACTATAGCATACCCTTTAAGACAGGAAGTAGAATTAATCATATACAATATTGATAAACTTTTAATTAAATCATATTACTATGTACAGATACTTATATGACACACTGTATACTGCAAAACTTTCGAAATATTTAAATAATACATTTTCAAATCACATATAAATTAGTTTAAACCAAAAACGCACTAATTTTATAAAAAAATATATAAAATATAGTTTATTAGTTCGACGTCACCTTCAACCTATTGAGTATCTTTAAGAGATAAACAGACCAATAAATTTGAGTACTCTTTGTTTTCGAGTGCTAAGAGCCGCTAGAGGAGAAGGCGTCTCATTAAAAGTTTGCTTCTATGATTTATGGCCATCACTTTTTGTTTGTTTATGCAAAATTGCAGCAGAAACAAAATGAAAATGTGAACGATAAACAGAACTACGAACGAGAAGGAGAAGAAGAGGAAGAGGAAGGCGTGGGGACGAAACTTTGAGATCTGTCTCGCTCTCTCTATCGCTCTATCTCTCTCGCTCTGAAGGGCAGATCGATCATTTAGCAGCATTTTGTGAGCTGTTGACATCAATTTTAATTGTGATCACCAAGTGATGATTGTTCGGGATATTATCAGTGCTGTTATAATAGCCTTTTTTCATTCAAGCTTTTATTTAACTTATTTTATTATTTATTTTATTTCTTTAGTATAAATGATTTTTGATGTTAATTGTTTCAGAATTTTTTAATTAATTATAAACTTATATTTTTCTAGATTATCTGTGATCAATTGTTGGCATCACTGTTAGTAATTATTATTATTATTATTGTAGTTGTAGTTCTCTCTACGTCGTAGCCCTGGGTTCCCCTTGCCGCGTACCACCCCCCTGCCCCCTGTGACCTTCACATCATTGCCAGCTTCTTAGTTTTTGACAAACAGAAAACGATGCAAAAGGAACAGAAAAGAAAAGAAAAGAAAAGGAGAATTCAGTCGCGTCACCCACACGAGCTCAGTCTTTTTACACAGTAATGTTGCTCAAGTGCATTTAATTTTCCCGGCACTTTCCCTCCTCCTTCTCCTACTCAATCAGCCCCTGGCCACTATTGCATAGTTGGTGCATTAATTTTATCCAGAACTGTGCGGCTGTAACCGATGCCAAATTGCGCTTTTGTATCTCTGCCGCTTGAGACGCGTCGCACAATGGGCAAAATCAAGGTTATCTACCATTTAAAATCGTTACTTTAATTAAAATGGAATACCAAATTGGTTGTAAAATGAGAAAAGGGAGTGAAGGGAGCGTAAATAAATTAAATAAAATTTAAAAAATTGTTTATTTATCAAAAATGTCAGCACTTCTCTAATATAATACTTGACAAAAGCTTTGTTTGGCCCACTGTGCCATCATCTGTGGCACTTGTGCAATTGAGCAAAGTCCAGACTTTCCCCTTCTCTTGCTCACATAAAGAGATGCAAGAGAGAAACAGGAGTGTGAAGAAGGAAGAGGAGGAGGAGGAGAAAAGAGATGAGGAACAGATGTAGATATGCACTCGATGCTGCTGTTGTTGTTGTCGTCGCCTTATGACGCATGGAATTTTTAGAATTATCTCTTTATAAACACGGTAAATTTCTACAATGGAATTTTTTTGTTTTTTGTTTTTTGAGCTAGCTGCATTATTTGAAATATATAATTTAATAGTGTTTATAAAGGTATTAAATGGTTGAGGAATGCATCGCATGACATGAACTGAACTGAACTCACTCTCCCTCTCTCTCTCTTTCTCTCTCTGTCTAATGTCATTATTATTGTGAGTCAAGTTTTGAAAATCAACAATAATTGACATAATGATAATGATAGCAAATCACACTTGTCAACTGAAAAAATCACACGACTAACTACACTGAAAGTTATTGTTATTGGCCAGGTTTATAAACGGTATAGCCGATTTACCGCTGAAATAGCCCAATTCAAAACTGAATCACTTGAAATATTGATTTCGCCCACACAACAAATATATAAATAATAATAATGGTACTGTATTCAGTTGGCTTTAATTACATTCGAATGAAATGGAAAAGTATTTTGCAAAACATTTCAAACTGTCTCAAAATCGAGCAAGTATAGCGTTACATACAGAAGATTTATATATAAACAATATAAATCAAGTTAATTCCTACATAATTTTCTATAAAAATTCTGATTATTTTCAAGATGCCATTAATTTGAGAAAGAATCCCAAAAAGCTTTGTATATTTAAATGATTTGAGCAATACGCTTGATTTATTTTATAATACAAATACTTTATTTTGGAAGAATTTATTTGCTTCAATAAAGCGTTTTTCTCTTTGCTTGAACGCAAACATTTTTTCCGATTTCTTTAATAAATTTTTCATTCGACCTAACCTCATTTCAGGGGAAGTAGTGAACCTCTGCATACCTGAACAAATCCCCGTGATCCTTTAGGCTTGAAATAAATACTTTTTCGTACCTGTGAAATCCTCATACACCTGACAGAGTGCTGCCTGTTTGAGATTTCTCTGCTTGACTTCCTCCTGCGCCGCGTAGGTGAAATATGTCCAAGCCTCACGACGAACCGTGACGAAATTCTTCGGCTTTTTCTTCTGGTGGAATTGGACAGAGCTTGCAAGTGGCAAGTGCAACATGACGATGCGTCCGACGTTAAGGGATCAAACTCTGAATTGCAACTAACGAATTTTTGGCATGAAAACGCCGAGCAGTCAGGCGAGAAAGCCACAGGTGTGTGTATGTGTGTGTCGGCCCCTGCAGAGGGAGGAGAGAAGCAAGCAGAAAACGTACACACACGCACACACATTTAACATGCAAAAGGGCATAAGTGCGAAACAACCTCACAGGTGGTCACTGACCATGGGAATGGAAATAATTTGCATTTGGGAATATCCCTCTCTTCTCTTTGCATAAAACATCCTCTCTTCAGGACAACCTCTCAAGTGACGACTACCTATGGAAACCGGCAGGGGAAGAGGGAATTAGATTGTTATAGGGTAACACTGGTCGACAGTCATTTGTTATTTGGGAATTTCCTTTTACCGTTCACTCTCAAAGTCTTTTGCTTCTCGCTGGCCCACTGCCAAAGACGTGATGAAAAACTAATTGAATGGCATTTGCTGCTGCTTTTGGCATTGCCTACACACGTTTTATTTTACTCATTTTTGTGTCAAATGGACTCATCAAAGTGGAATCTTGTAATAAAATTATGTTTGTCAAGCCTTGACGTAGTCTTTTTTTGCGCTGACCTGAGAGACAGAGACAGGGAGACAGACCTTCGCGTCGGCGTACATCTGTGTTCACTTACACACACACATACAGAGAAACATACAAATGTATGCGTGTAAGAATGCCATTAACATTGAAACAACAGACGAGACGGACGAACGCATTGGGCATGTGTCCTCTGTTAATCAAATACCCGGAAAGAGGGAAGAAGCAGGGAAAGCAGGAACTGAAATCGTGGTAGGTAATAATAATAACAAAACCGAAAGCAAAAGGGAGAGAAAGAGCGAGAGTGCGCAACCAAGTTAAATTTCGGCTCCTACCTAAGCAAACAACGCACACACACACACACTCAGAGACGAGCAGGATTGATGTTTCGGCGACTGCGCGTTGTTGTTGCTTTAAGCGCCTTTGGTTCTTCTTGTTGTTGTTATTGCTTGGTACAGTGCCGATAGGTGAGCAGGGGTAATGGTACTGTGCGAGGGGTGCAAAATATTTAGCACAAATTTTTATGAGCGTTCGGCTGCCATTGACAATATTTAAGAATATGCTACACACCGAAATAAATTCAGAAAGTAGCTTAAAATTCCCTGACGCGTTGTCGCCGTCTTTTTTTAGTACTACAACAAAAAAAGTATATATTTTATTTATCTGCTGTTAGTGACACTTTTTATGTGAACGCTTAACGCCTGCTGTGGACCGACATTGAAAATTAAACCCAAAAAAAAAAGTAAAACACCAAAAATATTTCGCGACAAGCAGCAGCTGTTCTTCCCCCATCCCATTCTCTTTTGCTTCAAACGTTTGAGACTCACCTGTTTTTGATTGTTCCTCAATAGTTTCCATTTCGTTTGAATTGCATTAAATTTGGTCAGAGACGCCACTCACACTTACGCACTCACTCTCACACAGAAACGAATATGCGTTCTTTTATATTATTTGTAACTTTTTCTGTTTAAGTTTCTTTGTTTTCTTTTTTATTTTTGAATAATGGTTTGTTTGCTATGTTTTACTCATTTCTTAAAAAAGCATTTTGCCTGTTCCATTCCATCTTTGTTTTCTCAACAAGTAAATTGAACAAATGCTTTGGTCAATTAAAATGAGGCGCGCAAAAAAACACAGTCACAGTTTACACACATGTACAGAATCTACTAACACACGCACACATACGCCGCACACTGGCATTGATCGACAAACTCCAGTCGGCGTCCCTTTTTTTGTATCACTTTTCTTGCTCAAATTTTTAATTCTTCTTAGTGAATAACTAGAAACACACGCGATTAATTGCACAAATGTCTTTTGTAATTGTTATACAAATAATTACACTGCGCCTAGTACGTGTTTAAGTTCACTTGGCTTTCTATGCAGCGCGTCGGCATTAAAAATCAAAAAATCAACGGCCAAACACGTCCGGTCGCACGGCTGTTCGTCTCGCTTTATTTTACATAAATGTTAACGCTACTCCCGCTTCCACTCAAAAATGCTCTGTTAAAACACTTATGTTAATGCAGTGTTATTAATAAGACACTGTTAAACGAGGGATTCGAAAATGTTATCGATAATATGAACCTACACAAATAAAATGCAGCGTTCAAATTTAAAAAAAAAAACACTACTTTTTAAGGAAAATATAAAACATTTATTTTAATTGTTATTTATTAGTTTGGTTACACTAACCAGTGGCGCCAGAACAAAGCTATTATCGATCACTCGAGCAGTGTTGTCATACGTATGAAAAATACAAATAATAAACAGCAGGCAACACTTGTTGCTGTGACGTCACACACACAAACGCACACACACAAGCGCAGTTACGTCAATGCAGCAATATGCCCAGCAATCTGTCAAACAACCCACCACCAACACTAACTAAACTGACATTTCATCAATAGGTCCATACATAATTCTGTCATTTTTTCACTTGGTCGCAAATGCACAAGAAATTGGCTACAGCATAAGTTGTGCCGCCGTTAAGGAACAGTGGGCAAAAAAAAAAAACAACAAACAACAAAAAAATAACAAAAACAAAAATAAATAAATAAATGCTGCACCAAGCGCCGCCGCCGTCGTTGCCGCAGCACAGCAGCATGAAAATCATGTCGGGGGCAGAGGAGAATCGTCATTACCTGCGTGCCTTCATTCAAACTTATCGCGAGATGCCCGTGCTTTGGGACACTTCTCTGCGGGATTACACGAACCGGGAGAAGAGGGCGGAGGCGTACCAGCGTCTGGTGCCCATCTATCACTATCTGAAGCGGGATGCAACCGTCGAGGACGTGAAAAAGAAGATCAACACGCTGCGTACCAACTATCGGAAGGAGCTCAAAGTGGTCGAGAGCGCCATGAGATCGGGTAACCTCCACACGCCACGCTGCTGGACCTTCCAGGAGCTCGACTTCCTGCGCAACACTGAGAAATTTCTAGCCGTCAATCCGACGTTCAAGAACGAACCAAACTTTTCGTTTAGCGAGAATTCAAGCTCGTTTCTGGAGCAGCACACCAGTGTTTATCCGTATCGCAGTGTGCCTGGTCAGACGCCAAATATCTCCGAGATGTTTCACAAATCCTTTGGGCATGTGCAGAAAGTAGATCCACTACCTCCCCCGCCACCACCGCCTGCAATCCTTCCGCATCCACAACAGGGCGATTATGGAGCCACCAAGAGGTTACGACAGACTCCGCCCTGCAGCGGAGGTGTCGGCTCCAACAGCAACAACAACCACGCCTCGTCCTCTTCCACAACGGGTACAGCTACAGTAAGCACTCACAACACGGATGAGCTGCTGAACATTGCCTGCGAGTATCTGGCGGGCACGTATCCCGAGGAGGAGTCCATCGCCCGCACCTGGACGCACAAGCTGAAGCGTCTGCCACGGGAGCAGCGTCTGCTAGCGGAGCGTTTCATCAACGAGATTCTGTTCGAGGCGGAGTCGAATAATCTGCATCGTGGATCCGTTCAGATCAACAATAGCTTTGAGCCCTATGTGAGATTTGAGGAGACTCCAGCGTGTCACGAGGAACAAGACAAATCCCAGAGTCCCAGCGTCCACACATCCTCCGAGTCGACGCCCAAGCCAAGTGCGGGTACGGGTGCAGGAGGAGGAGGAGGAGGCGGCGGAGGAGCGGGCACAGGCGCTGGAGGCGGTGCACTCAATGAGACAACCAACGGGGGAATTAGAGAGTTCTAAGGATTATTATTAATCAGTGTAGTATTATTAAGTGTTATTCAGTTTTTATGGACACAGAGATTAAGATGACGATGAACACGAACATTGACATGGACATAATGTATTTGGTATATTTGAGATTCACGCGGAGCACTCAATCTAGACGATTGTACTCCACGAGATTGCGCGTTAGCCAGACATAAGGAGACGCGCCCGCCAGGAACAGGCAAGCTCCGATCACTGGTCTATGCAGGATCCAAGCCACGGCCGCAATGGTCAGCGCCAGTGAGAATGCGATGATGAAGTTTCCCGTCACAGGGAAACGCGAATCGGGCGCCAGCGCAATCAACAATGGCACTCGAAGCACTGCATCCACATTTTAGATTAAAGTAAAACGTTTATAAATAGAATCAATTGGTCTAATTGTCAGTTTCTTGGGAGGATTACTACTTACATATGACGCGCAGTAGCTTGGAGTTACAGGTGACGCCAAAGAAGATCAGGAGCCAGCCAACGAATCGCCACCACCAAGTATGCAGCGCCTGAGCTCGATACTCCAAACGGAACATTTCCGGAGCACTGATCTCACCTGGATAAACCAGAAGCACGGACACTCCGCGTGTCGTCACATACGGTTCCACCTTGTTGCCCTTCAGTCGGCCCACAATGCTGTACATTTCACCCTCCATTCCGGAGTACGAGAAGAGTATGCGTAAATCCCCAATCTCCGGATTGAATACATCATTGGTATGGTAGTACAAGCCCAGATGAAGCTTGATGCTGCTGTCGTCTGGACGTATATCGGACGTCAGCTCATGGTAGTCATCGAATTTGTGCTTCACCTGGGCGCCTAGCTCGTATTTGCCAATGTAGACGGCGTCGGCGACTTGGACATTGCTCTCAATGGGGAAACGGGAGGGATTTGTGTGTCCACGGCGATGGTGAAAGTTGCGAGAGTCTATGAGCTTATCCCGCCAGTCGCGGATATAAAAATAGCTTCGTGAACCTGCCTCAACGCCTCCTACGCCCACATTCTCGCCAAAGCTGTGCTCAACCGACTCCTCGATCCATTGATACATTTGGACTCGTCGCCGCAACTTCACGGCCATTAGCTGTATGTTGTAATCGGGCTCCGTTAGTGGTTCACCGCAGATAATGGGACCCGTTAGATGCACAATACGATTTTCGAAGCTTTGATCCTGCTCCTCCTCGTTAAACTGCATCGAGTAGACATCGGCGTAGGCCTCGTCTAGGGCGAGCATTGTGTGCACCGCGCGTCCCTCATTCCAATAGAGCACAACGCTACCGGCTGCGAAGAGCAGCAGACCAAAGGTCGAGATTAACCAGTGAGCGCGGTAGGTCTCGATTAGGTTAGCCATGTTAAATATACATTTAAATTATAGTCGAACAGCAATTAATGCTGTGTGTCTACCACTTTTTGCAAATTGCAATACAACACTGCACAGTCACAGGCCGTCAATAAGTCGAACGGCGTTCATATCTAACAGCTGTTTACCGTTTGCACTAGCAATAGACAGCCAACATTTCAGCATTGAACTTTAAACACAAACACACAACACACACAGCTAAAAAAAAATTAAAATAAAATAAAATTCAAAGCAATAGTTTTGCCAGGTTGCAGACGCCGTCAACAATGCAGAGAACCAATTGGGCGCTCAGGTGAAGCACAGGCCGCAATTAAACCGCTTTTGAAACGCCGTTAAAAAACTTCAAACAGCTGTAAATTGCATGCACTTATCGATAGGCAGCCAACAGCTGTTTGACATTCAAGCATCAAACTTTTTTAACACAGACACATAAGAAAATTTTAAAAAAAAATGTTTAGCAATAATTTAGCCGATTATCAGTTCACAAAGGAGTTTAAGCATGGAAAATTTAGTTCAGTCTACAAAGGAAATTACACGGTCAACAATCGTGTCGTTGTTATTAAAAAGTTCTCGCTGGAAGAGGAAAATGACGCAGAACTAAAGAAACTTTTCGCTGAAGTTTTATGCTGTCGTCAATTTAAGCACCCGAATATCAACAGGATTCTGCACAGTTTTATATCGGACATGGATGTGTTCATCCTCTATCCGTACATGTGTTTTGAAACGTGCCAAATACTACTCGATAGCATTTTCACAAACGGTTTTCCCGAGACACTGATCGCCCTTATCTTTCGGGACGTTCTCTCCGCTCTTTACTACATACACTCTAATGACTTTGTCCATGGATCGGTGAGGGCCAGTCACATATTACTAGACAGCCAGAAGGCGGTATTATCAGATTTCCATGAGAGCCGCAGCTTCATTCAGCACGGCCAGAAGAAGAGCGTTCTTCATGGCGTGTCGCAGAGGAAGCACCTCAATTGGGCTGCTCCCGAAGTTTTGGATCAAAATATCAGGGGATTTACTGAAAAGTGTGACATTTATTCGGTGGGAATAACGGCATGCGAAATGGCTAACGGTATTCAACCATACATCGAGACACAACCCACACTCATGTACACTGAAAAGATACGGGGTAATGTGCCCTCATTATTGGACACATCGACATACTCAATGCTTCTGGACGATCAGGGAAAAATGCCATTCGAAAACCCAACAGCAAGACGATCCTATGAGATTTATAGGCAACGTGTACTAACTGATGATTTCCATCAGTTGGCTGAGATTTGTTTAAATCGAAATGCGGAAAATCGTTGGAGCGCCAAAAAATTAATGACTCACGCGTTCTTCAAGCAGTGTAGACACTCTTCCATCTCAGATCACATCAAGAAATGCCGCTCGGAGCTGGAGAATACTGCCACAACGGACGAGGAACCCATTGGTCTCCACGATGATCAGGAAACGACGTCCAAGTCTGAGGAAGTCCAATGGAATTTTTAAATGTGTTCGATTTGTAATAGGGTAACAATAAATAAATAAATAAATTATTAATATATATACAGACAACATATAAACTATTGATTCTACTTTAACCAGGGACCCGGGGACTTTTATAATTAAAGAAAATAATAATAAATTTAAAGCTTTGTCAATGCGATTATAAATTGTTTTTCTTTGCCTGTTTTTCAGTTGAAATCATTAATTTATTTCACATAATTTACTATATTATAAATATGACTTTATTTACAGTATTATATATATTTATTTTTATATATGTTTATGTTTTTGTTAAAGTTTTTATAAATATTTAAAGTTATGCTTCGAAGCCAAAGCCAATAAATTGCATTTAAATATATATATAGCTGTATTTTTTAATAATGTCTCCCATAAATATATTTATATGTAAATGTGCTTGATAAAATAAAATATCACTTGGCGCCTTTTAATAACAAATTAGAAATTAAACGGAAACGGAAATTGAAATTGAAACTGAAACTAAAACAAGGAATTTATTTTTGTTTCCTTTTGGTTTTAATTTTTATTATTAAACAAATGAATAACAACTAAAATTAAAATTATTTAACAAATAACTATTTAGAAATTGCTTAATATTTGCTGTCGTTTCGCTTGTTAACTTACAAATTATACAAAATTCAACTAAATATTTTTGGACAAACATCACGCACAAAAAAATTATAGTATAATTAAGTATTAAGGTTTCTTGGGCATTTGTTAAGACTATGGTTATAAAACATAACTTGTTAAACTGTCAGCAGAGCGCATAAAATGTACAGTTTGAAATCTTAATATTTATAATTTATATATTTGTTACATTTAGCGTTCTATCACTGACAAATAACGATTATTTCCAACTAGATATAGAATTTATTTTTGCATTTCTTTTTCTTTAAGTGTAGTTAGCTAATTTGCATATCGTATGTGAAGCATCATTAATTAATAGCACTAAAATTTCTTCTTTTTTTTTCTTGTGTATGTTTTTCTTTAACTAAAGTGTCAGTTAGTTTGGGGTTTAACTATGGTTAGCAACTAAAATTAAGGTTTCGATTTTAGTTTAGGTCGGTTTCCATAACTGTTTTTAGTTTTACTATGTGGACTTAAAACAAAGTTCAATATTAGTATTAATTAAATTTAACGTTGACTAACATGCCACACAATTAAATAACTCTTATCGCCTCGATTCTCAATTGTCTGATTAGGTTCCAGTTGAATACTGTTCTCCATGTCATTGTCATCTGGAAAAAATGTCCATAAAAATACCAAATTAGTAATTACTTAAATGGGTTAATTAATTAATAATATGTGATTTGTGTTTGCAGCAGACACAACTACAAAGGATCGGGAATATATATAGCTATTTATATATTACAGTAAAGTATAGTAGAATTTCTTTTATTAGATTTGTTTAGTTTGCTGCACAACTTTTTAGTTTCAGTTTCTCAAAGATTTAGTTTGGTTTAGTATTATTTCCTATTTGTTTTTAAAGCCAAAGTTTTCAAATATTATTTTCAATTAAATTATATTGTTAAATAAAAAGCGTAAAGTGCATAAGACAAAAAAATACCATTAGAAGTTAGACACCGCGCTTAAAGTTTCTTAGTCGCTCCGGCTAAAAAGTTGTATAGAATATTAGATTAAATTATGGTTTATAAGGCTGAGAAATAAATCGATATTTTGAAAAAACACTTTAATAATCATTGAAATAATCGAAAATTGCTTTTAAAAATATCGAATTTACCGAATTTTCTTTTTCCAGCTCTACTTTGCGAAGTTTTAAATTCTTATTTACAAGAGCGGAGATATTTTTCATATAATTGTTCCCTTATAATTGTATATTGTTGCAAATTGAGAAGGACATTTTACAAGGACACCACGTGTGTTAAATAACTATTGGTGCAACTGTGAGAAAGTGCTTAAATTATATACAGTAAACTTTGATTTGGACAATTGCATAAATTCCCAAACTTGTGAACTTTTCCTTTTTCTTATCAACTGTATAAAAAAGTGTGGAGGGAAGTGATAACGAAAAAAACATTAAACATAAAGTTGGCATAAACCTTTGGGGATCTCTTTGGATCTGGAATCAATTCAGCTCTGCTAACTGGGAGTTGGGAGCACAACTTAAATCTGCGGCAATCCTACTGAAAGTCATTCCCTTGGAGCACTATAAATTGAAGGTTCTACACGTAAAAGAAAATGCGATTAAAACAACTAAAAAACAAAAATTAATTTAACAACAACAACAATAAAATTAAAAGACAGTGACGAGCGCAAATCAAAAGAAAACAAAACAAAAATTGAAAAACAAAATCATAAAAATTATAAAGCTTACGTATCGACTTTCCAAACTATCAAATGCGCTGCATTATCACTAGCATCGAACTTATCATGTCCTGCAGATGAATATATATGTATATATATGGAACGATTATACAAAAATTGATCGCTCTATATAGCTATATAGCTTCGATGTCCGCTGACTGACACTTACTTATGCGAAAATCAATATAGCCCTCGCCCCCGCACATGACCAACATGTCGGGACGTTTGTTGGTAAACGTTAATCCTCCGTTCGGCTGCTGGAGCATGGGAACGGAGACAAAGAACTTCACGGCATCGCGATGACCATGGAAGGACAGTTGAGCATTGGCCATGCAGCACAGCGGCATCTGGCCATGTGGATCAGCTAGGGATTAGAAAAAGGGGTACAGATTAAGACCAGTTAAGAAAGAAGTCACTCAGGACTTACATGACTTCTGCTGAGTTTCGGCAAGTGGTACAGAGATGATGACACCATTGCTGGTGCCGATCCAGAGACGATTGCAGGAGACCATGAGAGCAGTAATGCGCACAAAGCTGAAGCCCAGTTTGCCAGTGCCCAGCATCTTGGACACATAGGGTTCAATGTCCACATCCTGTTTGTGCTCAAAGGTGTGCGTGTTGTACAGACGCAAAGTGGAGTCCAAGCTGGAGAGGAAGATGGACAACTTAAAATAAATTACCAAATTTTGATTAATTGGTAGCAATACTTACCGTATGGAAACCCAAACTCCTGCGCCTGTGGCTGCCATCTGTCGCACCTGGCTCTCCTTGCGGGGATGCGCATCCAGCGAGTGCACAATGTTGAGCGAAATGGGATCCACAATGAAGATCTTGTTGCGATGCGCGGCCCAAATGCGTTCGCCGGCCACACAGAGGCAACGTATCGAATGATTGCGATCACCGAGCGTAACCAGGTGATAACTATTCAGATCCCATTGGCCATCTGTTTGGCGGCGGAACACCGCCAGCTGTGCATTGGCCAGCGCAACAACAACCCGCGACTCGACATGTTCAATCGCCAGGACGGCATCCGGCAGGAGCACCTTGTGCAAACATTCATGCCAGCGTCCCACGCTGCTGTGGACATAGAGCCAGCCCTCCTGGTCGCCCAGCCACATGGTGGGACCCACAGAGCTCATTGCGGGCTCCACACGCTCCTTGGTGCCCAGTATGGGATTCAGGGATTTAATGCTAAACTGCGCACTGTTGTTGTTGTTGGTCTCTGAGTGCTGATTGGAGTTGGAACTGGAGCTAGAGAGACGCTTGGGAGCACCCGGCAGGGCCTGACGTATCTTGATGGCTTCTACATTACCCAAGGGCTCGATGGGTTCAATGGGCAGTTGCTCATTGGACTTTTCGGTTGCCTCCTTGGCCTCTGTCACGGGTGCCACCTGCTCTTCTTCCTCCTCCGCTTGTTCTGCTTCTGTCTGCTGCTCCCCAGCTGTTTTGCTATTGCTATTCTGATCCGCCTTGGAACTGACGCGTATGAACTCAACTTTGCCAAGCAGTTCTGGACCTTCGCCGGGTCGCTGCAGCATCTCACCCGCTTTGACCACCTCCGACTGCTCTAGCAGCGCGTAGTCACACTCCATGGCTCCCTGCACAGAGGCAATGCAGAGCAAATGGGATGCACAGATCGGGAATGCATCCAACACCGTTGCCGATTGATTTGCGTCCACCACACTCACTGTGCTGGCGGCATGTGTGCTCGTGCAGATCCACACATAGGAGCTGAGCTGTGTCTCTGGCTCCAGAGTCTCCAGGCTGGCTCGGGCCATTTGGCGATCCAGCGCCTCGGCACTCTGCTCCGCCGTTGGACTCGTGATCTCGGCTATTTTGAGCGTGGACCGTGGCGCATACGGAGAGTTGGCGGGTATCAGAGATTGGCCATCTTTGGTGAAGCCGCCTTGTAGATTAACACCAGCCGCACAGAATACCTTCATGTGGGGCGATGCTTCCGCCAGGGGATTACAGTAAACGGGTACGGGTACACCACCGGAATGCCGGCTTGGATTCGCATCCTGGTTGGTCTTGTTGATGGGCAAACTCCAGCCATAGGCATGCAGACGACCGTCCTCCTTCTGAACATGAGCACGCAGTTGGCGATATTGTTCCCGCCTCCTCGCGCTTATGCGCTCCGAGCTGCCCTCTTCGCCATAATCCTTGGCCATGATTAGGGCATTTGCCAGTCCCGCGCTTGCCGGATGCGGCGGTGGATGTGCTCCGGCTAGGGTAAGGCGATTGTCGCTTCCTCCACTTCGGCTGGGTGATCCATGACTGTGGGCAGGGCTTCCTCCGCCGGTGTGACGAAACATCGGCCCCCCTCCAAGACCGTCCGCAACGCGTTCCGTGGGACGATTGGAGGGGCTGTCCACCCAAGTGGAAATACACATTAATAGAGCTATAAATTATTGATGGAGATGGGAAAAACTTACGTAAAAAGATTACTAAAGTATTTCCAAATGCTTTGCTTCGACTTCTTGTCCAAGTTGTCGACGGTACGCGAGGCGCGCAGTATTTCCGTGAGGCGCACTGCCTCCTGCAGCTCCATGAGACGCTCCTTGTACTGATTACGCTCCATGAGCACCATGGCCATCTCCACGCGGGTAAACCTCTTGCGCTGCGCCAGCGGCACATCATTCTCCTCCTGCTCGGTGTCTGTAGTGAATTCGGAAGGAAGTAGTTACAGTAAATACTATTAGAAAAGTCTTTCCTTTACTTACTTTGTTGTTTCACCTGTTCCTTGACCTTCTTGAGATCATCCTCCAGCTCACTGATGCGTTGTCTCAGCTTCGTCCTCGACTGCTGCATTGCATTCAGTTCCTCTCTTACAATCTCAATTTCTCCCGTCAATTCATCCACTTTAACTATTAAATCATCCTTGACAATGTTGAGTGCATTTCTGTTTGAATTGAAAACGGTTGATTGATTACGTGATTGATTGATTGATGGATTTACAGGGCCTTGTTACACTTACTTGGTTGCCAGCAGCTCGTTATTTTCCATGATGAGATTTTCCACCTCTTTGCCCATTCCTGCAAAAGTAATCAAATTGTCGTTAGCAAATTTTAGAAAATAAGTCAACAATTTCATAAACAAACAAAATCCAATTGAGAATGACAAATGTGGAACGCAAGTGGATGTTATGCATAAGTGTGGAACGTAAGAAAATGAAAAATGTTAATAAGAAAAAGTTGATGAAATAAGATTTCAAATTCATGCAAGTTTGGAAAATGATTTCGAATCCAAAATGTTGTGGAACCCAAGTGTATCGTAAGTATATGACGTACGCAAATCGAGATCCAAACCAAAAACAAACTGATCTTTTATAATAATGAAAACCAAAACTGAAAACTATGATATAAAATTCCACCAGCTGACACCAAAACAAAGAATTAAACTGAAGTTAAAGATCAGCTAAGATTAGAGACACTACTTACATAGAAAGAGGGAAAGATAGAGAGACTACATACTATATGGAAACTATAGCTATTTTACAAGTCAAATCGCTCTACAAAACTTACCAAAATAGTTGTCGTTTGCTTCAATTTTTTCATTACAAAATTGTTTTTGTTTCATTTCGTGTTTTTTTTTTGTTTTGTTTTTTGTACAAAAAGTTTTTGGGAAAAAAGGGATTTTGGTTTTTAAAATAATTATAAATATTTCGGCGTAAAAAGAGAGATTTAAAATTTCATTAGAGATCGATTATGATAAGTATATAAATATGTCTTTTATTTAAGCTTTGCAACAGAGTATCTCAAATCAGATTTGATCAGATCAGATCGGATCACATAACATTTCCAACACATATAACACTGAGAATAGTCGAGAATATCGCGAGTGGATCCGATGTCGTATAGTTTTGTTTTTTTTTTTTTTAAAAATCAGTCGATTATCGTATGATATTTGATGTATTTACAGGTTATATAGATGAATCCATATATGTAGGAATTATATGGTGTTGTTGGTGGACTTTGTTCTTGTTCTTGGAGTTGTTCTTGGACTTGGTCTTGTGTGTGGTACCTACCTGAGGATGCGTACTCTCCGGGGTGTACCCAACTGCCTGTGGTCGTGCGTGTTTGCATGTGTGTGTTGTGTTTTTGTTTTTGGGGGTTCACCGGAAAGAGAGAAGACAAATGAGTTGAGTTCTTGAGCATGCAGAGACTTGCATTAACGTGTCTCTTACCTGTTACAATCTCATTCTCTTCACTCTCTTCGTTATCCTGAAAGGACAATTCTTGGTACAGATTGTTGTCCGATCTTTGCTCCTTCTTTGTGGTCGATCGACCAACTAAGTATTGTTATAAGTTAGCATTTTAGTCGGGTTAACACACACAGAACACAAGGAGAGAAAAAGTAGAGAAGTTAGTAGAGTTTTTTGGCTCAAAGGATCAATCTGAAGGTATTTCCCTTCTTTACCTACCATTAGGTGGCGCATTTGGCACTACGGGACTCATATCGGGGCTCTGTGGGGTCGTTGCCTGATCACTGCTGGCCACACCACGTTCCACATGGGCTCCCGCCAAGTTATCCAACTCATTTTGCAGCGAGGGTGGTCCCGATTCATCAGACTGACTGCCCACACTGCAAATCGTCTCCGTGTCTAACATTACCGAGTTCTCCAGAGAGGCAAAGCCATAGGAGACAGGACCCGAACTTCGAGCAACGGGATTCAATCGTTGCCGACTTACTTCCATGCGATCCGAGGCGGTGCTCATCTGTGAGTGTGTCGAGCCCATCAACATCTTTGTGCGCTCCATGTAGTCCACATGGTTCTTAAACAGCTCCGTATACCGCTCATGTAGTCGAGCGTACTCCTGCAAAGGACAAAGAGTATTAACAGGGTATAAGCAAAAATAGTAACTAAAGTGACTATACTAAAATAAAACAGTTCTAAAAGACCGCCTCGCCTTTTGTATGAGGTGTAAGCTGTTTATCGATTATTTTGGAGTAGACAATTGTCTAAGCAAAGGGAAGATTACCTTTTTGAGGTCCGTTTCCCGCTCCTCGAGTCGACTGGCATGCTCAACGCTATTCTTGTGCTTCAGCTCGAGCATGCGGACAATGCTCTCCAGGGATTCGAGACGGCTGGCAAGCTCTTTGTTCTCCTGTTCGGCCAAATCCTCGGCCTCCAGCAGCTGCAAACGAATTCGAATTAATACTGAATTCTAGTTTATGAGATTTTCACACCTGTGTGTGGGTTTTGTTCGTTTACCTTTTGCTCCGACTGCTTGCGAGCACTTTTCTCCCTTTCATATTGTGTAACTAACTGTTCATTGTCCTCACGTAGCAGTTCCACCTCGACGTCCTGCTCCTGATTGATGCGATAGGAGGCATCCAGGCACTCCAGCACGTTCACCAGCAATGGCATCAGGTTCTTAACCACATCCTCATCATAGCGATTGATCATTCGCTCGAACTCCTGATAAATGCTTCCAGCCAGTTGTTGCACCTGAGGAATTCAATTTGTGGATGGCATCAATTTTAGTGCAATTGCAAGTTGAGAGTTGGCAGTAACAACAAGAGAACGAGAGTAACTAGGGTCGAGTTCACCCGACCGTATTTTACCCTGTGCCAGTAGTGGGCTACACAAATTTTATCTCAAATATAAATTCAATTACAAAAATATATCTTAAAAATCATTTTTTGCATCCATAATCGAAAGAATATTGATGAACATATAATTAGTTTTAATAATTATTAAAAATAATACACAAACAATTGATAAGACTAATTAAAAATGCATGTACTACTGCCTGTTGGGTACTTTTAACAAACTGGTTATGCACCCGGCACAGGGTATGACAAAGAGCGACAAATAGAGAGAGAGAGAGAGAGAGAGAGAGAGAGTTACAGTTAGAGTTAGAGAGAGAGAGAGAAAGAGAGAGTTATATTGAGATGGGCGCACATTTAATGGCTTAATTAAAAACCCAGAAGTATCAAATTCGCGGTTTAAATTGTTTATGAATGAAAGCGCCACAAATGGAAATGTAGCCCAATGAAATCGCAAGTCATGCGCGGCAACAACAACAGCAACTAGAAACAGTTAAGTTAGTTAAGTAAAGAGCAAGAAAAGTGGATGGGAAAGCTGAAAGGTCAAAGTAAAATGTATAAAAAAAACTTCCCATGCCATTTAGTTAGTTTAGGTGGAAAAACAAATAAAAAAAAAGGAAAAAAAACTCAAGTGCAAAGCGTAAGAAATTAAAAATAGAGAACAAAGAAACAAACAAATTTAAATATCGTGCATTATTTAAAATTAAAACGCATAAAGTGAGTGACAACAATAATAATAATTATAATAATAACAATAACAAAAGGAAGCAACAAAATTTTGAACTCACGATGCTGACAACCTCTTCATTCTGAAAGAGAAAGAAAAGAGAAAAGTACACATAAAAACCAAAATTAAACAAAAAATGACAATTACATTAAAAACAATTAAAAGAAAATTAATATAGCTGATACTGATACCCATTAAAAAGTGCAGTGATTATGAGAAATTATAATGTTATGTAGTAATTAAAATTAAATGTAGATTATAAAAAGATAAGAATTGTAATTAAAATGTCCCTTAATCGATTAGTCATGATTTATGGGGTGTTGTTAATTAAAGCCCTGTACTTAACAAAATTAATCTACATAGCTGTTGTAAGGGGGGATAAACGATCTGGCAACTCTGATTTCAAGGCCTGGCTCCATATGCTTATAAGGCCAACACATAAACCAAATCAAGCATAGAAATCATTTCAACTATTTCTGCTCTCAAGTAGTTTGTTTAATGTTTTAAAAACCAGTTTTATTACCCACTTTGTAAATACTCTATATACATATATGCTTCACTGAGTCGCATTTTAGTTGTAGGCGGTGAGGGAGTGTGGGAGTGACGGGGTAACACAATTAACAGGTAGCCAATAAGGTTAGTAAAACATGTGCGGAATAAAGGGTTTCTGGGTTTCTGCATTTTAGTCGGTCGATGAGCTCATTTACATTTAGCTGACGATTAAAGCCCTGCGAAGCTGATAAAGTGCAAAAATCAATGACGTTGCTTTGATTGCCAGAAAATGGCAAACGACGCAATCGTAGAAGAGGGGAAATGGGGGAATGGAGGAAATGCACATAAAAATAAACTGCTCGTAGGAAATAAAAAGAGCAAAAGAGAATTGCGTGAGGCGACATTAAATTAGAAGGCAACCGACTGACTCTTTACTCGTATTGATTTTTATATCTATCTCTTTTTCGCCCGTTCGCTTTCTATCGTTGTACTCCTTTTTGGGCAGTATTTTGGCGTTTCTGAATGTGAATGTCAATGACTTGGGCTGTGGTCAGCTGATGCATGATAAACAAGCAGAGGGAGTGAGACACAGAGATTGCAGACTGCAGACTACAGTTATAGCTGTGAATTGTTGCCGATGAATAAATAAACAAGTCAGGGAGAGTAAGAGGGACAAAGATTTGACTCGCAGACATAACTGTGATTGTTACATTTCCTGCTTATTATCTTGTCTTTGCTTATAATTACTACAAAGAGTAGCAACAAAAATAAAGATATGATTTGCCTTATCAGAAAACTGTTACTATGCTACACAACGTGCCCGCATGAATCATATGGTAGTGTTAACGTAGTACATACCTTTTCGGACATGACCATATTGTTGTCCTCGGTGCCGTAGACCGTTTCAGCGCCCGACTGTGGTCCACAGTTATTGAGCATTGTGTCATCGTTGTCCATCATTTTGGAATTTGGTCTTTCCTCTCTCTCTCTTTTGTGAGTCTCTTGTGGCTTCTGCTGAAGTCGATTTCCTAATTATGCACTTGAGTGTGTGGGTGGCACTCAAGATTGTGTGTGTGTGTGTATGAGTGTGACACACACGTCACGCGTTATGCAGCTTTCAACCCCAAACAACAACAACACAAAAAAACACCAGTTACTGTGTGATGCACCCACACATCCACACACACATTTGCATACACTCACGCTTGTATTTTAAACGGGGTAGTCAGAATGAATCTTTCTCTATGTATATTATTAAGCTTTTTTATTTTTAATACTATTGCATTCTCTGCTTATTCTGCGTGTCACTTATTTGCGTTTTTCGCTGTCGCTATGTTTGGCCATCATCCTCTTTCCCCCACTATTTACGACGTATTTTTGACTAGATTTCATTTTTTCGTTTTCGTTTTTCACACATTCCCTTTGCTTGTTTTATTTCTGTTTTATACCGACCGCATGTCCGCACTACTTAATCACAGGTTTTTGTACTATTTATAACGAAAACACAATGTTTTCAGCACATTTTTGCTAAAAATATTGAGAAAATAGCAGGCGAGCGACCGATTTTCGTGATGAATGAAAAAGAATAACTACAGTGTTGGCAAACGATAAAAGTATTTTAATATAATCATCGCATGCAAGCAGCCAGCAATCGATATATCGATTGCGACTTTGACACGCTGTCGTTTGACGTTTACGTTGTTGTTGCATTTCACTTTCGCAGCTGTGTTTCGCTTTTTGCATTTACCAAATTCGTTCAACATCATGGTTTTTGTTAAAAACTGGGAAGATTTCGAAATCGCCGCCGAGAATATGTACATGGCGAATCCGCAGAATTGCCGATACACAATGAAATACGTACACTCCAAGGGTCACATACTGCTCAAAATGACAGACAACGTGAAGGTGACAAAAAGTATTTTGTTCAATTGTAGAAATGTATTTAAATGGAATTGTTTACTTGCAGTGCGTACAATACAAGGCGGAGAACATGCCCGATCTGAAGAAAATTGAGAAGATAACAAGCAATCTGGTCGGACACATGGCCTCCAAGGAATAAAGCGAACAGAACACACAAAATTGGCCACGGCAGCAGTTTGGACGAAGTAAACCAAAAACAACAAATTCGCAGTACTTGTTGTTGTCTGGTCTGATCGCCGTGGATCTTTCACCTGCAATTGTTTAGTTTGTAAGCGCTTCACGGGCCAAGGGACGGTGTCTGAAAAGAGTGTGGTAACACGAGTAGTTAGTTAACTGTTTAAATAACATTTTATAAATGTTAGCTCTGTACACACAAGCCGTCCACAAAATGGCGCCAGTGGAGTTTTAAATTTTAATATACTTTTGTATTTAATTAATTAATGTGAATGGTTGCAGACATTGGGGCTGCATTATTTGTGACATATTTGAAAGTATAGTGCACATTTCCATGAAATGCTTTAAACGAATTAAATGGAATGTTTATAAGAAAAAGTGTTGTGTTTCATCATTCAACTAATAGTGTTGAGTAGGGAAGTCATTGCATGCGACGAGCTATAGATGGCGCTGCTCAAACGGCCGTTGAGATTTGAATGCTTTGCGGAACTGCAGAGAAAAAATGTTTCGAAATATTTTACACCTGTAAGGTAAGCATCGTTATTGTGTTTTTGCTTTTGTAATTTTGTCGCTGGCACTTTGGTTGAAAAAAAAAATGTTAATTGCCTAGCCATTAAAGCGATTAAACAGCCAAAGCAAACAATTTGCAGTGAACAGATGAATGACTTCAATGCTCCGATCGCATGAGAGCGATAAAGATAAAGAATGCTGCTCTCGCTCTCGCTCTCACTCTTGCTCACTATAGTCTATAGCTTACTTTCGGTAGTCGCTGACCGCTGTTACTCACTTAATAAGCAGCGAAGTAAATATTTGTGTATTTGCATATTTGAGGCACTCGAGTTTATTTGCCACAGGAGATTGACAGCAATGATGCCTGAGATGCCACAAGAGATACTGATAGAGAGAGTAAGAGAGAGACAAACAGAGAGAGTCAGAGGGAGAAAGAGCGCGCTATGGAGAGATCAGTAGCTGGCGAAACGCAAAGTGTTGTTGACCAAATGCCACAAGAAGTGTTTGCACTCTTTGGCAGAATGTGTGGAATGAGTACACTGAGAGAAACGAGAAGCAAAAATAACAGTGGAGGAAGAGAGCACTATCAAAGACATGGACAGAGATTATCGACTCGTAGGTGGATGCTGTTATGGAATATATAAACTTCTTGTGGTTGCTCTTCCTTTCCTACACCTTTTTTCTCGCTGTGTACTAACTGCGGTAGCCACTTTGGCATTAAAGCCAAAAACGTTTGTTTGACCCAAAGAACACTGAGAAAAACTTCTCGCAGATCGGTTGCTTTTGATCAGAGCCCTACAGTTGCATCTCAAGCACCTTCGCACTTGGCATCTTTGTCTCTTTGACTAGTGACTAAAGAAGCCGACACTTCTGCCGACCACTAATTTCCGGCCCCTTTTACAGGCGGAGCGAAGGAGAGAAAGGGAGAGAGGGAGAGGGAGAGAGAGAGGACTTGAAAGACGAGACAAGCTCATTTGGCTTCTGTTTGTCAACTTGGTCAGATATCTCTCTGCATTTGAGTTCCTCTCTATCTCCCTCTCTCCTTCTCTATCTTTCTTTTGGACATCTTCTTCTCTTCTTCTTTATCGGATGTTTGTGTTTGACGTTTTGTGCTTTTGAAAATGCTGTTTACCGTGCATTCATTGCAATCATCACAATCTCAATCTCAATCAGAAACACTTTAGGCGCTTAGCAGTTGGGTACACACGACTGTAATACACCCATTACTGTATGGGACTCAAACAAATAGTTCAAAGCTTCAAAAACAAAAATGAAACTCTTAACAAAGCGATAGAACTCTATTTTTGGGTAGTCGTAAACTACAGTAACCTCTTGCCGAGTGCACACTACAGGGTTCAACTGTCACTCTGTATAAATGTCTCATAAATTTTGAGCGCACTATCGAAATATAGAAATCAAATATAGAAATCGAAGAAATAAATAAACATTCAATCTGGAATATATGACTTGAGAGGGATAGAGGGAGATAGAGGAACAGAGGGAGAGGGAGAGGGAGCGGGAGAGTGATAGGCTACTGGTATTTGAAGACCATAAACGCATTGCGATCGTTACAAGTCGATAAAGCAACCAACTACTCTACCTACCCCCACCCGCCACTCCCTGCCACGCCCCCAGCCCAAGTACAGCATTTAATTAGGCACATTGGCTGGCTATATAGAAGCCATATAGAAGCTATCACTGCGATAAACTTGACAAATAACATAAATGCTTTTTATTGCGGGTGGTGTCTCTGTCTGTGTGTTTGAGTGTGTGTGTGTGAGTGTGTGTACGGTGGTGTAGGGGGGAGCTTAGTCAAACATGGACATGGACTAGAAGTACTTACTACCAGTATTACGCCTCGATGCAGTTTATGACACCCACTGGCGTCAATTATAAAGATATTTAAGTACAGTTAGCATGCAATTATAGACACCAGACATACATATATATAGACATATATACTCACAAACACTGCTAAAAAGGCATTGTGCGAAAGATTTTGTTCTGATAACTAAGATTTTTATTCTAAGAAAACATTTATATTCAAAAAGTAGGAAACAGAACTGGAAGAATATCAAAATTTTAACCTAAAATAATACCCAAAAGTTATTTATTTTTAAAAACATAAGTTTGGAGCCATAAAATTGGAACCAGGCATTCAAAATCTAAGAAAAACTTGAAAAAATCTTAGCATTTTCTTAAAAATTTACATTAAAATATATTTATTTTCATTATTTTTGATAATCTCTTTCTATAGTAAAGCTATTCTGTGACTAATCCAGAACTCGAAGCTTAGATTTCTCTGATTTTATTTTTTCCTATTTTTTTTTTCAGTGCAGAAACATACTTACTTACTTATAGTGTCAGGGATCTTAACTGCACTCATTTGTAGCACACATGTCATGTCCCGGGGCCTAGAATATTACAAATCCCCGAGATTCCCCATATAAATTACAGCTATTGATAGTCGATTGCTTGAAATTCTTTGATTTCTTCGATTCTTCGATCGATCGGTCATATGACAATTAGTTATAAATTAAGTCTGAGTATTTGTACAATAGTGTTATGCAAGTACTAAATAAACTTAATAATAGTTAATGTGCGCATGTGAAGGGCTTTAACCCAAGGTTAATTAGTAAAACCTAGAAGGAGAAGAAGAGCTTCCAAACGAAGCTAAAAACTAGAAGAAGAAGAAGCGTTTCTAAGTGGCTTTTAAAGGTGTTACAGGGACTTTCTATATAGTAGAGCTTTCTTCAGACAAATTTTGAACTATCTTATAACCAAGGTAATATCCCACTCTATGTAAAACCCTCCAAATCGACCAATCGAAACTTTCTATCTTGTTTCTTGGCTTATAACCCTTCAGAGCCCTATTGAAAATGTTGCCCAAAGGCGCTTAAAGGTTGAAAGGCGGCTTCTTTTGCACTTTTCAGTTGGTCACTTCAGTTTCAGTTAGGCAAATAAGCCAAGTTTAATTATGACCATTAGCCACTGTTGAGCGGCTACCGTTTTGAGTCAATACTTGTTTTGGCTTGGTTTTTTTTGGCCTTTTGGCTTTTGACTGCCGCTGCGTTTTTAGCTTTTATTTTGATAGTCGATGCGGCTTATTTTAAAGATTCGCTTTGTTGTGCAAATGCTGCTCATAATGGTCAGTGGTTAGTAACTGACCAATTGTCCAACTGTCCCAATGTCCAGTGGCGATAATGGCCATTAATGATCAGTTTATTGACGCAAGCCATTGACCGAATTGTGATATGCCGAATTCGAGTGAGTCATAACTTTTGGGGAGGAGTGTAATAAGACTTATCTTTGTATAGGCTACACTGAGACAAAGAGAGTGGTAATTTGTGCTCTTAACATAAACTTTATGTATAAACTACACTGAGAGAAAGAGTCTGTACCTAGAACTGGGAGTTTTTCTAAGCTACACTGAGAGAAATAGTCTTGTAATTTACCCATTAGAGTTATCTTTATATAGACAGCACTGAGAGAAATCTTTTTACAAAAATACACTTAGAAAAACCCGTTTACTTAAAACAAGTCTTACTGCGGAACAAAATACACTGACAGAAAAGTTTAGTATAGAAATAATATTATTATTTTTTCAGTGTATCGACTCGAAAGTAGTGTCAGCTCAACAATAAGTAATGTAATACATCATTAAATACTCATATCTATTATTAAATAAAAATTGACCCTCGTCTAATGTATTTTCAAATGAACCCAATCGGGTACTACGAGTACGATTATTATGATTAAACCGGAAGAAAGAGCTATATATTTTGGACTTTGACGTCAAAGTACTTACTAATAGCGTTATCAATTCATGATTTATCATTCATGATCAGTCAGTTGGTTTGGTTGGATCACTGGTGACACAATGTCTATAAGGAAATAAAACTATACAAATGTTTTCCTCACAATTGAATCATTCCAGTAAAATCAACTTAAGTGAGTATTATTTTCCAGAAATTACTGATATTATGGTCTAATATAAGATAGAATAGTGCCAACAACTAATAGTAAACTGAGGAGAAACAGATTTGTCATTCCATCCAGTAATTAGAAATAGAACCAGCTATAGTATATAGTGGGGTTATCAAGCTATCAAGTTATCGGTCTACACAAATCGGAGAACACAAATCAAACCAAAGAAACTAAGAACTCAAATTGTTTTCCAGCGATTTGAAAAGCCTTGATAAATTCAATTGTTGCTAATAATACAAATTATATACGACTCTCAGTTAGTTATAGTCGTAATAGGTTATTTATAACTAGGTTGACTGGTAAATCAACGTCTATGATTAGAGCTTAATACATCTTGATAGGCAGTTGCAGCCAATTGATAAATCATATAGTTTTATACTCCAAATCTAGGGTATTATCACACAGTCATTAAACTATATAAAATATATATATATATATCGGTGTATATATTTGAATCAGTTGATTAATGTGTTTATAAGTTTTGGAAGTAGTATTAGTATAGGGCTTGAATCGGAAAGATCGGGGGATAGATATAGTATATAGATAGTAGTATATAGTTGTATCTGTTTCAGTTTTAACTAAGAAATCGCTAGTAACACGCTAACAAGCGTAAGGCGCTTTAAAACGCGTCCGAAACGCGCCTTAAACTTCTACTTAATCGCTAGGAAAACGCTTCAATAATTCCTAGCGCTTGGCGGTTTAAAACGCGCCTGAAACGCTTGCAAACTTCTACTTAAATTTTGAGTGCGATTTTGTTGCCGACTTGGAGTTGGACTTGGAGTCGTAGCTTTGGATCTTCGCCGCATTCACGACTCATCTGTTTACCCATTAGCGTTTTGGGCTACTAAAATGTTTACGCTGTGGCGACGACAATTTCAATGTGTGGGAATCAGAGGGGAAAGGAAGGTGGGAAGGAGGGATGGGAAACAGAGGGAAACGGCGGGAAGGTAACTGAAATGATTTTCTCTAAGCATTTTTGGCATTTGTTTGCTTTCGAATTATTGCAAATGTACAAATGTACGCGTAAGTGCGGTAGCTACGACTACAGCCTCGGTTTGTGCTTGTGGCTGGGACTTTAAAGCAAATTTTGGGGCACACTCTGGCGCCACTTTGTACCACAGTGCCCCTCTCCCTCTGCCCCCTAGGTAAATTCACTGAAATTCCCTTTTAATGGAGATTAATTCACGTATTTTTCTCTATTTTATTGAAGAGGCGCCTGAGACGCTGTTGACATTACTAAATGTTTTTTATTCAGTTTTGTTTTTTGGCTTTTTTATTCAGACATATTTTTGCTAATTAAGAACGTGGGAAAGCGTTGAGAGCACGGTTTGTCCCCCTCTAGCTCTCTAGCTGTCTCCCTTTTGCTTGCTGAACACGCGGCGTATACGCAATGTCTTTAAATTCAATTGATTGCTGAGTAAATCTGTCAATAACAAGTACTTAGTAATTTCAGTCAGTAATTTCTAAACTTATTTCATGTTTAAGTGAATCATAATCCCTAAAATGTGGCTATAGAAATTTTAAAGCTGGGCATAAAGCAGTCGAGCAGCTGAACTGTTGACACTTTTAGTATTTAAATTTATAATAATAATTTTTCTTCTTTTTTTAAATTCCTTTTAATATCTTAGTTTTAAATTAATTATATTGAGTAATAATCTAATTAAATTGACATAAATATTCATTATTTATCGCATTTCAAGGTATCTAAATTTATTATAATTATCTATTTGTCACTCGCTCTCAGGTAAATAAGATAAAATTTGTTAATTTCCTGTTAATATCTGAGTTTGCCTTTAAGACCCAATTATTGGGGTCGATTGGGAAATTACGCACTTGAGGAGGAGTAGGGGGAGTAGGAGGTGGGGAGGCGACAAATCTATAACCCACATAATAAAATCCAACCAAATAAACCGATTAACAAACAATGGAACTAAGAAATGCCAGCGACTATTTCACATTTATGAGCAAATCAATCAAATTCAATGCAATTTCAATTAGAGTGCCACAAAGTGGACTGATAAGAAAGCCCTTTGGATGGGGATGGAGTCGGAGGAGGGGCAGAGAGTGGAGCTGGGGCTGGGAGTAGCAAATGGAACTTGGAACGACCACAAACCAATCATACAATATAATGAAATTATGGCCCAGATGAAATTTTAAGTGTTATCGCATTTGGGGAATGTACGAGTATAATAAACAATTTTAATAATATTTAGAGACTGTACATAAAGAGGAAAAGGGTCTATACGTTTTGTGAAGGCAGAAAAGATATATATTCATGATCAGCATACAAAGTAGAGCCGATATGAGCCCCTAAAAACTTACAACAGCCACAACTTGAAAACTATAGGGTCTAACTCAAACACAATCACACAGTGTGTATATATCACCATTAAGTACAAACTGTCTAATCATTGGTAAGCTTCAAACAACTATGTCATATAGCTGCCATACGAAAATCCAGTCTAAACTCAGTGAAAGTATGAGTACAGGGTCTTTTAAAGTGCAGCCTCTCGTCTACAGCTCCTCCTATAGCTCCCATAGGAAAATCCAGTCTAAACTCAGTACTTAGTATGACTACAGGGTCTTTTAGAGTCTACCCTCTCGTCTACAGCTCCTCCTATAGCTGTCATAGTAAAATCCAGTCTAAACTCAGTACTTAGTATGACTACAGGGTCTTTTAAAGTTCACTCTCTCGTCTACAGCTCCTCCTACTAGTTTAATTATGAAAACAAGTTGATTATATAAATTAAATCGCAGACAAAGATTAGATTAGAGCTCGAGTGACACAACGACGCTTAAAGTGCTATTTAAATGGCTTTAAACTAATTTCTAATTTCTATAATTTGTATTTTTCAACTAAACCAACCTGACGTTATCTCCCAAACTGATTAAACTTCCCAAAATAATATTTGGTTTGTTTTTCTTTTCTTTTTTTTTTGGTTCGGGGTCTTTGAATTAATTGAAAATTGATTATTGGAAGAAAGAATTGAGGAGACGATAAGACGAGTGAGCCCGACTATTGGCCCGATAAGCAGCTGGCCAGGGTAGAAAAAGAGGAACGACAAACGGTTTTAATAATTGAAAATTAATCCATCATAATAGACGTCAAAGTCGAGAATTTGGACGAGGTATGGCTCAAGAACCCTGTCGAGAGTGTTAGGAAAGGTGGAAGTAGAGTTAACCCGACTGTAAACTTACCTGTACAATTTTTCTTTTTGAGCATCTAAATTTGTCTCTTCTTTTCTATTTTCAATAAAGGCCAGAAACCCATCTTAAATAACTCGGGCGTGCATTGTCCGATTCTTCTGAAATTTATAGAACAGATTGGATTATGAGTAATGGTTATAGGTGCAATTAGAAATAACTAAAATAACAAATTAAGTGTAGTAAATCTAGGCTCTTAAACTGTCTCACATACCTAGTAGACCCCTTTAAACTATTCCACTACAGGGTCTAAAATCAGTAGAGATAATAAATTATGAAGACACACATTCACTCAGTAAAAAGTAAGGTAAACAATGCCCAACCGAAAATAAAATATTGATATCCAAATAGGGACAGAGACAAGGATATGGCATACATATATGTATATACACACGATATCAGCAGCAGCAGCAGCAGAAGCAGAAGCAGAAGCAGCGACGTCATCATTATCTGGCAATTGAATTTACAAAACAAATAATTACAAAATGCAGTTCAAACACAAATACGGAGTACAGAGTACGCCGTGTACGGTAAATGTGACTGGGTAAATTTTGTCGTAACTCTCGTAACTGGTAACTGGTAAACTCGTAACTCGTAACTCTGATCAAATACGGAATACGAATACGAATACGAATACAAATCAAAATGCGATTTTCAAGCAGGCCCAAAAGGTGAGTCTTATCTTAAAACTCACGTTCAACTTAACGACTCTCGATTGTCGATTTCAAGTCCAACTCTGCTACACTCAGCAAAATTTCCCTCTTACTACACTTGATAAAAATTAATTCAAACTAAAAGTAAGCAAAGCAAATTGTTACTTAATTTAATTTATAAATTTTGTTAGAAAAAGTTTTCATATTTAATTTTAGCAGAGAATTTTTATCAGTGTACTCCAGCTCGGGTTCAGTTTACGATTACGCCCTGGCGCTATAAGGAAGTACATGCCGCTCTCTCTCTGTCTATCTCCCTCTCTCGTTGCCTCTGTCGCTTGGAAAAAGGTTAAAAAACTTTGTCGCAACGACAGCAGCAAATGTATCTGAGCAAACAACTGCCGTGTATTTGCTACACATTTTCTTCCACTATCCAGCTGTCTGTCTCACTGTCTCTCCCTCTCACTCTCTCTATGTCTCCCTCTCCCTCTCTGTCTCTGTCAATGGAAGTGAATTTGTTTACGCTGCGCCTAATGAGCCAACTTTATTTGTGCTTGTGCAGCAAGACGCGACCACAGCTCTCAGTTACAGATACATATGTGTAGATACAGATACAAATACAGATACTGCTGCAGATATTGTTATACAGATATAGCTGCAGATATTAAAAAAGTGCTGTAAAACTCATGCAGAGTCATTGGACAATCCTTAAAGATATATATTGGGATCAAAATGAGAGACTGAACTAGGATAGAGGACTAGACAGAGATAATAAATGTCCGACTATTGCGATCAGTATGATTAATTCTGACCCCAAGTGCCCATTGTCTTTGTAAATTCTCTCACTACAGAAGCAGCAATGCTTAGGAGTGTGTTATATGTGCATGTGTACGTGTGAGTGCTCTTACCGAATTTTATGTGTGCCGGCTCCCAGCTTAACTTCTGTGCCTGTGTGCGCGCTCACAGCTTAACTTCTGTGTATGTGTGCATGCGCTAAAAATAGGCCCATGTAAATTACACAAACAATTTTGCATATTTTCTTTCTAATTCTAATTCTCTTTTCAAGCATTCGAGATCACAATAACAATTCATACGGTTCTTTTTGCTGCACACTTTGTCCCATGTAAATTTGTTGTTGTCTTTTCTGCAAGTTTACACTTGAAAAATTCTATTTTAATTTTGAGTTGCCAGCGAAATGTTAGACAAAACGAAAGTATATGAGAATCTACTTTTTATTGCAGTGCATAAACAGAGTAGATTCCTTTCTATGTATGTAATTTTAATGCTCTACCGTAATTTATATGCAGTCGTTAGTTAGTTTGATTAAAATTGTTTAAAATCTAGTTTTTATTATCACTAGAAATCTAATCCTGATTGGAATAATTTGTAATCGCTTAGCAATCGCTTAACATTTGCCACTTAACGGAGCGATTTCCTCCTTAAATCCACTTTTACAACTCTGGCGGATTATGTATGCGCTTATCACTTATCTGTTAACCGTTATCAGTTATCAATTATCACGCGGGAATTATACGCACACCCCGAAATTCATTGGCATTAACGTCATTAAATATTTTATTCATAAGCGGGTCTATATAAACATTTCATCACACACACACACACACTTATATGTATGTACATATATATAATAAATAAAAAATTCAATGAAACTCATTTATCAGTTTTTAATAAGTTTGCTCTGTTCGGGAACCCCAACAACAACAACAACAGCAACAACAATAATAATAACGAAGCAAATCAATTCGCGCACTTAATGAAAAAAACACAACTCAATTATAAACTTTATCAAGCAGCAGGGGGGAGGGGGAGGGCATTGGCGGGGGAAGGGGAGTGTTGGTAAACGTTAAAAGTATTTTTCAATGTTGCAAATGAATTAAAATTGTGTGTCAATAAATGAAATTTACTTTATTATCGCCATAATTTTCCGCATATTTGTGCGTATCAATATATAGTATACAAATATATGTATCTTTATATTATATATATACTCAAATCTCCCTCATTGATAGACCCGATGTTTAATGAAACTTAAAAGAGTTTCTTAAAGAAATGACTCATTTAAGTTGCTGGGGAGGAGTAATTATAATCGAACTTCTTACAAATATTATTGATTTAGAAATTATTGAGTCATTTTATACCCCAATAATGATATTGTTGCGCAGGGAATTCCCGTGCTGTCAACAGTTTTTAATGGGTAAGTTTATCTAGTACAGACAAAATTAACTAAAGATTTGATAAAATTATGGACTTTCAAAACTAATACAATTTGTTATACTTTAAGATTTAACTTTATAACATTCCATTTGAACGGTATTAAGGGCATTCCCTTTGTTCGATATTAAGGGCATTCCCTTTGCCTGTAAAATGCTGCAACTTTATCAAATAAAAACTCTCCTCAATTTACATTGTAAATGTGACAAGATAAATAAATAAATAAAACTGAAGTTGTAATTTAATCCACGATTAAAAGAGAATGCAATTTGCTGAATGTAATTAGCCAATGCTGTAACTGCAAGCGGACGTATCTGTATCTGTGATGGTAGCTGTAAAAGTATCTACACAGTAAAAAATAATTTTAAAATTCTGAAGAAAATGAAACCAAAGTTATTTTGAAGCAGAATAAATTCAGACTTTCTTAAATCGATTATGGAACACTTAATTCAAGCATAATCAGTCTAAAATCTGTTATTTTAGGCTTGCATTTTAGTACCAAACTTTTGGTTCAGTGTACCTGTAACTGTTGCTGTTTAATCATGACTGTTTATATCAGCGTTCAGTTGTAAAAAATTATTTATTGATAACGCAATTTAATGCCAATTATTTGTACATAAATATTTGTTTAATTATCAATTGCATGTCGTGCTCAATTGGACTTTTGTGGGTGTGGCACTCACAGGGCGCGTGATTAATGACATCGTTTACCTTTCTCTTTTACCCCTTTTCCTCTCCTTCCCCTTCCCCTTTTCTTCTCCCCTTATTGTTTTAAAATGTTTGCCAAATCCTGTCAAATTTGCTGGCCAAACAAATCGTTAGGTCTTTTAAAGTCCAAGTCACCCCTAAAAAGTACCCCCTTCGAAATTTGTATCCCTTTCACTTCAGACACTTTTTGTTTACTCTCAAATTATGTCAAATTTAGAATTTTTATGGCATTATTGTGCACTTATCGGATGAATTAACAGCCCAAGGGTTGTTTCTCTCTTCAGACACTGCCTAAAGGGGTGGGTGGAAGTTGGGGGAAGTGGCACAGAGGGTTGGCTACAGGCACGCCCCCTTCTGACCACAAACTAAATTGCAGCAACATATGCGACAATTTTCTATTTTTGATACTCACTCGTTAAAGAGATTAGATTAGAGATTAGAGATTAGAGATGAGATGAGCGTTAATATCTGGAAAATTTTACTTAGTTTAGGGGGGAAACAGAAGATTTATAGATTCGATTGGGTAGTTAAACCATTTCTTAAGAAACTCTTTGCTAACTTAATGAATGACTGATCAGCGTAGAGCCATAACTATAAGAGCTGCGAGGCTGATTTCTTATCAAAATATAGTTCTTATAGTTTTATTGTAAAAGTTAAAGTTTTATTTGCAAATTTAAACAATAATTCCAAAACTGAAATCCATTTTATCAAATACAGAGATAATTCAGAATTCTAAAACTATAACAACTGAATCTCATGTGATTTGATTGCCTGCATTGTATTTGTTTGTTGTATAATGTAAACTATTTGTTAGCTGAACACAAATCATACACTGAGAAAAAGGAGTGGAAAGGTAATAAAATTAAACTAAATTTAGATGAGTTTTTCTATTTGTACCAATTAAAGAATATCTGACATTATCCTACTTTCCCTACTTTTTGCCTTATTTTTTATGCTTAAATCCAAAATCCTAGATATTTTTTTCTGTGTAGTTTTGTTGTTCCATTGTTCTGACCTGTTTGTGCCCCATTGCAAATGTTGGTTAAATGCACGTGGATGAGTAGATAAATATCGTATAATGAAAATAAAATAGGAACGGGCTAACAACAACAACAACAACAAGAACAATAGCAATCAGTCGCAATCCTCATTGCAGTCATCGCACTAATTTTCCAGCTAGTTTTGGGTTTCCATTCCCATTTTCATTTCCATTTCGATTCCGTTTCCAAACTGAGTTTGAGTTTCAGTTTGAGTACGTGGCCAAAGAAAATACACTTTAGCACGTTTCTTGTTAGCGAACAGTTTTCCATTGCATGATATACTTACACACACCAGTGCTGACAACAATTGGCTACAAAAAGGGCTAGACGATGGAAAAAAAAATGAGGAATAGAAAAACTCTCAGAAAATGTATAAAAAGTTCATAAACTACTTTCATCTTTTGCTGAATCTAGCTATAAACCAGCTAAAATGACAACACTGCTGCTGTCTGTCCAGCTTAAGCTGGAGTTTGGAGTTCTTCTTCTTCTTCTTCAACTTCTTTGGTCCGTTGTTTATTTTGGCATAGGTGAATAGTTCAAATTAAGGCTCAGACATTAGATGAACAATAAAAGTTGAACTGGCAAAGAGTTTGGGTAGGGAAATGGGGAATACAAGAAAAGCGACTGAAAGAAAGAGAGAGGAGAGAGAGACAGAGAGAGGGAAAGGGAAGAGTAAGCTGACCAGTTGAAACTTCTTCTAGATAATCCAACATGTAAATGGTTTTTGGTAGAAATATCGCCTTTTATATTAAGAAAAGTTTTAAATTTATCGTATTAAGAGGTTTATCTATGCCTGAGTGAGGGAGTAAATATTTTAAAATATTTAATTTGTCCCAAATAACAGCTTATTTCAAGAATTGGTACCCTTGAATTTAAGAACGAAGTCTCCCCCTCTCTACCGACAGAACAATCACATTTATAGTACCTTTTCAACACTATTAAATAGGTAATTCTCCTCTCAGTTTTATTTTTGTTTGCTCTACCAATTCCAGTAGCTTATTATTCCATTGAGCAACTGCCGGAAAATGGCATCTAAAAGATCGTTTAGTAATCCATCAGGGCCACAATAAAAGTCAAACACACATTCATTTGATGGCCAACAGCGTATGGGCCATAAAACGCTTTCCAATAGCCAATTGCCAATTGCCAATTGGTAAATGGTAAATGAAACCGAGACCCAAAAGCTAAACTCGCACTCAATAAGTAATGAGTATATAAAAAACTAGCAGTAAAAGATGTAGATAGAGACGACTGTAAAAGACCGTGTACTTAGACTGATTTTGGTAAAAATATCTCTAGTTTTCCAAGCAAATCACTGAATTTTGAACGATGAGAGCTATATGATATATATTTGTCTGATCTGAACCAAAATAGCAATAACTTTTGTACTTTCCAAGTTATAACGCTTTGTAAATGTGTGTTTTTAGGTGGCCATAACTTATATAGTCTCTAAGATAGATTGACGGACTTGGTTGATCATAAATATATATACTGTATAGCTTTTTATCAAACCCAGTAGACCCTGCAATCCTTTTGAGTACAAGGTCTAAAAGTGCATTATTTTGCCATTAGCGGACAGTTTGTGCCTGAATGTCGAAGCTAGCAAGTTATAAAAAGTCAATGACAATGATGATGAAAGGAAATCATTTATGTCATTTATATCGTTTATATCATTTATTGTGCGGTCACCGATTTGAGTGGTCATAACAATTGAATATCAATGAGGCCGAGGAATAAAAGAAAACGGAGCAAGGACACTATTGATTTTCCGACTTAAAGCCAAGCATTTTCCTCACAGAGAAACAAAGAGGGAAGGACAGATAGTGGAAGACAATGGGGGCAATGTCAGTCAAGTAACAAACTGCCTGCTTAATTGCTGCTCTAATGATGTGCCAGGCAAACTGTCAACCTGACAGACGGACAGATACCACGTTGATTATGAAGTCCGTGCCCCAAAATCCGTCAGTCCGCCGTCTCCGACTGGCTCAACACTCCATAATGATGGCAATTATAGCTCGTTTTTCCAACAATTTATTTGAAATTTTATTGCTGGCAGAAGGCAGTTTGGCAGTAGGCAACAGGCCACGCCCCCATCGGCACACGACATTTTTGTTTTTGTGTGTTGTGTTGTGCTGTGTTTCGCCGCACGCTGTGAGCATCTGGCTACGCCCCGCCACTATTGCTAGCTTGCTTCAGTCAGCGTGAGTGCGAGCGAGTCGGCATGCACTGAGCTGAGCGCCTCCATCTTGAAAGCGTGAGGCGTTTGCCAAAAGAGAGCAACCGACTGGGCTAGAGCGAGCGGGCGAGAGCGAGAACGCGAACGTAAGCAACTGGGAGAGTGAGAGATAGAGAGCGCACACTCAGCACAGAGCAGTGAGCACTGCTCACAGCACAGCACAGAAGGTGCTAACGAGTTGTAGCTGGTGGTGGGCAATTATCAGCTTGCTTTACTCTGCACTGCGAGAAATGTGGGATGGCAAACTGAATTTAGAGAGAAGAGTGGCAAAATACAATACGAAACATAACTCTTAAATTTATTGGGGCTTGCTTATTTGCCTACACATTAAAGTGTATTAGTTCTACTTGCAATGAAACATATTTATAATTTTATAGTGCACTATACTCAGTAAATTATTATTCCAGCAAGCACTTGACCATCAAAATAATAAGCCTATATTTTTAGTCTAAATGTCTTAAAAGTAATAATTTTTAATATTAATATTAGTATTTATTTTAGTTGGTTATAACTGTTTTAATTCAATTTCTCATTATTTGTTCACTCAATCGAACATTTTGCTGAGTGCACGCGTCACTCGCAGCCACCCTCAAAAAAAGCAGTCGCTCTCTGCTCACACACTCACACATGCACACGGACACTACGCACGCACACATACAGACACAGCTAAGACAGCCCAATCATCGCGATACGCGACGTAGCTGCTTCGTATATGACAAAGTCACAGGCCGGCAATGAACACAGTCGTTGATTTGCGCTCGTCGCGTCGAGTTCGCAGTCGCAGTTGAATTCGAAATCGAAAGAGAAGTCGAAAGAAAAAACTCTTGAACTCTCGCGCGTAAGAAAATCTTTTGTGAATTATTGAAAATACAGAACAAATTGAAGGCATTAAATAAAAAAAAATAAAATAGTTAAAGCAAGTCGCGAGTGCAGACAAAGCATGTCCAGTGCACAAGTGTCACAGCCGCCGCCGACGCCAACCACGCAGCCGACGTCAACACCGACGCCGACGCCGCACATTAGCCAGCTGCTCATCAGTCACATTGCAGCCCAAAATCAGCAGCAGTTGCAGCGGGTCACAAACGCAGCAACGCCACCAAACTCCGTCGCCGTCGCAGTCGCCGTCACTGACTACGATCAGTGTAGCAATAATTCGAGCAGTTCCAGCGGCAGCCAAAGTCCAGCGGGAGCAGCAGCAGCAGCGGCAACAGTAGCTTCCAGTCCCACACATTCCACGGCCACAACCGGCTCTCCGCACAGTGCCTACGCGTCCACGCTCAGTCCGGCAACAGCGGCAGCATCAGCAGCGGGACAGGAAGCGACGGGAGATTTACAGGTGCATCAACTGCAATCCGCAGCACAAGTGGCAACCTTAGCTGGCGGCATGCCACTGCTTGTGGCACCTATGCCCATGGGCATTGCACCAACGCCAGCGGTAGCAGCAGCGGCGGCGGCAGCGCAGCATCATCCACACCGCCTTTATGTGGAGGGCAGCTTTCCAGCCCATCACATTTCACACCCTGCGCTAGTTAATGGTGCTTACTCTATGACACGTCTGCCACCGCCAACAGCAGCAGCGGCACCCGCTCCACCTCAGCCCGTATCCAGCTGCTCACCGCCGTCGACGGCAGCAACGACAACGCTGTCAACGCAGGCTCAGCCCAAGAAATCCTTTTGTATCGACGCTTTGCTGGCAAAGAGTCAGCCACAGATCGTGGACGATCATCGTCTCGCTGCCCTGCACTACGCTCGGGATCAGGCAGAGCTTAACCACGCCTTTGTCGCCGCCTCAAATGCTGCGGCCGCAGCCGCTGCCGCTGGCATCAGTGATCACGAGGCGTTGCAGCGCATACGCGAGTCGCGGGAATATGACTCACCCAGTCCCGACGGCATGTCCAGGTGGGTTTCTTATTAGTTAATAATACACCTTCAGAAAGTTTAGTTACAAAATAGTTACGTTTACCCCATTGACCATTGCCCATTGTGCACAATTTTTTTGTGAGTAGCAATTGCTATTCTCTTACTCTCGGGCACAGCTCAAAGCACACACACTATACAATCACATTGAATGCTTTGCTTGTGTAAGTGTGTATAGCAACGCTGTACATGTAACGACAGCGCTGCATGGGTGAAGATCACAGCAATAGACGCAGCGAAACTTCTGCATGTATGTGTGTGTGTGTGTTGACTCCCAGCGTAATTTTAATGTATGTGTGCTTGCAAATTACACAAACAATTTTTCTAATTTCCTTTAATATCTTATTCGTTGCCCAAGCGCTTGAGATCACAAAAACAATTCATACGGTATTTTTTTGCTGCACACTTTGTCCCATGTAAATTTTTTGTTGGCTTCTCTGCGAGTTTACACTTGCAAAATTCTGTTTTAATTTTGAGTTGCCAGCGAAATTATAAATAACATGAAAGTTTATGTTAATCTACTTTTTGTTGCAGTGCATAAACTGAGTAGATTTCTTTTTCTGGTAACGGTTTTATTTTAATAGCACTACTTTGGCAAAACCTTAGAAATTACATTAAATTCAGTTTGGAATCCAATTTGATTCAAGTGTTTGTTCTAAAACAAGAGTCTTTAGTGAAGTAATAATCTGATAAGAAGTTGAATTTATATGCGATTATAACTTAAATCATATATTAGTAAGCTATTCCATAAATCTTGTTTGGTGATTAAAAATATCAGTTGTCATTTAAATTTATAATCAAAAGAAAGAGTGGCTTGAAAAAGCTAAAAAATAATTAAGGAAATAGTTAAAATGTGGAGTGTTTTACTAATTACTTTTATTAATTAAGTCCGTTAAATATTAGATAATGTAGATAAAAATCATCCAAAAAGTGTTTAACAAATGCTACTCATAGCCATTCATAGAAAGTTTTGGCCATTATTTGTATCTACTATATAATGGCTAACACTTCAGCTATAAATCCCGGAAAATCCAATAAAATTCCAGTGACAAAACGTCAAGCGGGAATACCAACAATGTAGCTAGCCCCCCTGCTGACCAATGGGGCTTTAAATCAGCTTTGTTGGCACTCAACAACATGGCCGAAAAGCTTAATGGAGTAGCACCAAGCACCAAGCACCGCGCACCGAGCAACCAAAACTGGTCACGTTGCTTTTCATTACGTATGGGCAAAGTGCGACGGGGAGAAGGGTGGGGGGAGAAAAGCAAACAAATTAGTTTTGTTAGTCGAGGATTTTAATTGTTTTCATTTCAAAATACTTGATTCACGCGTGACTAATATAGGGTGTCTAAATTTGTCTCTTTCTAGATCTGAATCTCCCAGTTCATCACATCGTTCAAGTCCGCCCATCAGTCCCGGCTGCGAGGATCTACAGCCTCTGCCCGCCCATCACCCGCATCACATGGGCATGCGAATGTCCGATTTACCGGATGAGTTCAAGAAACCCGTGCCACCTCACAGTCCTATCAGACCACAGGACTTTCCCCTCTACGCCGGCGGACATCCCTATCAGCTGCTGGCGCAGGGTGGCTCCGCCTTTCACAGGCCCCTGGACCCCTCGGGCAAACCCATACCGGTAAGTTCAAGGAAGAGAATAGAGAACTTTAGACTTTTTAGCCTAGTTTCTAAATGGAAACGTAGAGCTTATGTTTTTATGGGAGTGAACTCGAATTTAGAGTTTTCTTAAGATACAAATTATTGTTTTTTAAGAGTGTACTTTAGTCATATACTAAATTCGCACTAATTAAATCTCCCGTTTCTTTTTGTGCCCCTTTCAGATACCCATGGGTCAACATTTTATGCCCTCCCAGCTGCAGTTTGAGTTCCTCGCCCGTGCTGGGATGCTGCATCACCGCATACCCGAATTGGCCGCGTATCCGCATCACGCAATTCTGGGCAAGACGCGAAGACCCCGCACAGCCTTCACCTCCCAGCAGCTGCTAGAGCTGGAGAAACAATTCAAGCAGAATAAATATTTATCGAGGCCAAAAAGATTTGAGGTCGCCAGTGGGTTAATGCTCTCGGAGACGCAGGTGAAGATCTGGTTTCAGAATCGACGCATGAAGTGGAAACGCTCCAAGAAGGCTCAACAGGAGGCCAAGGAGCGGGCTAAGGCACAGCAGCAGCAGCAACAACAACAGAGCACCTCTAGTGCCACTTCGGCCAGTTAGTTTGGTCACTAGCGTTAACTTATTTAAAACACTTCTAGTCAGGCTACACTCGAAGCATTTCTCAACACTCTTTTTAGGAAAATCGTCGGAGTTTTAAGAAAATAAGTAGGAAAAGTAAAGGCGACTGCAAAAGACCCTGTATTCATTGTATAGTCTTTAATTAACGGCCATTTTCTAAGAGGAGAGTTTGAAATGTTGCTGAGTGTAGTGCTTCGAACAACCGTCCACCTAATGAGACACCCTGTATGCGACACGCCCACACCTCTGACTCTCCTATGTCGCCCTCCCTTTCCCCCTCCCCTTTGAAATCATTTCATGAGATTGCGCAAAATTAGCTTCGCAATTAGTTGAAATATTTTGTTGTTGTTTTGATTTAATGTTGTTGTGGGAATAGACAACAACAACAGCAAACAACAACAACAACAACAACAACAACAGCAGCAGACGCACTGTGTGATATATGTAAACAAGCAAGAAATATAAATTAAACAATGCTACACAAAAGTATTTTCCCAATGTACATAAATTCGAAAAAAAAAAAGAAAAATAGAAAAAACTGAAAAAAACATAAACATTCATTTGAATTACGTTAAATTTATATTTAAAAATTACAATAAATGAGATTAGTTTAGTTAAGTTTAGTTTGTAAAATTGTAACGAACCTTTTACTTATATAATTGTGTAAATAATATTATGTGTAATTATGTAATTTGTTTTTAACAAAAACAAAACAAAATGTCGCGTTAGTAAATTTTATTACATTTATTTGGAAATTCAAAATGACAATTAAAATGTGCTAAAAAAAAAAAAAGTTTTTTAATGAATTTCATTCCGTAAAGAATTAAATATTTTATAGATTTATTTCATTAATTTTTGGCATTTTTACAGTATTTTTTAGTATTAAATGCCAAAAACAAATAAATTTTTATTGGTAAATATTTCTAAAAGCTCTTGAAATATATATAACTACGAGATTAGATACTTGTGGCTGAATTCGGAGCTATCTGTGGGTGTCCGGAGAACTATTAATGGTGTATTTATAAATGCCAATCAGGTAAAAATTTTTAATTTTATACGAGCCCCGTTCCGCTGGTACTGGTGCTGGTGCTGCTCCTACTGCTGATAGCGCTTATCAGAGCAAATAAATCAAAAGCAGCAAGAAGATAATCAATTTAATTGTTGAGACAATAATTATGTCTAAATTTATAGTGTCACTTAAAAATTATTTCGCTAATTAAAATGTTGCTCATATTAGCAGCAGCAACAACAACGAGAACAACAACAACAACTTGTATAAATTCCAAAATCATGGTGAGCCGCCATTTCCGCAATCAATTGAAATCAGTGAAGGCTATATAAAAGCAAATCGGCTGTAGAAGACCCTGTACTTATTTAGAAGAAAACAGATGAAATGAAAATCTATATTCATGGGAAATCATTAGCAACTTTTCTATACATTTCATTGATTTTAACCGATATTTGCTAAGTCATCTATAGCATATAGTTTTCTGATCATATTAGAGAAGGGTAAAAAAGGTGGGTGCTTAAAAAGTCCCTATTTTATTGAATCTAGGCTCTTAGAGTCTCTGAGTTCCCTGCTATTTCGGGTCGACTGTGGATGCTGATCAGGAATATATAAACTATATAAGATCGGAAAGTCTTACTTTCTCCAGTTACACTCATTTTTTCGGACTAACCTTATAAACGCTACATATTTTTATCAAAAAACAGGGTCTAAGTATCGAATCGAATTGGAAATAATAATGAAATAGAAAAAACTTTTTTTTTTTTTTGGTTGGTTTATCTTGAGAAGGAAATCGTTTAATTTGTGGTACGTGGCCTAATCGAAGCTAATGGCTAATCAAGGCGTGACAACATCGGAGAACTCAATAGTATCGTATTGTGTAGTACCAGGTATATAGAGTGCTGTATTGCGAGTGCTCACTGGATTGATTGTTCAATAATCAAAGTTAATTAGAGCAAAGTCCTCATAAACATTTTCTTATTTGTTTTCTCTATCTCAAATAATTTGTGGAATAATTCGTAGTTTTCAGATAAACCAGGGGACAATTAGCTATAGAGGATTATAATCGAAATGAGTGTTAAACGGGGATTCTCAGTGCTCTCTAATTGTTGAAAAGTGGAACGGAGCAAGTCTGTCCACTTAATCACGTAGTAAAGTTCCTCAAGTGTGAGTCTGTGATGTCGAGCTAGCTTTTTTTTCATCCAATCTGGCCGTTTTTCGAAGTCTAAGTGGGAAATCTGACTGCTTTTGGATTCAATTGGCTGTTTTCTCTGATAAATTAGTTCAGTAACTCCACAAAACTCTATGACAGTCTATAATACTCTATAATTTACATTAAAATAAGTCATTAGCTTTTTTTAAAACTGTTTTGTTGAGAATTCCAGCTTTTTTTTCGACCAAAAACTGTCACCTCTGCAACCCATAAAACCTAGGGATAACTTTGGTTTTTGGTAGGAAAAAATGAAATACTTTTGTGATTGTTTGTTGTTGTTGTTGTTGTTGATGTTATTATGCAGCAGTTCTTGTGTTGATTATGCGTCTGATGGGCTAATAAAAATTCATTTGTTAGACAGACACTCACGAGCACACAACGCATTGCGTCAACAGAACTAGCGGAGAAGCGGAGAAACAGGGAAAAAATAGGAAAGAGGTGGGGAAAGAAGGGTGGTAAGAGGAGAGAGGAGAGAAGCGAGCTGAATAAAGTGTAGAAAAGATGATTCAATGAATGATTGTTGCTTCATGTTTTTCTTGGCTCGTATTCTGTACAGTGGTTAAGTTAATACTTTTTGTAAACAAAATAACAATCTGATCCTATAAAACTATCGGAGTAGATAAAGTTATGTTATGTTGAAGCTCAGTAGCCCCTAAATGGCACCTAGTAAAAGTTTTGTTCCACTGTGCACTGTAGTCAGCGTCTGATGTTGAAGCTGCCTTGAAGTGGCCCAGGACGCACAGACAATAGAAACAGGAGCACAAAAGGAACTCAACCCAGAATGCAATTCATGAGCTATTAGCGGGTAATTTGTAACAATTGCACACAACAAATTCAGTTTCTTTTCAACACCGAACAATAAAAAAGATTAAAGACTCAAAAAGACCGTGTATATTTACTGGAGTAAACAATTCTCCCATTTTCCCGACAAACCAAAGACACCCTTTACACTTTTTGAGTACGCGGTCTAACAAAGAAAGGGTGTCAGAGTTCAAACCGAAAACCCGAAGTGACAACTGGAATTGAAGTCGTCATCAAAGTCGGACCCTGAATCAGTCTCGGAATCGGAGTTGGAATCAGAGTTGGGGTTGGGGTTAGGGTTGGGGTTGAAAATGTTATTGGGATTCCTTAATTGTGCTGGATTTGGAAGCAGTCGCATCTGTTGCAAATTAAATTTGAGTTATAATTTTCAATAAACAGACAATGACAATATACGAGTGAGTGCCTGAGTGTGCCTAAGTGTGTATGTGTGTGTGTGTGTGTACACACCCAGCAAATTGCCATTTGAATTGAGGGTCGCTGCCTCTTTGCTGACTTTCGTCACCAGTTGTTGTTTGCTGGTGTTACAATTTGGTTACCCTAAGGGTTGTAGCTTCCCCTTTCCTTTCCCTCTCTTTCCCCCCCTCTCCTACTCCGCTTGATCTTCATGTCAACACAGATGATCACATTTTATGCTTAATTTTCTGTGTGTGTGTTTTTCGAGCCTTGTTTACTTTTGTGATTTTCAGCCGAATTTAGCTAATATTCGTTGCTAGTATAGTTTTCCCCTGTGTTGCATTTTCCGCTTGCACCAATTTTCCACATTTCCACATTTTCCATTTGATTTTATTGTCAAATATGTGCGATTATTTGTCATATGCTGCATTTTATTATTCAACAAATTTGCATTCGTTTCGCAAAACGTTACAAAATTGAAATTTATCTCGTTAGTTTTCGTTCACTAATGGTTGTTTATTGACCTGGCCCAAACGTGAAGGGGTCGGGGCTCTAGCCCCTTTGAATTCTGTAACTGATATGCCAATTTATTTGACAAATTTGTTTTAATTGCGCATTTTACAGGGCTTTGTACAAAAAGGAAATATGATTTGATTGGAGTAAATATTGGAAATCTTTTATTTGCAACTTAGTTATGACTTTAACTTAGTTAAGTTATGCTTAAATCAAATAAAAATCATGCAAATGTTTTTTACAAAACTTTGTTAGCTCCTTCTAGCTAAAAGTCTGGCTTTTTTAACTACTTTTAGTCAGCTTAATCAGCAGATCAAAGTGAATCTTATCTAAGTGCTCTTTTGAAATTAATTCTGCCTTTTTCCTTATGTCCAAAATCTCCTTACCAATTTCCCTAGATTATAAGTAGTCCTCGGAAAATATTGAATTATATTCAGTTATCAATTAATCCTCAAACTTTCACTGACAAGCGAACTACAACGCATATTGCTGCTTAATGCCATAATTTCCATCTTGTTTACACAATCCATCTGGCTATATTTTCCACACACACACACTCAGACACACACCCAAATCGGAAGACACACATTGATATATAGTAGTACAATCAGCGGAGCCAAGTTGAAGTCATTGTCATCAATCTATTGTAGGAAATCCGTGCGTGTTCGTTGAGTAAACAGCACGAAAAAATGTGCTACACAGCAAGAGCAGTACACTGAGCGAAATAGTAATGTACTTCTCGAATTTTTACTCAGAACAAAGTGGAGAATGTCAACAGTTTTAAGGTAAGATCTCAAGTTTTTAACTGATTAAAGTTCGATATGGATTATTTTTCAAAAATTACCATAGGTTTTTAAATTATTAATAATTTTTTCTTTTATTAATTAATAATTAAGTCTACATTTTAAGAAACAAAATTTCTTAATTATTTAAGTTTTTTTGAGCTCCTTGTTTTCTTGCTGTGTAGAATCAGCTCTAGAAATAGGAACACTACTAGAATCAGAGCAATCCTCAGCAGACAGCACAATGGTACATTAGAGCACTAAACACACACTGACACACGCACACACACTAAACACACACACACACACACACTAACTCATAGTTGGAATTTGTGAAATGATTTCGATTTAATCGCCAGGAAATTTTGCCATCAAAATTCACGAATATCAACGGATAATTGCGAAATTCAGTGAGATTCTGCTCTGTTCCTGTACTAGCCCTTAAGCGCATTAGATCCCCAGAGAGACAGAGACAGAGACAGAAAGAGCGAGAGAGTGAGGGAGCGGGGGGGGGGGGGGGGGTAGAGATAGAGCAAATTGTCACCATATGCGTCAACACGCAATAATTCACCAGAAAAGTAATCCAAACAATTGACCAAAAAGGACGAAGCACTGACATCTAATGGACCAGCAAGGCGAAGGGCGGGGCAGGGACGGGGGCAGGGTCGGGGAGGCGGGAAGGGGTGTGTCTGACTCTTAACTGCCTGCAGCAAGTGCGACTCTCTGCGTTCCCCTTCCTGCTCCTAACAGTGTTGATGTCTTTTGAAGCCAGAGCACTCAGAAAAAAGCTAGTTTTTAAAAAACATACTTAAGAAATTAAATAATGGATAGAAATAAAACCTATTTAGATAAAAATTAACACAAAAAGATGAACAAAATAAAGCCAAAACAAAGAAAAAAGGCTAAATAAAAGCTAAAACAATGTTTGACATCCGTTTTAAGCCTTAAAGGAACAGATTTTTTTCCCACTAACGGCTAAAACTGTCGGTAAAACAGCTAAACCAGCAGCAATGCTACTCCTCTTCTCACCAGCCCCTCCCACAGCTCTGTTTCTCTGGGTGTTTTGGTGCTAATTGAATTCATTGCCGTTGATCAAGTGCTGCCAAACAACAAATCATCCCCAGAGGCTAATGATACGGACGAACGAGCTAACTCACTCACTCACTGACTGACTGACTACAGAGCAGTGCAGTGCCAGGGCTGGGCAGGCGACCAGGGAGCAGACAGTGAGGGTGCACTGAGTGCGGGCACTAAACGGTGTAGGAGTAGGGGGAGAAGAAAGGGAGAAAGAGGGAAAAAGGGGGAGGAAGGGGCACTAATGGCGGGTTCTTTGTTGCTCGATGCGTTAAATGAAATTAGAAAACCTTATGTTGAGTTAATTAGCAAATTTAAGCACACTGCGAATACTTAAGGACTCAAAGGAATTGGAATGGAGAGAAGTCAAAGTTGGAGGAAAACTGCGCTTTTCCAAAAAAGGAAAAACAAAAACAGAGAAAAACTGGCAGACTGAAAGAGACCTTGTGTTCATTGTGGAACAATCAAATACTTTAAAATCATAGATTTCATTTGACAAATTGTTAGACTAAATAGTTTCTGAATTTAGACCGTACGGCCAAAGGAAAAATTAAAAATAATCATTTTCATAACATCATAACTTGAAAATTACTAAAGATATTTTGAACAAATTCACGCATTATGCGTATGTTACCATTAGAACAATACTGACCAAATTTTCTTCGGATCGACTGACTATATCATATAGGTCACGTGGAAAAACTCGGTTGGAAGTATTGAATTTTCGAAAAATATTAGTATTTGATTAACTATATCAACCAAATTCAGACTTTATGTATATTTCTTGATTCTATACACTCTTACCAACTTTGGTCCGACTCAAACCACTATATACTATAGCTCCCAAAGGAAAACCGGTCGGAAATTGTTTGAAAAAAAGTGTAATCTAGAGTAAGTAAGCGATATTTTACACAAAAGATGAACAAAGTTTGGCTTAAATTCTTTATAAATATAATTGCCCATTTGACTTAAGTAATTCCCAAAAATGTAATTGATTTCAAGACATTTGAAGACATTTTCCTTGAAATTTTCTGCTCAATGGTAATTAATTCAGCTTAGTTACGAAACCATTGGCAATTAACCTAGATGAGAAACCCTTTCGTCGTCACCTTTTGGACCACGTTAATTGCAAACAATTAAACTACAAATGTTTTGCCACAAAAGTCGAAGCCGATGCTAATTAAGCCATGTGTTGTGTTGTTTTCCTACCGGTTTTCCAAATTCAGCTCTAAACTCTAAGCAAACAAGCGAATAACAACAGCAACAACAACGACAAAAGCGAGAACAACAAACAAAACAAAAATATTAAATTGTAATCCGCTTAAATGAGTAAAAAGGCATTAGAACACATTTGCATAATTGTTAGAAAAAAAAAGGAGAGCAGAGGAGACGGGGAAGAGGAAGAGAATGAGACAACTTTTTGGACCGAACGAGCAATCCAATCAAAAGTGAGGCTCAACCCTCGAGGGTCGCTCGGCAGAAACACGATGCACGTGAGGACAATATTTAAAAATGTTTAGCATAATTAATGCGGATTCCAAGAACGTTTAACGCTTGGGTTGCTTTTCTTAGCAAACAGATGAAGCTACACTGGCAGAAAAAGTGGGTATTGAAGAAAGAAAGTTAAGAAACGAAATCAGAAACTCAGAAGGAACCGCTAGTTCCTAAATAATAAATAAATAACTAATTTTATAATTGAGGCATAAAAAGTTAATAAACTTACTCTAAATAAACTTTAATTTGTAATTTACAATCTTTAAAAATTTATATATAATTTAACAAGAAAGAAAAGTACAGTCGAGCACGCCCGACCGTAGAATACTCTCTGCATTTTATTTCCGATCATTTAATAATATCGGTATCCAAGTATATTAATTGATACTTGCAACAATACACGTTGAAACAAAAACATCTGTTTGTATGTATACACACACATATACATTTGACATTATATGTATGCACGCACATATGTATGTGTGTATATGTAATACATACACAATTGGTTGGCTCAGCCAGCATTCGCGGGCAGCGCTGTCGCTAAGCTCCGCAAGCAGCGAAAACGTTCGCTCACATGCTTGTATGTTTCTATCTCGCTTGCACACATGCATTGGCATTGCGTTCAATTATCAACTTTCTTACATGTCTAGCTCTTTTGTTTATTGTCCGATTTAGATGCAACTTTCAGGATAGTTTAATATATTTTGTCTTCAAACGAATGTGAAATAACAATACTGTACGATAAGAACATATGCCTTAAAATCGGCATTGAAGTTTGCAAATTATTTTATTTCTAGTGAGAAAAGGGGGCGTGGCAGTCCAAAATTTTTGATGACAATACAATTATACCGTCTCTAGGAACCTGCGTACCAAAATGGGTGTTCCTAAGTGCCATAGTTACTGAGATATTCGCCTAAAACATCAATTTTTTCCGAGGTGTTTCTAGTTTTTTGCTCATTGTGGGCGAACGGGGCGTGGCATCGAAAAAAAAAAGATTCTTATATTGACTGACTTAATATCGAGTCGATAGAGACCAAATTCAAACTTGTAGCTCTTACCATCTCTGAAATCTGTTTGTTCATACGGACAGACGGACAGACGGACAGACAGACAGACAGACAGACAGACAGACAGACAGACAGACAGACGGACAGACGGACATGGCTATATCGACTCGGCTTGTGATGCTGATCAAGAATATATATACTTTATGGGGTCTGCCACGCCTCCTTCTGCCTGTTACATACTTATTTTTTTGCACAAACCCAATATACTCTCTCTTGCAGAGAGTATAAAAATAAATGATTTACATTACTCCAAATTCAGAATTTATTACCTCAAATACTTGAATATTTCTCTCAGTGTAGCGTATATGGTTTGGAATTCGGGATTTCTGTTGCCAACAAGTGCACGAAAGTTAACAAAACAATATAAAAATATTTCGGCGTGCCTAATCAACCCCTAAAACGGCGTTAATTGGCGAGGTGCTACGGGAATGCCGCAGGGTCGCATTATTCACACATACGCTCAACTGAAGTCGGCTTTTGCTATACCTTTCATACCTTCCATTCCCGTCTACCCTCGTCCTCTGACGACCCTCTGCCCATTTCGATTCCCACTTCCATTTCCCTAGGGTTTCTACGGCCAAAACTGGTTCCAACCGCAGCGTGTGCGTAAAATTGAATTTATTTTATTGCCACTAATTGGCTGAAATACCTGAGGGCGCTACGGTTTTTTGGGTACAAGTGGGTGTGTTGTGGGTGTCGGGAAATTATACAAGTTTACCCAACAAGATAAGCATAAAGTTTGAATAGTTTTCCATAGTTGACATACATTCAAATGGGATAAATACTAAATAAAGAACTACACTTTAGTCACTAGTTAGCCATATTCAAATCAGTTTCTTCATCTATAAATGGAAAGGAAAAGATTTCATATTTGTAATTCTTAACTCAACAGAAATCCAAATGGAATACAATTTGTACTTTAGTCACCAGTAGAAAATACTCTAAAAATGTAAAAACGGTGTTCATAAATCTGATTTTTTATACCTTTTAAACACAATTTGTTTCAGTTTATATTTTATGTTTATTTTTCTAATCTTTCATTGTTCAAAAGCTTAAGAGTAACTCTAAAATCAAAGTCTTCTTCAAGCATAGATTTATTCAGATGAAATATATTTACACATAACCATAAAATGTATATTTTCCTTATTTCCTTAACGGCCATGGTCTTGTTCTCAGAATTTTGGAAATATCTTAAAATCACACACAAATCTCGAGTTCTCACCACACACATTACATAAGAGCAGCAGTTCCATTTTTTGCACACACACAGATGATATGATAATGGCAATAAAAGATGATAATGTGCCGAAATCCTTTGACCAGATTCGCAAAATCAGCCCCAACAAATAGCAGACAGACGGAGGGACAGACGGAGAGACAGACGGAGGGAGACGAGCCCTAAACCCAAAATAATTTCAAAAAAACTTAAAAAACAAGTGAAAGAGTGGGAAAGGGAGAGGAAGAGAGTTAACGAAACAATGAAACAACTCACAAGATGAAGAACAAGAAAGCTAGGCAGAGTAGCGCATACTCGACTGCTTTACACCCTGTACCTGGCAAGAAACTGTGATCTAACATTTCTGCCTTTTGCCTGTTCCACACATCAAACAAACCCAGTGTACTCTGCTCACTGGGCATAAAAGTAGCAACAAACTACAACAAGGCAAGAAAGATGAAGAAGAAGCAGAAGAAGCGGAGCCGTAAAAGCTATTAACATATTAAAGCAATAAAAGAAATGGCATATAAAATGCTACAGACAAAAAGAGCAAACCACTGCTTACCACCCTGTACTTCCCCCTCTCCTCTCCCCGTCCAACAACCCCAAACACCGCAACGATTGGCAACACACCCAAATGTTTAGCAGCAAGTGGCATTTACCCTCGACGCACTCGACTCGACTTTACCCCATCTCCCATCATCTCCCTCCTCTCCTTCCTCCCACTCCCCATCCCCAACTCTCCACTTTCGACTCTTGATTCTAGCTGCTGTCCCACTATGTCTGCCATCATCAACATCAACATCGTCGCCATCAGTTTGCCATTCGCCACGAAGTAGACACACTCAACAAAAAAAGTCTGTTAAAACCTGTGGTCTTCAAAACAAGACCTTAAATTGAACAGGAAAAATATATAGAAAACTTGTTCAATCCATTAATTTATCAGTTTCGTATCTTATATAAAAATGTATCTTAAGTTAAGAACATTTTTTCTCCCAGTGCACTAAAAAGAGAAAGAGTATGATAATCATACTAAATGCTGCCATTTGCCATTTGTGAGGTTTTGCCACTTGCCCTATAGAATACAAAGGGAGTGGAGTGGGGCGGTGGAGACGAGGGAGGGAGGGAGGAAAAGTGGGCGTGCTCAGGGTGGGTTGGCAAGCAAATTGTGAAAAGTTCGCCCGAAAGTACTTCTAAGCTTTGTGTAAACACCCACTAAAATCAATTTGCTGGATTTTCTACCACCAGAAAATGTGTATTTTACGGGTAACGATGAGAGCAAGCACTCAGATACCGAATAAAGATACAGATACAGCTACAACTACAGCTATAGCTACAGATAAACTGAGAGGAGTTCTCTAATGTCGGTTGATTGTTCTTTTGTTTTTTGGTATTTATCTAGAAAAATGTAAGTAAAACTGTTCGAAATTCCTCTGGAATGGGCTTCTAATGCACATGGGATGTATATGAATAGTTGGGCATATAGTTAGTGTATATATAATGACAAAAGTTGATCAAACTGATATATTTTTGGCATCTCAACAACTTCAAAACGGCATAACCTTATCAAAAGGCAACTGATTTACATATCATCATAACTCAGCCAATTTTGTCAAATTTGGATGAAAGAGTCCTTAGATATGCGGTCCACAGCTTAATATATAACATTGAGAATTTCCATAACTTTGACTGATCATAACTCAGCCAAATGAAACGATATCTTAAAAAGTCATACCTTTTTATACTGTGGACAACTAGGAGAATTAATCGCAATTAAAATCTAAAATTCTCAAAATCTAACCCATTTTGTCAAATTTGGATGAAAGAGTCCTCAGATACAGCTCAATATTTAAAAATGAGAATTTTCCCAACTTTGACTGATCATAACTCAGCCAAATGAAACGATATCTTAAAAAGTCATACCTTTTTATACTCTGGACAACTAGGAGAATTAATCGCAGTCAAAATCTAAAATTCTCAAAATCGAACCCATTTTGTCAAATTTGGATGAAAGAGTCCTCAGATATGTGGTCCATAGGTCAATATTTAAAATTCACAATTTTCCCAACTTTGACTGATCATAACTCAGCCAAATGAAGCGATATCTTAAAAAGTCATACCTTTTTATACTCTGGACAACTAACAGAATTAATCGCAGTCAAAATCTAAAATTCTCAAAATCTAACCCATTTTGTCAAATTTGGATGAAAGAGTCCTCAGATATGTGGTCCATAGGTCAATATTTAAAATTCACAATTTTCCCAACTTTGACTGATCATAACTCAGCCAAATGAAACGATATCTTAAAAAGTCATACCTTTTTATACTCTGGACAACTAACAGAATTAATCGCAATCAAAATCTAAAATTCTCAAAATCTAACCCATTTTGTCAAATTTGGATGAAAGAGTCCTCAGATATGTGGTCCATAGGTCAATATTTAAAATTCACAATTTTCCCAACTTTGACTGATCATAACTCAGCCAAATGAAGCGATATCTTAAAAAGTCATACCTTTTTATACTCTGGACAACTAGGAGAATTAATCGCAATCAAAATCTAAAATTCTCAAAATCGAACCCATTTTGTCCAATTTTGATGAAAGAGTCCTCAGATATGTGGTCCACAGGTCAATATTTAAAATTGAGAATTTTACCAACTTTGACTGATCATAACTCAGCCAAATGAAACGATATCTTAAAAAGTGATACCTTTTTATACTGTGGACAACTAGGAGAATTAATCGCAATCAAAATCTAAAATTCTCAAAATCTAACCCATTTTGTCAAATTTGGATGAAAGAGTCCTCAGATATGTGGTCTACAGCTCAATATTTAAAAATGAGAATTTTCCCAACTTTGACTGATCATAACTCAGCCAAATGAAACGATATCTTAAAAAGTCATACCTTTTTATACTCTGGACAACTAGGAGAATTAATCGCAGTCAAAATCTAAAATTCTCAAAATCGAACCCATTTTGTCAAATTTGGATGAAAGAGTCCTCAGATATGTGGTCCATAGGTCAATATTTAAAATTCACAATTTTCCCAACTTTGACTGATCATAACTCAGCCAAATGAAGCGATATCTTAAAAAGTCATAACTTTTTATACTCTGGACAACTAACAGAATTAATCGCAGTCAAAATCTAAAATTCTCAAAATCTAACCCATTTTGTCAAATTTGGATGAGAGTCCTCAGATATGTGGTCCATAGGTCAATATTTAAAATTCACAATTTTCCCAACTTTGACTGATCATAACTCAGCCAAATGAAGCGATATCTTAAAAAGTCATACCTTTTTATACTCTGGACAACTAGGAGAATTAATCGCAATCAAAATCTAAAATTCTCAAAATCGAACCCATTTTGTCAAATTCGGATGAAAGAGTCCTCAGATATGTGGTCCATAGGTCAATATTTAAAATTCACAATTTTCCCAACTTTGACTGATCATAACTCAGCCAAATGAAGCGATATCTTAAAAAGTCATACCTTTTTATACTCTGGACAACTAGGAGAATTAATCGCAATCAAAATCTAAAATTCTCAAAATCGAACCCATTTTGTCCAATTTTGATGAAAGAGTCCTCAGATATGTGGTCCACAGGTCAATATTTAAAATTGAGAATTTTACCAACTTTGACTGATCATAACTCAGCCAAATGAAACAATATCTTAAAAAGTCATACCTTTTTATACTGTGGACAACTAGGAGAATTAATCGCAATTAAAATCTAAAATTCTCAAAATCTAACCCATTTTGTCAAATTTGGATGAAAGAGTCCTCAGATATGTGGTCTACAGCTCAATATTTAAAAATGAGAATTTTCCCAACTTTGACTGATCATAACTCAGCCAAATGAAACGATATCTTAAAAAGTCATACCTTTTTATACTCTGGACAACTAGGAGAATTAATCGCAGTCAAAATCTAAAATTCTCAATATCGAACCCATTTTGTCAAATTTGGATGAAAGAGTCCTCAGATATGTGGTCCATAGGTCAATATTTAAAATTCACAATTTTCCCAACTTTGACTGATCATAACTCAGCCAAATGAAGCGATATCTTAAAAAGTCATACCTTTTTATACTCTGGACAACTAACAGAATTAATCGCAATCAAAATCTAAAATTCTCAAAATCTAACCCATTTTGTCAAATTTGGATGAAAGAGTCCTCAGATATGTGGTCTACAGCTCAATATTTAAAAATGAGAATTTTCCCAACTTTGACTGATCATAACTCAGCCAAATGAAGCGATATCTTAAAAAGTCATACCTTTTTATACTCTGGACAACTAGGAGAATTAATCGCAATCAAAATCTAAAATTCTCAAAATCTAACCCATTTTGTCAAATTTGGATGAAAGAGTCCTCAGATATGTGGTCCATAGGTCAATATTTAAAATTCACAATTTTCCCAACTTTGACTGATCATAACTCAGCCAAATGAAGCGATATCTTAAAAAGTCATACCTTTTTATACTCTGGACAACTAGGAGAATTAATCGCAATCAAAATCTAAAATTCTCAAAATCGAACCCATTTTGTCCAATTTTGATGAAAGAGTCCTCAGATATGTGGTCCACAGGTCAATATTTAAAATTGAGAATTTTACCAACTTTGACTGATCATAACTCAGCCAAATGAAACGATATCTTAAAAAGTGATACCTTTTTATACTGTGGACAACTAGGAGAATTAATCGCAATCAAAATCTAAAATTCTCAAAATCTAACCCATTTTGTCAAATTTGGATGAAAGAGTCCTCAGATATGTGGTCTACAGCTCAATATTTAAAAATGAGAATTTTCCCAACTTTGACTGATCATAACTCAGCCAAATGAAACGATATCTTAAAAAGTCGTACCTTTTTATACTCTGGACAACTAGGAGAATTAATCGCAGTCAAAATCTAAAATTCTCAAAATCGAACCCATTTTGTCAAATTTGGATGAAAGAGTCCTCAGATATGTGGTCCATAGGTCAATATTTAAAATTCACAATTTTCCCAACTTTGACTGATCATAACTCAGCCAAATGAAGCGATATCTTAAAAAGTCATACCTTTTTATACTCTGGACAACTAACAGAATTAATCGCAGTCAAAATCTAAAATTCTCAAAATCTAACCCATTTTGTCAAATTTGGATGAAAGAGTCCTCAGATATGTGGTCCATAGGTCAATATTTAAAATTCACAATTTTCCCAACTTTGACTGATCATAACTCAGCCAAATGAAGCGATATCTTAAAAAGTCATACCTTTTTATACTCTGGACAACTAACAGAATTAATCGCAATCAAAATCTAAAATTCTCAAAATCGAACCCATTTTGTCCAATTTGGATGAAAGAGTCCTCAGATATGTGGTCTACAGCTCAATATTTAAAAATGAGAATTTTCCCAACTTTGACTGATCATAACTCAGCCAAATGAAACGATATCTTAAAAAGTCATACCTTTTTATACTCTGGACAACTAGGAGAATTAATCGCAGTCAAAATCTAAAATTCTCAAAATCGAACCCATTTTGTCAAATTTGGATGAAAGAGTCCTCAGATATGTGGTCCATAGGTCAATATTTAAAATTCACAATTTTCCCAACTTTGACTGATCATAACTCAGCCAAATGAAGCGATATCTTAAAAAGTCATACCTTTTTATACTCTGGACAACTAACAGAATTAATCGCAATCAAAATCTAAAATTCTCAAAATCTAACCCATTTTGTCAAATTTGGATGAAAGAGTCCTCAGATATGTGGTCCATAGGTCAATATTTAAAATTCACAATTTTCCCAACTTTGACTGATCATAACTCAGCCAAATGAAGCGATATCTTAAAAAGTCATACCTTTTTATACTCTGGACAACTAACAGAATTAATCGCAATCAAAATCTAAAATTCTCAAAATCTAACCCATTTTGTCAAATTTGGATGAAAGAGTCCTCAGATATGTGGTCCATAGGTCAATATTTAAAATTCACAATTTTCCCAACTTTGACTGATCATAACTCAGCCAAATGAAGCGATATCTTAAAAAGTCATACCTTTTTATACTCTGGACAACTAGGAGAATTAATCGCAATTAAAATCTAAAATTCTCAAAATCTAACCCATTTTGTCAAACTTGGATGAAAGAGTCCTCAGATATGTGGTCCACAGCTCAATATTTTAAATTTACAATTTTCCCAACTTTGACTGATCATAACTCAGCCAAATGAAGCGATATCTTAAAAAGTCATACCTTTTTATACTCTGGACAACTAGGAGAATTAATCGCAATCAAAATCTAAAATTCTCAAAATCGAACCCCTTTTGTCAAATTTGGATGAAAGAGTCCTCAGGTATGTAGTCCACAGCTCAATATTTAAAATTGAGAATTTTCCCAACTTTGACTGATCATAACTCAGCCAAATGAAGCGGTATCTTAAAAAGTCATACCTTTTTATACTCTGGACAACTAGGAGAATAAATCGCAATCAAAATCTCGAAATCGAATTTTAGGAATTAGTTCTGCTGCATTCAAATTTGATTGATATGGAACATTTACATTAGAAAGCCAATTCAAAAAACGTGGCTTAAAAAAATAATTATTTTATCCAAACATTTTTAGTGTAATTTTCTATTGGCAGCAAAGTATAACACTCTACTTCAGCTATATATGTATATAATCTAGCATTATGTAGCTGCAATTTGTATTGGGAACAAAACTTTTCTTTGATTTCCCCCCAGAAAGAAGCCAAAACGAAACCGATTGGAAAAGTTTTGTGTTTTGCGTGTCCTGCTTTCAGCTCCTGCCTTCATTTTCATTTGTTTCTAGTGCCACTCCCACTTTTCCTCTACTCTACTCTATGTGCTCTATGCTCTCTGTGCTCTCTGCTCCCTTTATTTAATCTTATCTAATAAATGGCTTGTCTTGTCTCGTAAATCACTTAACAATTTGCAAAATTTGTACGAAACGTAAGTGAAAATCGTGCCAAGGTTTCCAGATACTCTCAATATATATTTACATGTGTACGCATAAGTGGCCCTAAATCGCATTCATATGACTGCCCCGCCCCGTCCTCCTTCTAGTCCCCCTTTTCTCCCCTTTCTCGTTTGACCAGCTCCATTTCTTTTCATTTCTTTTTTGGATTGGAAGGGAAGGGCAAGTTTTTTGTGTGACCTGCCATTTGATTTATTTATTGTTGGTTTATGCGTGATCTTGCCTCAAATTAGCATTTATCATTTTGGCCGCCATTTGGCATTGCCGTTTGCAGTTTGCTCCACCCTAAAAAACGAGGCACACACGTACGTCTGTGTATAAAATACCGTTACTCCCCTTCGTTTGTTACAAGTAGCAACCCACAAAAAACGCATAAAAAACAAGTAGCAAAAGTTGTAGACGAGTGAGTTCAGCGTAAAAGACCCTGTGCCCATGCTGAAGCCATTAACAGGTCTAATACAACTCATAGTGTTCAATTTGAACAACAGTTTACTGATTTTATGATGATTGAATCTTAATGTTGATCAGGAATATATATATTTTATGGAGTCACTCTTGTGTTTTCTCCTCTGAGAATCTTGTTTTTTCGACAAGCCCAGCACACCCTTTGCACTATTTCCATACCGGGTCTAAAAAGGGGCAGCAAATTGTTTTTAACAAGTGCAATGTAATTTTTCAAATGTGTTTTCATCGCATTTTTCTTTTTATTTCCCGTGATTGATTGCGATTATGCAAATTTCCACAGATTGTCAGACATTTAAATTGATTGAAGTCGCTACTTAAATCGTAAGTGGAGCATTTGTGGCAATTTAGTGTCACCTACTAAATATAGTATAAGTACTTAAGCCTTTTGGCGTCACAATTAACGCACAATAAATTTCAAATAATTATGCAAACGACGCAAATGTCGAGTGTCTATAGATACAGATACAAATACAGTTATAGATACAGATACAGCTGCGGATAATCCAAAACAGTAGCCCCCATTTTGGCCCCATTTCGGTGCCAACTTCTGCTTTGGGGAGCCGCCAATTTGTGTCACTAATTGCGTGCAAATGACGATGCCTTTTGCATTTTGGGCCATGCATATAAATAAGGCCCAAAGCGAATGGACAGTGGAGGCGGCGAGCTAATTAAAAGGGGGTGCGGTCAAGGCAAAGACGGGTATGGGTTAGTGGTAGCAAGTCTGTCTGATATGAGTGGGGTTTGGACAGAAGAAAGGCTGATTTTAAGAAGATCTAAATTAAGAAATTGGGAGAAGGAAGACTATATAATACCCTGTACCTGAGTAGTTTCATTAATTTTCATTTTTTACAGTCAAAAATAGATTTATTTCTATAAAGACTAAAACTTTTTTCAATTCTAATTATTTTTCCCATATTTTATTTGACCATAAAAAGTTTCCCTCTTTGAAGTTTCCAATAATAAAAGTTTATATAGTTTCACTAAGGGTTACTCAATCTAATCTATAGCTTATCCCTAGCCTAGTTTTGCCTCCATAAAATGTCGAACCCTTTTTTGCCAAAACCTCAGACATAACGACGCCACTGGAATTGCTTCTGAAGTAGTATCCCCGCTTTTTATGAGTGTATCATAAACTAGCGATTTCATTAATTTATCCATGGATTTAGGGAAAACTTATTATTAAACTGGCCAATAATAATATTAATACTTTTAGTACAATAATTTCGTTTAATTTGTTTATTTATCTGCAGAGAGAGATAAAGATATAAAGAGGGAGAGTGAGCGAGAGAGAGCGAGAGAGAGATCACTAGTCTAGCAGCATAATAAACAAATTTGTTTAGTTAATGAAGTCGATAAGACTAGTACCGTGTCTGGTTTGAACCATCATAAAGATATAGATAAAGATATAGTATTACAAACTGAGTCGGTAGCCTATGAAAACAAACCATTATTACTGCTAGACTCGACTCGGGAGGCGACAAGATTTACGACAGACGCTTCATATCGGAACGGCTTTAATTGAAACCAAAGCGTATAATTTTCAGTCAACAAAGAGAGGGAGAGAAAGTGAGGAAGAGAGAGAGAGAGAGAGTGGGAGAGAAAAAAACGCTATGGAGATAAGACTCGGGTCTGAAAAGTGGGTGGATTTGACGGTAGTCAATTGGCTGCTTGTTGGTAACCATTGATTGCCATTTATTTGAATGTTTGCCAACAAAGGAGAAAAGAGCGTCATAATGAAGATGCTGATGATGACCATTATGATGACGATGATGAACTTGGTCCCAGCAGTGCTGTCGGAGCACTCAATATCTGAAGAGCTACTTTTTCTTGTGGCAAATTTCAAAAATACTGCTAAAATTATAATCAAAGTTTCGATTAAAACAACAGATTTGACATCTTTAGAGTTTAAAGCAGAAAATAGCTAGCTTAGATGAATTTACTAAGCTATAAAGAGGCTACAATTGCTTCCAGTTATATGTGTATATGTTTTTTAATAATGCTTATAAAGAAATGTAGCTAGTAAAATAATTTTAAACAGCAGATTTGACTTACTTGGAGTTTATAGCGGAAAATAGCTAGTTTTATGCCGTTTTGTAACTCTTGTAAAGCTTTTAACATATGTAAGATAAATTTAACTAGCTATAAATTAGCTACACTGACTCTCAGGTGTATTGGTTTTCAGCTGTAAATCAGCTAAATCAGCAACACTGGCTACCAGATATATTTCTATTGATTTAAAAATTATGCTCACAAACAAAAGTATGCAATGTTGTCGAGCATTGTTGTTGTTGTTGTTGTTGTTATTGCTACTGTTTGCTAAAAAGTCAGCTAAGGAGAGAGAGAGACAGAGAGAAAGGAAGGCGGGAGCAAAGGAGTGAGAGAGAGAGAGAGTGGAAGAGGGAGACTGTAGTAGGGACGTGCTCGTCATTTTGACTTTCCATCAATGTTGACTCGCTGTTTAGATTTTCAATTAAATTTGTTGACACAAAAGCTCTCGGCGTTGTCCGTGTCCGTGTCCGTGTCCAGACCGTTCAGACAGACACGGGGTCGTATACGTAATATAAATTGATTATTTCAATTTATTTAAGCGCAACGATAGCATTTAATTAAAAACTCATCTGTGCAAACAGCGTAGACAGAAGACTGAAGACAGACAAAAACTGGAGACTACGACTACTATTCCGATTCCGATTCCGACACGACTCATTACAGCTCAAGTACCAGAGAGACGACAGACTGGAGACTCTAAGACTGAAGACTCTGGGAGAACGAAGACTCGGCCAAGCTGATAAGTCTTGGCAAGAAAACTTGGTTACTTTATCAGCGTTTTACATCTGTTTCTAATTGAAAATGCAGCTACTGTCGAAGTCAGTCGTGAAAACTGACGCCAATCGTTGTTGGCAGTGTCAACAAAGTCGAGCAGGAGGAAGACAGAGTTGTGAGTGCCTATGCTAGACCCTGTAGCTAAGTAGTCTTAAGGCAGACATGACACACAGTCTGGTGAGACTGAATATGCCCAAGAAATTTCAAGACAATCGCATAAATTTTAGTTTGAAAAATAAAATCTTTATTCCCATCCAATTTGTTACCCTGCTTACTATCTTAATCATAATTACAGAGTCTTTCTGAGTCGTGTGCACCCTTTAATGCCCAACTTCTGTATAAACTCAACGTCCAGCTTCGAGTAAACAACTCGATAAAAAATGGGCAACTAAAGGCATTCCACTCGTCCCCCAACCCGCTTCCAGCCCCCCCTGAACCACTCTTACTATATCTTTTTTATAGTCAATAGCTAGACAATAAAATGCAGTGGAAACTCTTGAAAAGCTGTCTTCGAACTCTGCTTTCCACCTTTTGTTGACTTTTTCATATTTCTTAATGATGACATTTTAATTATTAGTAAAGTGCTTTCAACCACTGATAAGATATCACTGGATATTTATGACAGTGTGTGTTACGAGTGTGTGTGTGTGTAGAGTGGAAAACAATTTGTGAGTCTCTATTGACAATTCTGTTTATCGAACTAAAGTTCTGAGACTTTAGACTCGAAATAGACCTTTAGCCAAATGATTAAGCAATGATTAAAAAATAAGCACAGTCAACAGACAGCTGTATACACTGAGAGAAAGCAGTAAAAGTAAGTAAAAAGCAAATTAAAATTCAATTTTATGAGCTGCTGAGAAGAAGAGAGTACTAAATGAAATGATTGAAATGAAATGTTTTCTAGCTTTTTAAAGCTAAGAATTTTCCCTCTTAGTACCTCTAATCAAATGTTATCAACTATTTATCAAACTCCCGACCAGTTGGTAACACCCTTTTAGCACTTTAAATATCCAGTAGGGGTACTCCTGCTGACATACCTTCAGTGAGTGCTGAGTTATGTGTAGAGATTTGTATAATTTTGTCAGATCTGAAGATTTATGATGCCAGCACTTGTGCAAACACGAATGAACATGCAAAAACAAATCTCCAAATGCTCCGGGGAGCACATGAGTCAAGTCCTTAAGGAGTAGTAACCCTGGCTGGGGGCCACAAGACCGCAAAAGGCGTACAAAGTGCAAATAGACAAATGACACGCGTTGTCACATTTAAAGATATATATACATATATATATATATATAGATATACTTATATATGTATATATTTATTATCAAAAGACACTTGATGTCTTGACATCTTGAAGATTATGATTTGTTTTACTTGGCGCTTAACGAGCGCATGATACAATTCCCCAACCCTAGACATCTCTCTTCCTCTCTTTCTCTCTTTCTCTCCCTGATAAGTATGCTAAACATGCGCTAAAAGGAGAGTGAGAGTTAGGTTAGAAAGAGGGAAGAGGGAAGAGGGGAGAAAGGGAGGGAAAGTCATTTGCTTGACGACAGACGACAAATTTTTACAGATTTGTCAGAATTTAGGCGAATATTTGAGTATGGCGTATCTCGTAAAAAAACAAATGTATAAACACTCTAACTACACTGACAAAAACAATGTTATACAATTCAAATTGTGTACTTAAAACTATAATTTTTAGTCTGAGTATGTAAAATGTTTGCTTAAATTATAAAAAACCATTTTAAAGGCTGTTCTTTTTTAATAGTTGGCCTTTTTTTCAGTGTACCACAGTTATGTACATATGTAAATAAGCGTTTCACTTAAAAACTCAAGTTGTTTATGCCAATGTTGTGCAGGGAAAAGTGTGGGAAAACCGGATGCTGACATCATGTAAGCAAATGACATTGATTTGACATGACAATCCCCGACTCCAGACTCCCTAGAGTACCCACTGGGTCTTTTTCTTAAAGTCTTTAAGCAGCAAAAAAGTCCTACACTTGAAAAAATTATTATAACAAAGGTCTTAGTATATGAAAATTAAGGTACAGTCGAGCTCACACTCAGTGGGAGCTTAACTGAGGCCTTCAAGTTGTTCATGTATACCCACTACACAGGGTATACAGATATCTATAGGTGAAATATATATACTTAATTGCTATACAAATCCCCTTTATTGCTCCTATAACCAAAAAGTCACAGTTTTCTTTCAGTGTAGTACCCTTTTAACCTCTAATCTCACTCTAATACCCCCTGCACAGGGTCTAGAGATCAAATATATATACTCGATTCCTTTTTATAGCCCCTATTTGCCAATCGACACAATTTTCTTGCAGTGTAGTACCCCTTTTAAGCCTAACCTTGTGATATAACAAAATCTGTTTGTCTTGCGAACGTCTCAATCAACCCTTAAGATACATTTCTTATCCCTTTCACAGTAAATTGATATGACAAATCCGTAAGATAAAAAAATGTTTAATGAAGTGAAAAATTGCAAAATAACCAAAAATTAAATGGGAACTTCTTGTTGTTCTCCATTTTAAATTAAGCCTAGGGTCAAATTGTTGTTGTTGTGTTGTTGTTGCTGCTGTTGTTGTTGCTGTTGTTGTTAGTATCTGCTATGCATGACAATTTTTCGGGTTTCGGCCACAAAACAATAAAATTGTGTAAACAATGAGCCAATTTTCAGTTGACTGGCTTTTGTGGCTGGACAGTTTCTTTGGCGCCTGCCTGCCTCCTCTCACACAAAAAAGAGGGGGGCGTGGCCAGAGACAATAGCAATTGCTACCAAAAACGAAGCACAATTTGTATTTATTTGTGGATTTTACGAAAATTGGGTGTGTCTTTTATTATTATGCGAAATGTATATAAATATTTGTAAAGAGAGTGAGAGAGGGTGGGAAGGAGAGGGAAAGAGAGAGAGAAGGGGACGCAGCACGCTTCCTACTCGCCCCAAAAAGCAGGCAATACTTTTTGTACAGTCGCCATTTTGCCGCTCGTAAAACAAAAATCATACACAAATTTGTGGTTTTCCCGCCAGTCCACTGAATTTTCATCTCTCCCGCTTTTCCCCCTTTTGGCCAAATTTGTCGCTTCGTTAAACACATACGCAAATTCGCATATCGCAAAACATAACTTGAAGTTTGTTTATAGCGAAGTGTATCTGAAAACTTAACGCATGACTTACAGTTTTCCCCCATTTCCCTACATTTCCCATTTTCCACTGGGAATTTTGTTAGCCAATAACGAAATTGACTCCAGTGACAGTGAGACAGACAGCAAGCTGAACAAAGTAGCCGCTTTTCTGCCATTTCACCCACATGCTCACAATTTTCACATTTCCCATTTTCCTACACAAATCAAAGTTGCCTGCAGAGTTTCGAGCCTCAAATTGGAAGTAGCCAAAAGTGCAAACCAAGATCAGAGATATGTTCTCCAATTGTTTGAACAGTCAACAACACAGACAACTTGACTTTTCACACTTCCCATTTTCCTCCCTCCCTTCTCCCCTTCCCCTTCCCCTTTGTGCTCCTCTTCTTGCCTTTCTCACCGAAAATGCAACGTTTTGGCTTCCGGCAAATTTGCGTGCAGATAAATTGCAATTCTGGCCAAGTTTGCCAAGTGAAGCAGTGTTGACAGTATAGCTTTAAAGTAGCTAGATTTATCTACGTTATGCTTAAGCTAGAGAGACATGACCATGACTTTAAAGATTTTAGTTAAAGTAATTTAGCTTGTTTTAGTTAGAAGTCTGTCAACACTGCTGTGACTCTGTCGCATATCTCTGCTTCTTCCACTCTCCCTGTCTCCTCCCACTCTCCTCCCTCTCTTTCTTCGGTCCCTTGTGAGTCTGTCAGCGTCGTGGCAATTGTTGTCTTTTAATCATGAGCACCAGTTGGGGGCATGCCACAGATACTCAACTCCACAAACTTCACTTCATAATTTTAATTGCCCCAAAATTTTGGAGTTTGGGTTTTCCATGTTTGGTCAAGGCATTAGAAGGCAACGCACGTGATTGGCAAGCAGAGTGGAGATTCCCCTTCCCCTAGGAGGAGGGAGGAGGGGGGAGTGAGGGGTAAGCAGTCTTCTTGTGATATGCCTCTGATAAGCAAACAATAAATTGCAACTGCAGGCTATTTTGCCTGGGTCAATAGAGGAAGCTGTTTAAGCACTTGATAAGTGACCTGTTGAGACTGCAGTGGCGGAGACAACAGGGGAGAAGGAAGAGAGAAGAAAGGGAGAAGAGAAGACTCTGTAAATGAGCTGTAAATGTTTACTAAGTAAGTGCCTAAAGTCAATTAGAAGTATTGGAGTTAAAATAGCTGTTAATAAATTTATTCATCTGTCTGTTCGTCCGTCTGTCAGAGGTAGAGACACCAAACTTGGAATACATGTCCATCTCTAGTGAACACAGATCAAGTTTATTTCGAATTTTCGCCACGTTCCTTACCGCCTGCACCTCCTGCTGTCCCGGTGAATATCAGTACACAGGGTCTTCTCAAGTATTGCTCTTTAAACTCTAGTTTCTACTACATTTTACTCCTCTAACAAATCATAATTTGCTCACGTTCTAGCGATACATAAATCTATATATCGTAGTATATATTTCAATGCACAAATATCTCGTATTCTATTGTCTATAAGTATTATAGACTCCGCTCTCCCTCTCTCCCTCTTTCTTTCTCTTTATTTATATATCAAATATTTTATTTTGTTTTGCGTTTTTTGCTTTTCGCTCAACACGCACCGCAAATTTGACTGTTTTGGTCGCGTTTATTGATGTGTAATAAACCAATTGCATTTGTTTTGAATATATAAATAGTCATAAAAAAAAACGAACCCTACAAAAAAAAACAGCAACAACAACAACAAAGTAGCCATTTTTTTGATTTCCGTTTCCGCTTTGTTGTTTTTAGCTTTTTTCTGTTTTTGCTTTTTTCTGGATATTTTTGGGCGAAACGTGCGTGGCATACTAATTTGGTCTAAACGGAAACAAGTTTGGCTATGTATCCACAGTCGAATATATAGCCAAATGGGTGTATGTGTTGTATATAGCCACAGATAAACACTGAGAGAAATCTGGAGTTATTAATACTAATCTGAAATATTTTAGAATTTCTGAAACTAGATTTTGTTATTTGTTACTAAGAGAATTTCTTTTGTTTTAAGACTTAAATTTGTTAAATTTCGGATTCTTTTTTTGCAGTGTATGCTTATATAGTTACTCGTATGTATCTTTAGCTTTAGCGTCTGATTAATCAAACAGAAATGTGTTGAAAATGTTATTTTTGCCAGCGCTGCAAATGTGGCGCATTTACGATTTTTATTGTGCCACAAACACACATACGCACACACACTTACACCCACACCCACACACACACACACACACACTTAGGGGGTGTGCGTGTGGTCAGTCGATAGATAAAGCCACAAATGACGCAGCGAATGGAGCTATAAACTTCTTGGTAAGACAAACATTTACAAATCATAAAAGTGGCAGACAGAAGGAAACATCGACAATTGTGCTTAAAGCCATGTCTGAGATTTTGGCCAACACCGATTTGAGTTCTTCTTCTTGTTGCCTCTTAAAATCAATCGGCCATAAAATGTCAACGGTATCTAGAGTACACTGCTAAAAACAAAACTAGTGCAGAAATAATAAGCTTAGAAATAAGAAACTTAAAATTTGAGGTCTTAAGTTTTAGACAAAAAACTCTTAGTTTAAGAAAAAAGTGCTCATTTGAGAACTTTTATCAAAGAGAAGTAAAATATGTATTGTAGAATCTTCCCATCTTAAAATCTCTTATGAGAAGTTGTCTTCAATAACCCTGTATTAATCACAGTTATCTCTGAACTATGTAATGAGAGATATCTTTTAGAAAAAGAAAATATTTAATTATTTATGTAGTTCAAAAATCTTAGTTTCTAGACAAAATTTATAATTTTAGAGCCATTTTTGTTCAGTGTTTTTATTTTTTTTAGCTTTTGAATGACACCTCGGAAAAGTGTCATAACAATTGCTCATTACAAGACCTTGAAGTACCTGCCTGTCTCTCTCTCTCCCTCTCTCTTTCTCTCTCTCTCTCTCTGTCTCTCTCCCTCTCACTCGTTCACTCTCCCTCAGTCTACTTGAGCTAATTAGTCAACAAATGACTGTTTGCCCTCTCCTCCTCTTACTTCTCCTTCTCCACCAGCCCTCCCTACAGCAGAGGGAATGCAAATAGAAGCAGCTCTCGGAGAGGAAATGAAAATTGTCGTCGTTTAAGCAAAAAGGAAAATGGCCGAAAGGCAAAAAGCGGCTTCATTAACAGCAGACTAGTAGCAGAGGCCAAAGGTGAGTGAACCCGACTACCTCAGACCCTGTACATAACCAAGAAACAATACTGCTTCAAAAATATGTAAATTTAAAAAACTTTTTAGTTTTTAAAACGGTTGTAATGTATATCTGCACGAAATTGGGAAAATATACCCCTTATAGATCTATAAACTAAGACACTCTGATGAGAAAGAGCTAAAGTCTAACTGATAGTTCTCCTCTATTATACTACTTATTTCTTTAGAGTCTTGTATGCTACCATTGCCACACTCTTTTTAAGTACAGGGTCTAAGGGAGCAGACAAAGAACAGTTTTCCGAGTACGTGCCACGTCGACAGGCAGTTTGTCATTTAACATTTGGCAAACGTATTAAAACACCCCATCATTGCCTTAATTAAGAGCCATAAAAGCACATTTACTTATTGTACAGGGTCCAAAGTGGTGGTAGTGATGGGTGGGGACTCTTCGTGGCACGTCTTTACGCTTATTTATATTTATACCCAATGGCTGACAAGGTTCGGTCTCTCCACAACTCACACAACTCCGGGCTCAAACCATTTTATTGGGCTTAATTCATGGCTAAAGTTGGAATTAAGTGAATTTTACGTTCATTAACGTGCGAGGGTTGTGCTCTGTGTGCGTGTGTGTGTGTGTGTGGGGGGGGGTGTGTGTGAGGGGGGTGCACAGGGTGCGTGTATCTTTCTGGGGGTGTGCTCGAAAAAGGAAATTTGGTTTTAGTGCCACTTTTGTGCTGTTTTGACGCTTTTCACTGCTGCTTTTCGGCCATTTCCTATTTCCCCCTTTGCCATTTTCTATTTTTCGAGTTACCAGTTAGCAGACAGTGTTGGTAATTAGAAAAGCGCTAATAACGTAAATTTGTGGCTACAATAGAAGCAGCAGCAATTGAATATCAATGGAATTGGCATAGACACAATAAAACTAGTTACAGAGGCTACCAACTGTAAAAGACCCTGTACTGTTATAGTCTCTGAGTTGCTGATCAAATCAGAAAAGAAGTGACAGAGAACAAAAAGTTTTGTATTATTTATACTATTACTGATTATTTTTCTCTAATTTCCATCTGTTACCCTTTTTTCTATACCCGGATCACTCAGTTTTATAACTATAGTTTTTGTGCTTAGATTAATTAGAAGTTCTGATTCATTTTAATGGGTTTGATAGCCAAAAGTTTATGCCGGAAAAACTTCCTTCAACTAATTGGACATAAAAAGTTTCGAAAGAGCTAGAACTTTTTAGGTTCCTATCTTGTGGGCCAATTTGCATGCCACTATCGGCCAAAACACAACTATTCCCTAAAATGTTGACCATTCAAAAACACTCTGGTACTAACTGGGCCCAAAACTAACTGCTAAGCTGTAGCAGGTAGAAGCCGCAATGCTACGAATATACCGTTAATTAGTCTCACTTAGAAAATAAACTGCAGTAATTAAGCGAAGGCAGACGGAAAATCCTGCCATAAAAAAGAAGGAAAGCTCCACCCACTTTTCACAAAAACACCAAAAAAAGAAAACTACTCGTTTTTTAAGGCAGCAGGAGAGGAAAGGAGGCGAAAAACTGAAGTGGAGTGCAGGGAATTTAATTTCAACGCTAGAATTCTAATTAACAAACAAATCCGACAAAATACACAGAGAGTGAGAAAGGGAGATGGCGAGAGAGTCAAAGCGTGAGAGCGAGTGAGACGGCGAAATGACAGCAAAAAAGTATGCTACAATAAACGTATATAAAAACCTTGGCAAATGGTCACAGCGGGAGAAAAGCTGAAGAGCTGAAAAGAAGCAACGAACAAAGGAGGAGAAAGGAAAACGGAGAAAACCCTGTGAGCCATGATCTCCCAATTTAATATTATAATTGCTACAATTATCATTCTCATGCCATTTACACAGCAATTGCACAAAAACAAAAACAACAACGACGACAACAAAAACGCCGACGTCGCCAAGACAGCAAGAAAACAACAGCAAGAACAACTAGAACAAAAGCAAAAGGAAAGAGAAGTTTCAAAAAAAAAAAAAAAAACGAGGGCAGCACGTCAACTGACTGGCTACGAGGATGCGAGTATGCGAGTATGCGAGTATGTAACGGTAAATTGAGGCAATTACCGGTTCCGCCTACCCCTCTCAGTTTATATGTGTGCGCTCTCCTTACATACATAAAACACAAACTATGCTGACTCCACCCACATCATTTGCTCTCTGCCTCTCGCTCTCACATACTCACTTGAGTGCATGCTCTCGACGCATGCGTTGTGGGCAGCGGTGCAGCGACGCAGACGCTGACGTTGGCATCTTAGCGCATGAAGATGATGATGGCGACGCTGACAGAGGCAGCAGCATGGCGTGCACTAGTATGGCGTTAGTTATGCGACGCGGTAGAGGCGCAAAGCTAAGGTTAACAGAGGCAGCGACAGATGAACATAATCACGAGCAAAGCTAGCAGAGGCAGAGAAACCACTACTGGCAGAGACAGTAGCTGCAAATTGGTGTTGATTATACAACAAAGCGGCAGCGAAGAAGACTGCGACGCCAGCGTCGACTTATAATGGGCGCATTTTTAAATTAATGTCTCAACTTTTTTGTCTGCCTCAGCGATTTTTCGACTATTTGCGCAAAATAATGATAATTTTCTTAATGTCAGGGGAACAACTACAAGTAAAATAGAAAACAACAACAAAAAAATTTTAATTTTCAAACTTTTTAGCTAACAAATTATATAGAATTTATTTTTATTGCCAATTGAAAACTTTTTGTAAATTTATTTTAAATTTATAATAAATCTATTATAAACCAAATATTGTTAATTCTGGCTACTTTTATTAAATATGTTAACACATGCGAACTAAGCCCACAACAAAAAACATAATTTAATTGTAAATAAAATGATAATTTGAGTCAAAACACAAATTGATTACAAAATGTTTGCAGCTGTTATTATTAAATTAATTTGTAACAAATGTCTTAAGTGGAGCATATCAACTGTAAAAGACCCTGTACTGTGTTTTAATACAAGACTCCAAACTCAAGCTATGCCGTGCTGACCAACACAGCAGTCCTTCTTTACTTACAGGGTCTAGAAATGACAGCAAAGAGAATCTGAATACGAAATCAACCCCAAAGGGAATCAGAAAATCATGTAAATATACTTCAATTAGTTCGAAATCCCTAACAAAAAAAAAAAACACAAAAACATGACAAAATAATCACAAATGTTACGATGATAAAGCAATCAGCTCTTGTCTGTGACAAGAGAGCTTTGATAAGACAATTTGAGCGCATGTAAATGAGTTTTATCTACTAAAGTGGACTAATTGAATTCGATAAAATTACTGACACTAAGTGTTAAAGTCCCCATTAAGTGGTGACAAATGTTTCACTTCGGGAGGCTTACTTTATCTATCTATACATATAATAGATATATTTATTGGTTTGGTTTTGGGAAATGGGTAAAGTACAGTTAAGCAATAATCAAACGGTTGTATTAATTTCAGTAGCTTGACAAAATTTTTTTGTTCATGTACAGACTTGTCATTGGCGTGTTTGTGCCTGTTGTTTTTGTTGTTGGTTTGTTTTTTTTTTTTTTTTTTCAACAGAAGTCGTTTGGTGTTTGGTTAAATGTCATGTTTGTCTTTCATAGATAAAAATAGCGCAATTGTGCCTGCACAAAATGTGTGTAATTATCGTTGTTACTAATTAAAGTGTAGCTGTTATTGTGTATGTATATGTGTGTTTGTGTGTGAGTTCCTCTGACTAAAGGTTGCATCTTATCTTTTAACAAGCAGCTTGCCTGGGATTTTTATTTTCATTTCTTAGCAGACAAACTGTCGTAAATCCAACATGGCACACAATTACTTAAACAATTGCCTTATACTTTTTTTATCAGATAAATAGCATTAAAGACAAAAATACTTTACTTACCAGAAAGTCTTTAGATTTGAATTCAAACTTGGCGCCAAGTTGTTTTCATCTCATTTATCGATTACCACTGTTACACCAAAACTATCGCGATACACGTTAAACAACACTGAATTGCCATTACATTTTTCACTTATTACAGCTGTTACCGCCTGGTGCTGTTATTAACAGCTCAGCACGAAAATCGCTAGTGTTGCGTAGCGCAGAGCAAAAGAAAATAAAACAAAAACAAATAAAAACTGGGCATTTTAACAAAACAACTCAATCTTCGTACTACAATTAATTGCAGCAAGACCGAGTTTCAGCGCGCGTGTAGAGCGATTATTAACTAAAAAAATTATAGAAAAAAAGGCTGCAGGTGCCGCAAACGAAAATGCGTCATACTTGAAATTTTGCTTACGCTTCGATAAAATTTAAATATCACACTCAACAATATGCAGCAAAAGCAATTCATAGTGCTTTTGGCGATTTCCATATACAGCGTCGCTGGGACAAATGCGAATTCACTGAGGTAAGCAATAAACACAGCAAAAAAAAAGGAAACAAAAAACGGCATACGCGATTAGAAGCACAAAACGAAATTTCTGGTTTGTTTTCTTTGCTGCGTAGGCGGCACTAGGAAAAACAGAAATAACTGCGAAACGGGAGACGGAGAGATTATTTTGCATATATTAGCAAGAAGCACTTGCAGCAACAACTAATGCAGCGACACTAATCGATACTTCGATAAACGCACTTGTTAAGGCATCAAGTTCAAGGTTAGCCCTTCCACTCCTTCCACTCTTCCAATGCTACTTGCCAAATGCACTCTTTGGCCGTTGGAAACCACAACAAAGTGCAAGGCACTAGTTCGACCTTGAAAGACTCTGTAGCTATGTGTATGGCCTGTAGCAGTGTATTAGCCCAATTTGGGAGCGAGTGCAATCAAATATAATCTGAGCTTTAGTTAAATAGTGGCTGTAGAGTTTCTCTACTTCCGTATAGCACTGCCATTTGTTGTTTTAAAGTACAGGGCTTGAAGAAGTGCTGCTCACACCATCTCTTTTTGTAATTGCTCTCATTAAGAGAGCGCAAAATGCCTGCACTGCTTGGAGCAGGAAGGACAGAGAGGACAACAATAGTTTTTTCATATTCCTTTTATTATCTATATTCTGCTAAGCCTCGCTGCTAATTTGTTGTTGTCTTGGGTGCTTGCTTACACTGCCGAAAATGGGCTTCGGTTTGAGAGGAAGAAGGGGAATGTTCAACAATTGTTGAGTGCAAATAGAGCTACTATTTGTTGCAGTGCAATGTTAGTGTGCGATGGAATTTGATTTGTTTGTATTGGTGAGCAGTTGGGGGAAACCGCAAGTAATTAACGATTACTCACAATGATTTTATGGTCACCCGCAGCTTTCGTGTATCGGACGTGGGGGTGGCACTGACTAACTCCTCTGATGAATCGAGTGGGTCCATGGAGCAACCACTGAAACGTCCAACCGCAGCAGATTTCGATCACGATGAATCAAATGAGGATGAATATAATTACATGAATGAATTGGACTCTGACGCTGATGGTCATGACTGGGATGTGTTGATATTCACACAGCAGTGGCCCGTGACCACCTGTTATCACTGGAGGGAGCAGAATCCCACACACGAGTGTGTGCTGCCCGAGAAAAAGGAGTTCTGGACCATTCACGGCATTTGGCCAACAAAACTCGAACAATTTGGTCCAAATTTTTGCAACAAGTCCGCAGAATTTGAACCAGATCAGTTGCAGGCAATACTAGATCGTCTGAACACCTATTGGCCGGACTTGGAGGGTGCCTCATCCCAGGATTGGCTGTGGAAGCACGAGTGGCTCAAACATGGCACCTGCGCTGCTCTGCTCGAAGAACTCGACGATGAGCTAAAGTATTTTGGCCAAGGCCTAAAGTGGCGTGAGAAATTCATTATGTCCCGCTTGCTGGACGATGCTGGTATTCATCCCGATTCCAACAGCACCGTCATTGCCCTCAACAATGCCATAGTCCGTGGTCTGGGCAAGAATCCATCCATACACTGTCTGTATGATGCCAAACATGGCGTTAGTTATTTGTCCGAGATACGAATTTGTTTCAACAAATCTCTGGAACTGATTGACTGCGATGGCGTCAAGCTTGGCGATCTGGTGTCCATCAATTATCCCGGCGGCATGGTCAACACCAATTGCCACATCGGCAGTCCGGTCCATTATCCCAGCCTTGTACCGCCCGTGCAACGCAAGGAGGAATGGAAGTTCCCATTGGTCAACTTTTATAAACTATTGCAATTCCTCATGTGGTTCACATTGTAAGCGTCCAGTTTTTGAGGTCCCGAGCATCCCATTTCCTAGCCAGCTCTACTTAAAATCCATTTTTAAACCATTTTTTAACTCAATTAAAAGATTGTTGAAATTTCTCCCTTTTTAAGTTAAATTTTCTATATATTCTCAGTTTCCCAGGTCTGATCAACCCACTTTCTAGCCCGTTTTTTACCCTCTCCCACCCACTCTCCTACCCTCTCCCTTATAATTTCTCCCTTTTCCCCCTTTCCTTATCTAACATTTTTTCTTAAAATAAGTAAATTCATATACTTAATTTTGATGGAATCAGGCTATAACTACGTAAAAGATATAGACTTAAAGAGAATTCATCGGGATTATCTTGTAAACGTAGTATCCACAATTGTTTCTAGTATTTAAGTTTTATGATATTCAGCATTTGTTATGAAACACTTTAAATCGCTGATTGTCTCACAGTTTATTTTTTTATTTTTGAGGCTACACGTTGTATTACTCTAGACACTTGTGATCCAATCCGATCCGATCCACCATATCACACACGATGCACTATATAATTGCATATTTTAACATTAACATTTTAAATTAGAAGAAATTTTTTAAATTATTATTATATGGGGTATCATCACAAATTGTGTCTTAGTCCATAAAAAAAAACTGCGCTAAACATTTACTCGATTGTTTCAATAAAAGAAGACACACTCACACAAAGAAACAAACGATATTTTATTTATAATTTAGCATTGAACCCCTCGCCGTTTGGGCTGTACAAATTTCAGCTTCCTACCCCTTGCCGTTTCTGCTGCACGCTGATCAGTCAGAGCAAAGACTCGATTTTTGTAATAGCTTTTATTTTAATAATTTAAGGCTGCATATTTTGAAGCTGTGAATGTATAACAACTATCTCTATGGGGATATGGGTATTATAGGGATATAGTATTTGTATAGGATAAATTTGACTATGCCCGATTATTGCTGCTGGGTAGAGTTGCCATTGTACGTGGCCTTGTCGTCTTCGTCCTCCTTGCTAGTATCCGCCAAGCGGCGAATGTTTGACTCGCCGTAGCGCCGATAGACTCCGCCGGAACGCTGATTGGCCGCCTGCTGGGCTATGGAGGCCTCCGTGAAAATCATCGGCGGTGATTGGTATTGTGGATCTGAGCTCTGTGAGGACGTGGCATCGTCGGACGTGGAGTCGGGCAAACGGGGAGCCTGGCGGGAATGAAGCACACCCCCAAACATTCCCATATTGCGGCGCATGGAGCTGTAAGAAGAAAATGAAGGAATTTTAGAAAACACTGTTATCAACTTTAACAGACCCTGTAGCAACTTACGCATCGTGTGCTGAAGCGCCCTCCGTGTTACGACCCGCATCCGCGCCAGGACCAGATTTGATCAGACCCACATTGGAGACCATTTGCATGAATCGCTGTCGAATGCGCTGGAATCCCATTTTGTTTATATACTCAATGGCCATGGTCGCCGGCGTCAAAATGGCCCAGAGGACACTGGACAAGATGTTAAACAGATTGTTGCTGGTGCGGACTACGCTATTGACTTGTTCCCGCTTCAGCACCAGTAGTACCGCATTGGGCACCAAATTTAAATCGATCAGTGTCTTCAGTTCGTCCTCCGCTCGAAATTCGCGTCGAGGATAGCTGGTGGCCAGCGTGAAGTCACGTATATTGCTCCCGGCAAGCAGTTCATTGAGCACATAGACACGCACCGTGGACAGTGGCTCCTCTATGGGAAAGGCTTTGGTGCGGGTAATGCCCCCGGGTAGACGGATCTGCAGACGTGTCTCATCTGCCGATGAGCTGATCGAGGATTCCGCTGAGGAAACTGTTGCCGCTACCGTTGCTGTTGTCGTTGTCGATGTTGTAATGTTGCTCTTTGCCTCCGCTCGATTCGCCTGCTCGGCCCGATCAGCGGCAATCTGGGCTAGAATCCTTTCACGCGCTTCCTGTTCCTGTTGGCGCTCTCGGCGTATGCGCTCCTGGAAATGTAAGGCAGATTATTAAGAAGAGATTGACTTAGTGCTATCAAGTTTGATCAAGGATTCACTCACCTGCATGTTCTTTAGCTCCTGCTCTCTGGCCTGGGCCTGATGGACTTGCGCATCGCGTCCCTCCCGACGACGACGCAGCTCGTTCTCCTTGTCGAGACGTTGTTGCTCCTCCTTTCGCTCCTGGCGCTTCTTTTCCAGCAGTTGCTGAATTTCCGCATCCGAAACAGTAGCGGGGACTTCAGTGGCACGAGCGGCAGCGCCGTCGGCTTGTGGAGCTTGGGGTACAAGGGGCACACTGAGAGGGATTAGGGAGGCTACAGCATTTGGCAGCCTGGATGAGCTAACGCTGGCTTCAGCAGCACGCCTCTCAGCGGCAGCAGCGGCCGAAGAAGCCGCCGCTGTAGGCTCGGGCGTCGCCGACGACTCATCAGATTTGGGCTGATCGGTACCCTCGGGTGCATCGATAGCTTCGGGTGCATTGGCTTCCGAAGAGGTCTCCTCGATGGCATCGGGAGGATTTGGTTCCGATGTGTTGCTCTGCTGAGATAGACTGGCCACTCCGCTCTCAGTGTGCTGCAATGCTGCCAGATTTTCCTCGGCACCTGCAATGCTGCGCTCAGCTGGTGCAGGGTTGTCGCTGCTGCTTGATATCGATATATCAGCTACTGTTCGCTTGCCGGCCAGCAGCAAAACTTTATCGATCTTGGCCACCAGTTCATCGATGCTCTGTATTATGCCCGTGGTTACGTCCAGTGGTGTTCCAGACTTGCCAATAAAAAATATGGATGGCACTGGCACGACTTTGTCTGCGATTTAAAATAAATAAATGAATCAATTACTTGTCATTGATCGAGTGCACTTTGCACTTACAGAGTGATGAGAATTGCGTATACGCTTGACTTTCGCTCTGTACTTTAACGGCCACAAAATCGTCGGTCATCATTTTGGCGCTGACACGCTCATCGTCCAAGAATCTGCCCAGTTTGGCCGACATCTCATCCTGGCCTGCAATGTCCCCAAGGTTTTTAAATCATGACGTGGTGAAATTGTTTTTTTTTTTTGTTCGTCATTACCTTCAATGTAAACAACGAAAATGGCGTCCTTGGCCTTTGATTCCGCCACAGCCTCTGCAATGTTGCCCGCGTGCCAATTCATGTTTGGATGTTTTTCTGTTATGATTTCTAATTTCTGCCTGGAATGTTGTTTTGCAGCGGAACAAAAATTACGAATAATTTTGGGTTGTTTTTTTGTGTCACATATGTATGTGTATATATACATATGTATATTTCTGGAGATGAAACTAAAGTCACGAAAGCTCTATCGATATCTGTACGAGTTATCGAATTTTTTGTTTTAAATATTATTTATTTTTTATTAAAAAAGTTAAATGTGTATAAATGTGGTGTATATCTTCTGTTTGCTTATTTCTTGAGGCGTCTAGTTTGAACCGTGGCTGGTTGCATAAAGTCTTCATATTGCTGTTGAGTGGGTGGCAGTGAAATCTACCGAGGTTTCTGTTTACAAATAAAAATTATTAAGTCAATCATGTAAATGGCTAGAGCACATTAAATACCATCATCGAAATCGGAGCAAACAATGGAATTGGCTGGCGTTACAGACATTTCGCTGCGCTCATCGTTTGGCAAACGAGCGACTCGAACACAGCATCGTTTTGCCTTTGGTTTTTTCATTGAAAAATGGCAACTTCCAGACGACTGCGAGCCCTTGATGCGTTCCAAATTAACGCGACATTTGCGTAGTTGTAAGCATTCCACGTAGTTCGAGTCATTCTGGGCTATGATGAATGGGTGCCGTGGTATTTTAATTATCATCTTCTTGGTTTTATTTTGTGGAGACATTTTGTGTGATGTATTTGATAAGAAAACTCTGGTCTAATGAAGCCAGCCTAGCAGTCTGGCGCTGCTGCAAGCTGCAGTGGTGCCTGGAACAGCTGTGTTGCCTATCGATACTATCGAACATCGATTTGCATTTTACGCAATAAATTTGTAGTTCAATAGTTAGTTGAATTTACACTGCAGTTTAAATTACTTATAATATAAAGATTGATAAACTGAGCTTTTTTTTATGAACAATTCAAAATTATTGTATGTTCTACAACACTAAAAGACGTTGCATTGTTTATGTCCAAATGGCAGTTGCAACTACAAACTGCAGCTATGCCCCAAACAGCTGTTTTGCCTATCGATACTTTTAAAAATCGTGCTTCAATTTTAAAATTTATATTTTGAGCATTGAATTATTCATGTTTATTTATTGCTTAGATTATTTGATTTGCAGCCTACAATAAATATATATCAATAATAATCGATAAACGTAGTGTATCGTTTTGATTGACCATTCAGAGCTTGCGTACGTTGTACAACACTAGGAAACGGGGCATTGTTTTTGTGTGTCATTATTGCAGAAAACTTGTTTAAGAAATTAAATCATTATCGTAAATTTACCGTTTCTCTTGAACTCTATTGAGATTTTAACGATAGGAAACAGGCATGAGTGATGTACAGACACTAATGGACATGGGTTTTCCCAAGGATCGAGTGTGAGTAAAATCAAAGCCGCCGGCTTTATACCCTGTACAGTGCAGGGTATGCCAAGTGTGTGGCCAACTAACGATTCTTTGCAGTGAATATGCCTTGCAGGTGACCAGTCACAAAGGAGTCGAGATTGCCATGGAATGGCTGCTGGCTCATGTGGACGACGAGATACCTACAGGCGGAGCAGCTGCCACAGCTCCGCCAGAAGACAATGCTCCTAGCAGCAGCAGTGGCGGCGGCGGGGCCGGAGCCACGGGTGAGGGCGAGGCTGCCGTTGCCAAGTCCCTGAAATGTGATGATTGTGGCAAAGTACTCAAAGATCAGACCGAGGTGGAATACCATGCCGCAAAGACTGGACACAGCAATTTCTCCGAGTCCACCGAGGAGAAGAAAGCACTCACTGAGGAGGAAAAGAAGGCACAACTCGCTCTCATCGAGGAGAAGCTTAAACAGAAGCGCGTCGAACGTGAGGAGCGCGAAAAGGTCGATGCTTTGGAGCGTGAACGTAATCGCATTCGTTCTGGCAAGGACATGACCGAGGCACGTCGTCGCATGGAAGAGATCGAAATGAAGAAGATCGTCGATCAGCGCAAGCGTGAAAAGGAGGAGGAGAAAGCGGCCCGGGATCGTGTGCGTGCACAAATCGAGGCAGACAAAGCAGCACGCAAGGCCAGGTGAGTCTAATCCTCTCATGCAAGCAACCTTTATATAATATGTCTTTCATTTTTAATTGCAGGGAACTCAAAGGCAGTCCCGCCCAGCTATCTGACGCCGTAGCCTCGGTTAGTTCCACAACCAGCACAAGTTCTCCGACTGCGGTGAAGTCACCGCCCAAGGAATACACGGAGACTCGCATCCAGGTGAGACTGCAGGACGGCTCAACGCTTGCTTCCGAGTTCAATGTAAAGGAACCGCTCTCCGCCGTGCGTGTGTTCATCCAGGTGAAGACAGGCATTGAAACCCAATTCGCACTGATGACTTCGTTTCCCCGCAAGATCTTTGGCGACGATGATTACGAGAAGCCGCTGGAGGTGCTGGGTCTAGTGCCGTCGGCTGTTCTCATTATGACTAAACCAGCGGCGTTAAGCCATTAAAATAACAACACAAACTAAAAACATTTACAACTATAATATACATACATAAAAATATATTTAATAAATATGGCGCGATATTTGCATGCGCCTACTGGCTGAAGCGATACATCAATGTCTATCGATATATCGCATTGAAATTCATATCCTTTTACCTTTCAATATCGAAACTTAAAAATAAATCAAATGTTTGGGAGCCGCTACATAAAAGGCTCCACGAAACTCTTGATTTTTTTCACGCTACGCTCCGCTGGCCGCATATTAAGATGTTGTCCGAAAATGGTGAACTCCATGTTGCCTACTTGCATACCGAAGACGCACTCTCTCTTGGGCACCGTGCGCAGGAGATTGTCCTCACCGAGAAGTTTCAGTACGTTTTTTGTGTCCATCACACAAATGCCTTTGAGTCCAACTAGAGTTTGACACTTGGACTGCAGCACACGCAGTTTGGCTCCATGCAAATCCATTTTAACCAACTGTTTGCTAAACTCATCATATCGTTTCTCGTGCACCTGTACCCATAGTGATGTTAATTCAAATAAGTATCGATACTAGTTCAATATTTCTGCTCATCACCAACCTGTGGCAGTTCCTGGCCGTCCTGCAGATCTAGATGCTCCTTAATGTAGCCATGCCAGAGTTTGTGTAGCGGCAGCATTTGATCGTATCTCAGTTGTTTCCTTGGCAGCGTATTGAGTCCCAGCTCAGCAAATTGTTTCCTCGTTAGCGTGTTCGATTTGTGGGCACGACGTTTGCGGCTCAACTGTTTCTTGCTTTTGGTGCCATGCAGCATGGTGATGTGGTCGTGTATGATATTTACATTGCAACGTTTGTGCGGCACTACGAGATCGGTAAGATACTCTTTTACCGCTTCTACATCGCGACCAGCCATCTATTTATTTATTTATTGAACGTCTGCTACCAAAACATCCAAACAAACCCAAGAAACAAGGTTTAACAGTGGTAACAGTGGTTAACAGCTGCACCGCTTAACATTCCACGGCAATGTTAATTGACAACGATAGTAACAGTCTCACACTGGCGTAGCTTTGCTGTATTAAGGTAAATAATAATCATTAGAATTTTAATCTTCTTAATTAGTTATTGTTAAATATACTGCAAAAAATTCAGTTGAGAAAAAATTAAGAGCGGTTTGGCTTTGATCAATAAAAAACTGTAACGAATTATTTGCAAACTGTCCCCTCAATGCAAAATGGTCACACTTTGTTTCCACTTTAGCAGAATGTTGCTGCAACATTTCATACCATTGCGCCCCATTAACAGTAAATATCACAGCAATCTGTGTATATTAATTTGATAGCATATAAGAAGCATAAATATTAATTTTAAAACATTTAATTTATATAATATATGGTTGGTTAAATGGTGTCCAGCTGTGAGCAACATGTTGCCAGGAGTCAGCTGCTTTAGAAAATACCATATAAGCAATGGCTGGTCACTCTACAATTGTAAAGTGTGGTTGGTCACATTAGTGAAAATTTTTGTTGTTTTCAGTCCTATCACGACTTTCGCATAAACGACACGCATATTATCGGGAAACAGACGCCGCGTGTGTTTGATGCAAAAGGCAAAGGGAAAATTTAATCCATACATATGTATGTGTATATTGCAAAAGCATATTTCGCTGCAGGTAGATTGTGATAACAAGATAATGCATTGAAAATTGAGCCACAAGAAAAAAAGAAAAACGTGACAAATGCACAAATAAATCAAATATTATTCAATTGCCTGCCGTCGGTCGCGCTCTCTGTCTCTCTCTTTTCCCCTCTCAATCTGTCGCTCTTCGTCTGTGTGTCCAAATGTAAATGTGTGTGCGTGCGCCTAATAAACCCCAAATAACAACAAATTCGTGAGATTTACTGCATTTTTAGTCACTGTCGCTGTTCTCGTTGCCGTCGCTGCCCGCGTCGCGTTTTAAGTTAAGCTTCGAATTTTAATTGTACAATTTTATATTGTCGTCTGTCTTAAGTTGTCGCCATTGCCGCCGCCGCCGCCGACACCGTCGCTGCTGCACACGTTCACACATACACAAACACATATAAAAAGGCACGCACGCACTCATACATACAAATGCGGAAGAGTCGCCGCAGTTGTCAAAATCAGCTTCCCCACCGTTGTCAACAATAAAAAAAACCGCTACTATTGTCGCTGCCTCTGTTGCAGTCGTCGTCAACACCGCTTTATAGTTGTGCATTTCTTAAGGTAAGCATATAACAACCGCAAAAATAATAAAAAAAAAACAATGTGCAATTAGACTGGAAAAATTCCATGTGAAATTCAAAATGCTTCATTTCATTCCATTTCCCTTTATTACATGTTGTGTTTTGTGCATTGTTTTCTATGTTCATTGCCTTTGCCTTGCCGTCGTTTGCTAAGGCGACGTCGGCAGCGGCAGTGGCAGCACAGCAGCAGCAGCAAAAAGTGTCAAGTGCGCGACGCTGGCGTTGCCGTTGGCGCTGCAGCTACATGCTCTCTCTCTCTCTGCTCTGCTCAGCTCTCTTGGGCTGTTTTTGTTGCAAAACATGTGCACACAGATTAAATTATATATTTTCTTTGCGTTTTTTTCTTTTTTGGTATTTTCAAGTTTATTAAACTGTAAACAACAACACTTGAAAACTTTATACTCCACTTTTATTTTTACTTTTTTTGTGTTTGTTCTCTCTCACGCTGCCTCTCTTTCGCTCTTCGTTGTGCGTTTGTTTTACTGACTCACGCATACATATACATGCGCACACTTACACTGCTTACACGGACGCGCCCCGGTCGCAGCTAACGGCACTTTTTTTTTGGGTTCCTCTTTTCGCTCTCTTTTAAGGCTGCCAAAAATGCGCCTAAAAATCTGAAATGTTTGTTGCTTTTCTCATTGAAATTCCTTCTTTCTTTTTTGCAGCAGCCCAAACAACAACAGCAAGCTTGAAAATTCTACAATAAAAAATGTGCAAAAATCGAAATTAAAAATTCCATAAAAAAAATATTAACAAATTTAAAATTGTGTGTGTGTGCTAAAACAACAACAATAAGAACTGTAAACAAACAGGAAAAAAGAAGAAATTCCAAAATTCCAAATGGGCAACTATTGAATGGCGGCCATTAGTGGCCCCAAGCGGCATTCATTGAGCAATCAACACCATTTCTCCCATACAAACATCAGCACCACCAACAACAACAACAACATCGACACCACCCAAAACCACACTACCAATAACAACAACAACAACAACAACAACACAATCAACACTGGGAAACAAAGGCTTTTTAGCTATAAACCGCCAAACAGTTGCTCTCAGCTCATCTCGAAGCAGAGCAGCTGCCCAAATTCTTCAGCTGCTGCGCCGCGTTGCTCAATGAGCGTATCGATGTCACTGGTGCAAGGTGGTGGTGCTGCCGGTGGTGCGCCACAAGGCGCTAGCGCTATTTTAGCTGCTGCTGCTCCCTATTATCAACCGCCAGCTGTGCCACAGGATGTTCAACCGGATCGTCCCATTGGCTATGGAGCCTTCGGAGTTGTATGGTAAGTACCCAAAAACAAATTAGTAATTTTGGAATAAGGGACTATGAAAAGTATCCAAAAACACAATCTTCCAAAGAAAGATATGTACAGTCTCTAACATTTGTTAGCGACTAAATTAAAGATTTCTTTTAGTTTTTTAACTTTTTCACAAATTAGAATACAAATCTATTGAGTATTAATGTAGTTTTTGTCTAAAAAGTAGCAAAAATGTTCAACTTAGAGCCAGTTTTTTATGAGTATTGTGATTATAAAGCTGATATTTTTGTAGGCTTTGGTCTAGGCCCGTTATGACTGGGTTCAATGGCTTTCCCTGACTATTTTATGCCTAGGACTGACGTCCACTTCTGTTGGTTTTTTGCTTTCTTTTGCTATTTTATGTTTGTACCCCTTTTTGTGCGGCCTTCCTGTCCTGCCCTGTCGTCGCAACGTCAACATCCATCGTCCTTATGTCCTTCGTCCTTTCATCCTTCGGCCTTTGTGCTTTGTGCCTTATGCATTTCTGCAACAAATACTTTGCCAGCGACAGGGTGGTTTTTTTTTTAATACAAATGATTCATCCCATCCCTTGGCATCCCTCTCTCATCCATCCCCATCCCTGGTAGCAAGCTAACTGTTTTTGTTCTTTTCTGTTTTGGCTCGCGGCAAAATTTTTGCCTCCTTTTTGATTTTCATTTGTTTCGAATTTTTTTTTTCTTTTTGGCTTTTACAATTTTACATTAATTGTTGCTAAACGAGTTCCGTGTAACGGTTAACCGTTGATTTTTGTGACTGCTAGTTATTGAAGTTTGGCAACGTTGCTGACTGCCCACTGTCAGCTTATTATTATTGAAGTTTGACAACATTGCAGTCATCATACACTCATATTACAATTTTCATTCACGTGTAAAACGGCATTTCCGGAGCACCCAGTGCCTAGTCAAGCAATAAGGAACCGACACAGAGAGAGAGAGAGAGAGAGAGAGAGAAGGAGAGTGAGATAGAGATGAGGTGGAAATAGTAGGGTTTTAGTGTTGGGTAAACACTAAAAGAAGCCAGTGAAAAGTGGCACACGCTAAGTGATGCCAACTTAAAGGCGAAAAGCGGGAGGAAAATGAAGGAGTAAAGTAGGCACAAGGAAGTTTGCAGCACACACATAAAGACGACAACGAAATGTGCCACAAGTAGTGGAGAAAGAGAGAGAGAGATAGAGAGAGGGAGGGCCCTAAAGCATGGGAGAAAGGCAAGGGAAGGACTAGCAAGAAAGCTGGTTAGAAAAGAAGCCGGCTTAAAGTAGAGCCCGCTGAATAGAGTCGTTGACGTTGGATTGGCTTTTGAAAGCAATCATCATGTTCCTCGCTCTCTGGTCTAGCTGGCCTGGGTCGCAGACAGTGATGCCAAAAGCTAAACACAAAAACTGGACAAAATAATAAAAAAAGCGGGGAAAAGAGATGAAAATTAAAAAAAATAGGGAAGCTTTCTGGCAAATTCTTCCAGAAATACTATGGGCATGTTTTTAATTATATACCTATAGATTTTCGAAGTATTTACCAAATTCCGGCCAGACCTAACCATAAAAAAAGCCAAATTGGCTACACTGTTTGAATGTTGAAGTCGCTATTGGAGTCACTACTCTACAGAAATATTTTCTTACAATTATATACATAGAGTTGCCTCGACCGTCGACACTCTGTAGTCTGCACCCTAGTTGGGTGACCCAACACTTTACACACTGAAGTAAATGCAATCAAGCGTTAAATTTAAGTGCCAAATGTCGAACTTGTTAGAGTTGGCCGTGTGGGCCAGATGCCAGGGCTAGTTTTGTTTATGGTCGCTCTTTCTATTTCCTTCTCTCTCTCTCATTTATCTCCATCCCTTTCACTCTTATTTCGTGTGCAGTTGCAGGTGAGATGGCAGGAAGTGTCATATTGTCTTTTGGGTCGTATAAGTTTGGTTTAAATGCTTTTGAGTTTTGGAAACAAAGTATGTGAGCATAGAAATTTGGCAACTACGCTTAGATCCCAAGTTAAGTTTGACAACACTGCCCAAATGCGCTACATAAATTGATTGCTAATTGCAGTAGGGTATTAAAGCCAACTCAATTAAGGTCTAGCAATAAAAATGGAATGCTAAATGGTAGATTAATCAGTTTATGATTTATTTCGAAGAAATGGGAAACCATTTATACACTTAAACACACAATAAGATTAACCAATTAATCCTAGGCAAACTTCTACGAATTTTTCTCACTGCATTTGACCAAGACAAACATAAAATAGTAGGGAAGGGGGAACAGAGGGAGAGTGAGAGGGAGACGGGAGACTGCGACAGAGTCTGTGCTGTCTTCAGACAGTGGAAGAAGAAGAAGCAGCAGCAGAAGAAGAGGAAATGCCGAAAAGAGCCCGCAAAAGATGACCGAGAAGACATCTTTGGGCTTACTTTAAACTACCTGCAACTGGTTTTGGAAGCAGGCAGACGACAAGTCCCAAGAACGGACAGTTGGCCCAAATGGACAGAGACAGCAGAGGTAGATAGAGCCAGAAAGGGGGGGAGTGAGAGAGGTGTATAGGTAAACCTTTTGCCTGCATACAAAACTCGCTTCCTGCACGAATTGTGGCCTGTCTTCTGTCTCGCTCACTCTCTGTCTCTTGCTGTCTTTGTCTTTTTGGCCTGGCCTGGACACTGTCTTGGCCTCATGTTTAGCCTGTGGCTTGCAAGGTGTCGTCGTTACCCAAGCTAGTCTTTACACAGAAAGAAAAACATTGTAACTAATTTAAGGCTAAAATTCTTGATTTTAGCTTGGAATATTGGAATCAAGTTCGCGTATTTTCCTCCATATCTCGAATATTTAAAGATTTGTTAGGAAAACTTTTAATCAAATCAAGTATTTAAGGATCTGTTTAAGAGTTTCATGGATTAGACTACCTTTCGCTCTACTTAAAGTATATTTTACTAAGGAAACACAATTTTTTCTTACTGTGTAGTCGCAGTTCCTGTTACTTTTTGCTCTCCATCTCAGTGCTGCCCGCATTTGAATACAAAAAGGCTAATGGAGGAATAAAATATGTAATTATTATGCTATGAACAAAAAAAGAACACACAAATCTTAAATTATATATTAAAAATTATATTTTAGTTGAACATTTCTAACGAATTTTCAAAATTCAAAAGCCCAGTTCTTCGTCTAGAGGTTTTTCCGAAACATTTTAGGCTAAAAAAAGAGCAGTGGCTGCTAAACGGCTATTTTAGCAGCACTGTTCGTTGTGTTGCTCTAGGCTGCTCAGTCATTGATCAGGCGCAAATCCTGTGCTAATCTCAAAGTCCATTGGCCCTGCCCGGATCCCAGAAACAGCCTCAAACTAAAACTCAAACTCAGATTCAGACTCAGTTCCAGGTCTAGAAACTTAAACCCAAGCTAAATCCATGACCATGACCATGCCCGCATTGCTGACGATTCGATGCGATTCCCTGGCATTAATCGACGGGATATTCTCGCTCTCTTTCTCTGTCTCTTCCTCTCCCTCCACCTCTTTCTCACTCTCTATATTTGCCTCTTCTCCTTGTTGCACCACCGAAAACTAAACAAAACAAAAGCAGTGCACCGGGACACGTATGTCATCATCCACTATTTGTGCTATACCCTAACTAAGGGTATTACGACCATAGCAAACAATTAGCAGGGTAGTAGTGACGTAAGCAGGTTCTGTATAGGGTATTTTACAGTCGTTTATAGCTCTGTTTCTCAATTCTATGCAGACAGCGAACAGCTGGCTTCGGTTGATGCTGATTTTGAATCTGAAACAGAGGCCTGAATCCTGAGTTCTCTGAGTCTCAGACGACTTCTGGTGGTTGGTTGAACAACCTTCGACAGTTTTCAGATATTTTGTCTGCACACACACATAAACACTTAGGTACACAGACAGGGAATATGCAGACAGGAACGCTGACAGGATATACACTGAGAAAAAAGAAAATGTGTAAAAACTTAGAAGTAAAATTGGTTTAATTCGAGAACTAATTTAAGCTATCTAAAGTTAATTGTTGTAAGAATAAGTATAATTCCCAAATAGTTTTAGCTATGTTAAATTGATATCTCTTTAAATATGAGAGCTCCAAATGGTTCCCAAATATTCCCTTTCAATTGTAACTTTTTCTTTTCCTTGGGTATTTATAAATATATTGTAATCTTTAGTCAGGATTTTAACACTCAGTTATTTTTAACAGTGTGGTTATACTGTATGCACCCGGTTTTTGTGGTTCCCGCATATGTTTTTCATCTGCCACCACATTTTTCCAATCGTCCCGTTTCTCTTAAACCTTCCCTGAACTGTACTACGTCCATCCCTTGGTATGTTGCAGTTTTCAGTGACAAAGTTTTTCCCAACACACACACACACACACTCATACACACAATTCCATTTGCCTGATTCTGAATTTTGAATATTTCTCATTTGGGTTTTTTCCTACCAAATTTTCTGTCTGTGTGTGTTTTGACTTTGAAAGTGTTTGAATAATTATCCTGTTTTCAGTAAGTCCCTTTCTCCCTTTCTCTGTATTCCCCTTTTGCTCACTGCATTTCAATTTCCTCTTCAATTTGATGCGTTTTCATTTTTATTGCAGACATTTTGATTGCATTACAAGAACGAGAGAATTGCTTTGCTGGGTAGCACAATTTTTGACAACTTTTGGTAGCATTAATGGGTCGCATTGAAATTCTGAAATATCCCTGCATAAATTATAAAGTGTTTGGCTTAGAGTTCATATTAAAACACTCAAAAGTTTTGTGCATCAACGTTTAGGGTTTTAATAAATGTAAATTGAAGTAAGACAACACTGTAGAGTTTTTAGTTTGTTTTGAAATTGGTGAATTTAATGTTAACTGATTTTCTCATTTAATAAGATTTACAAAATTTCCCAATTTTGAATGCTTCTGAGGTGCTGCTTATGCCATCTTTTCTTTGTCGCTGAAATTCGACAACAGCGCCCGCAGTTATACGAACAATTTTGCTTCTTTTCTCTGTGTTTTTTCGGCTTTGTAGACACATTATTTCAAGTGTTTGTTCGGTTCTGGGTTTAGGTAACGCCCAATTGTTAGTTTCTCTTTTTTTTTCCTATCCTTCGGTTCTGTCTCCTACTCTTTCTTCCATTTAGTCCTGGACCAAAAACTATTTTTACTCGACGCTTTTGTTTTTTTGGCCCAAACATTTTCCGTACGTTTGCCAAAGAATTACGCACGCAATTTTGTCTACAGCTTCATTTCGCCCTCACACATCTCTCTCACACACACAGAAATAGTTAAACACGTACACACAGCAGTGATGCTAGCAAAAAATAGCTAAAAGTTTGACCAACAATTAAAAACGGTTGTTTTCTGTTGGCTTTTTGGCATTTTAAAGCTAAAACAGCTAATTATTTTGTTCTTTGGCAAACAGTTTCAATTAAAATCAAATAATTTTTATGCAGTTCGCTAAACTAAAGTGCAGTCCGCTTTAAGACTTAGAGATAATGCCAGATTTGGCGGAAATAGCTGATTTGGCTACACTGACACACACACACACACACATGTGACTCACTTGCTTCGGCTCTAGCTTAGTTCACTTGAATTGCGTTCTACGGTTCAAGTGAAGCGCAAATGTATCTTTGAGGTTTATATTTTCTATCTCTCCTCTCTCTCTCTCGCTCTCTGTCCTTTTCCATCTCCCTCTCTCCTCCTTGTCAGCCCCGGCTTTAGGTATCGTATAACAGCCACAGCAAACACTTTGAACCTACATAGTTTCGTGTGAGTGTGTGTGTGTATTAGTGTTGTGCGTGCTTGTGTGTGACACGAAATAATTATACCCTGTAGAAATGTTCCCAAAAGAGTGTTGGCATGTTGCGATAACTGATAGTTAACTATTTCGTTGAATGCAACAGGGCATTTAAAAGTCTTGCTTGACTTCGATTCTCGCCTCCCAAGTTGCGTTCGCACTCAAAATGAGAAATAATAGTCAACAAAGTGCCACCAACGAAAAAGCTTTAGACCAGCGAGACCTCAGCAACGCCTCCCCTCGCCCCACCCCCTCCACCTGTGCCTCCCTTGAAGCCAGCCCCCTGGAGTTTCTCTCAGTTCCTCAGAGTATTGCTGGTTGCTCTCCCCTCCCCCCCTCTTTCTGTAGAAAACCTAATTCACCTACAGCACAAATGCATTTACACGCACACAGGTAGCTACTGCCCGTGTGTGCGTGCGTATGTGTATATATGTGCCAAATAAATCATTGTCTGCGTGCGAGAGTGAGTTGGGTAGAGTGTGTGAAGAAGAAGAAGAAGAAGAAGAAGAAGAAGAGGAGCAGAGAACAAAACTCTTTGGCTCAAAAACAGATCGTAAACTACATTGGAAACTGAAATAGACAATTCGTTGCAGTTGCAGTTGCAGTCAGTGCTGCCAGCAAGCAGTTAAAAAAGGCTAGAAAAGAAAATGAACAAAAGTAATATAATATATATAAAACGTTATATTATAATTAAATAATTAAATGGGCAGCATTATTATGATTATTATAAATTAAATCTCTTGTTTTTTAATTCTATTTAATTATATACAAAGGAAGATTGTGCTAAAGTTCTAACTGATCTGTTTAGAAAAAGGCTAATAGGACAGCACTGCTGCAGGTTGTCTGCTGTGGTTAGGTATAGAAGGGGTAGAAGGAAGGAGTGAAGAGGGGAGTAGAGGGGAAGGTGGACAGTTGGACAGTTGAACTGGCAGCCAGCGGGCAACTTTGAACCCAAACTTAATGAAGCCTCGACAAGAAGAAGAGGAAAAACCAAAAACTTGAAGTCTTTCCAATAGAGCAAAAAAGAAGAGAGAGGGAGAGGGGATGAAAGAGAGAGAGAGTGAGGTGCTTAGAGGGCAGGCGTTAAGCTGTCCCCTTCCCCTTTCAATAGCCTTAAAGGCGAGCAGGAGAAAGAGAGAGAGAGAGAGAGAGCGAAAGAGAGGGAGAAAAAGAGAGAAACTAATTAAGTTTTGCGTCAAACTATTTTCTTGACACAGACTGCAAAAATGTTTGAGTAAATTTATGCATGTGTATAAGTGAGTGGAAATACGTGTGTGGAAATACATTTCTCAAGATTTGATTTAAATTTATGTTTTGCTTGTCGCGCTCGCTCAAACGCCAAATATCATTTGCAGCCACTGTGTTGGCAGTAGTACACACATTTTTATGAGGCACTGTGCAAATCGCCAGCAGCTTTAATATGAGAAATGTCTTAAAAGCAGCAGCAGAAACAGGAATACCGCTACTATAATAAAAAGCAATATAAATGGTCTAAGAGGAAAAAACTGCAATTCTTTTGGTTTCTTTTTATTCTCAAAAGATTCTACGATTATTTCTAATCTTACGGGTTTTAAAAACAGGTAAAAAAGCTAAAGCTGAAAAGCTATAAGTCGCATATAGAAAGCCATATCGATTTAATTGCCAATTTAGACATTTTAGCTGTTAGATTTTCCAGATGATCAGTCAGTTTGATAGATTTGAAGTAAATTTCATGTCAAGTTAGCTATTTCCCGCTAGATTCCAGACTTTTTAACACTGTTTTGTGTATTGCTATCAAGTTCGTTGCTTTTACTCTGTCATCTCCACGCTGATCAGTCTATACAGATTAATTCACTGGTCGATTTCCCACTTCGGCTTATAGTGTCTGGAAAAACCTGTGCATTTGTACACACCTTTTTCTGTGGCGCTTTTCCCCTCCAAAGTTTTACACACTTAGCGCTATAAATAGCAAAGAAAAATGAAAATAAAGGAAACTATGTTGGAGACGTGCTAATTAAGCGTCATTATCAACGTCTTGTGTCGTTTTTGTGCAGCTTTGGGATGCAGGATTCACTGCGGTTTTCAGCCTGAGTTTTCAGCTTCTGCTATATATACATATAACACAAACATATACATCTACATTTATATATATATATATGCGCAAGTTTTTCTTTATTTGTTGTTGGCTTTAAGAGCCGCTGGCACGACGGCACAAGTCACTCAGCCGCAACGAGAAAATCGTGCGAGAGTTTAATACGAGTACGAGTACAAGTCTGAGTCTGACTCTGACTCTGAGTTGAAGTTGCAACTCTGCAGCTGCATGCAACATCAGCAGCAGCGGCAGCATAAGCAGAAGCAGCAGCAGCTATTGTCTGTGACTGCGGTACTCGACGCGAGACTTGACTCTACACTGAACGAACAAAATCAGTACTAAATTTATGATTTTGTTGTAAAGAGTTCTAGAAACACCTAAAACAAAATGGTGTCCCAAAGACCCGAAACTTTTTTAAATCGAAAATTGTCGTTATACCAATATGCGTAGTGTTGATTTTATAGTTAATCCCTCTTTTTAATAGTGTACTTCTCCCAACTCTTCTGCCTTCTGTGTTTATGTTAAATGAGGGTGAAAAATAAGCCAAGCTGCTTTAGCCTAAAAGCTAAAAATGAAACTGCAACTGCAACTTAAACTTGCAACACCAACAGCAACAGCAACTGTAAATGTCTGAGGCATACATCCATCTGCATGCCCCATCCACTATGGGCACCATAATGCCCTAACTCTGCTATCTTTTGTTGTACAACTTTTGACAACATTTGACACCCTCTCAATCCCTCTTTGTGCATCTCTTTTGGATCTCAGCTCAATTTGTAGCCACAATTTGTGCAGATTTTGTTGCCTTTGGCAGTGTTAATTAACAATTGTCAGTTGCAACTGCGCTTAGCTCCTTCTGAATGGCAACGTTAATCGATTTGGATTGACAGCAAACTTTGTGTCTTTGCACTTTGCATAATTTGCGCAATTTTGTGGTAAAGTCAAGTTCGTATATTGCTTACGAAATGCGTGAGTCTCAGAGTGGAGTGCGTATGAGTGAATGGCTTGAACAAATTGTATTCTCCGATCCAAATAATTCAAAAACTGAAAACTGACAACAGTGGAAAACCTTAAATGCACTGAGAAACTTGGCAACAGTTTTGGAAAACATCTTATGGTGCAGTGTACACAAAATAACTTCAATTGAAGTTTGACAACACCGCCTTTATCCCTTTGCCGAATGCACTCCATGTTTTACAGACTCTGGGATTCATAGTGCGGGCTCTTGAAACGGCTCTTAACATATTTTCTTAACCTCAATAATGCCACAATCAAATTCTGCCGCATTGCCGATTAAAATTCCAGTACCTGGCTGTAGGCCAGACCCAGGCTTCTGCTGCCGGGTTGCCACCTTGTCAGGCTTTGCGTCAGTCAGTTTTGCGGCAGTGGCAATGACTGTGGCTTTGTCTGAGTGTGTGTATGTGTGTGTTTGCAATGCTGCATCATTGTGCTTGCCACACACTAAACGCTTTTGACATTTCAATTAAAATTCTACAAAGTCTCGTCTATTGCAACGCGATAATTGCAGTCGCTTAGCGGCAGCAGCAGCAACAGCAACAGCAACGACACTAACGACGACGACGACATCATTGTCAACTGGTAGGAAAAGCTGCACTCAAAATGAATCGACTATAAAAAGCCCCCGTAATCATTCTGGAGTAAAAACATAGACTTATCGCTGATTTTCAAACGATTTGTGCTATGGGAGATATATGTTGATATATGTTAACATATGTTAAATCATGTTACCCACATGATCTACTAATTTGGTTGAGATAGTTCCAGTAGTTTCTGAGTTATGGTATATAGAAAATTTATTTTTTTGATCTGACCTAACTTTGATTATAAGAACTTTATTATATCGACTGTTGTACTGATTAAGAACATAAATACTCATTGGCGTTGGCTCATTTCTCGACTAACACTGTACACTCCCTATACGCGTTTTGCGTACAGGGTCTAAATATTTGCCAAATGTATTTTGAAAATGGTGCAGTAGTTGGTGGCGCCATAGAGCCACACTCAGCTATGCCATGAGTCAAGTTCTGTCTTCTGTCAACTAGATAATTAGAAAGAGAGAGGGGAAAGCAGAAGAGAAAGAGAGGACGAGAGAGATACGTTAATTGTGGCACGTTCAAATGGTGTGCGGGGCAGCTTTGAGCCATCCCCAGCCACGCCTCAAATGTGGCATATAGAGTTGCATATAAATACTAAATATGATTGCTTGCTTATCTGCTAATGTCTTTTGACAAATGAGCAGACGCAACAGTGACTGCAACAGTGCTTGCCACATCCTCATCTTCTCTCCACATATATTTCTATCTCGCTCTCTTTGTCTCGCTCACTTTAGCTTTTAAGCCGCTGACATTTGTCTAGCCAACAGTCTGATCTGGATTTGGACACACCCAACTCAGTGTTGCGGTGTTAGCCTTTTTCCCGACAGTACATTATTTATACTAAAGCTAACTATAATTTTCCAATCGAATCTAGAATCCGATCAGTTTTTTTGCTGCCAAACTGTAAATATATATACTTGATCAATCAATAGTTAAAACAATTAATCAAAATATAATTTCATTTTGCGATTTTTGTCATTTCTTCCATCTAGCTTTTATTCTTAAACTATTGTTAGTTGGCAGCACTGGCAGGCCATAGAGTTTGCCACCTGCAACGTGCCCCAGACACACTCTGGACACACTCTTGTTTGACATGGAATGACATGTTGCATTTTTATTACGTTTTAAAACAATTTTCAATTTCTGTTGCCATTTTTGCATTTTTTTGTATTTTTGTATTTTTTTATTGTGAGTCAGAAGCAGATTGTCATTGTCAACCGTCATTATTGATGTATGATCTTGATTTCCGTACAAAATATACAACGTGCATGACAAAGGCCTTCTCCTCCTACAGCTCCTGCCCCTCTTCCTTCGTTTCTCCCCACTTTTGTGCTCCTTCGTTAGCAGAAGATTTGCAATGCGACTCTGCGATGACTGTGTGCTACCTTGAGGGGTATTTGGGGGGAGGGGAAATAGAGGGAACGTACCGGCTGCTGTGGGGGTGCAAATGGAGGCTGACTTTGTCGCATTGTTGCCACTTTTCAATAAGCTTCAACTGCGAATTGCTTGACAACAATTGTTTTGTAGTTGCCAAGATGACTTGCAGTGTTGCCGCTTATCGATACTGTTTTTTTTTTCCTTCTGCTTCTTCTTTTTCGTATATTTCTGTAAAACTTGCATTCGTATTGTTACACAAAAGTTGAACATGAAAATGCCACACACATATATGGTTTATATGATTCCTCGAAATGCCACATGAATTACAGTTCGCCATTGTGCAATGCGAAATGTGGCAACAACGCCTTTGAGCACGTTAACAAGAACTCTTATCGGTATTTATTTAAATTAAATATTATGGCTCCTGCACGAGTTTTTAAATAGTTGTATTTAAAGAGAAATCATTTTTAAATTAAATAAATCACAATTATTTAATTCTTCACATTTAGTTAAAACTATTTATTCGTTACTGTAAATATTTGGCATCTAATTATTTATTAGTAACGGTTAGTGTGAGCAAATGAAGTTCGGCAACAGTGCATGAGTATTTTACTGGGTTCTTAATCATGATCAGCTGCCTTGTAAACAGTTAATCAAACGTAAATTCTAAAAAACAATGATTGATTGCTTAAGTAAAATCGCCTCTAAAAAGTGGAATTCCTTGTCGATCGCAGTCTCCATTGAAAAAAACACACACACTCAATGTACCGATATAATGTTATAGAAAATTGTAAAAATTCTTTTTCAGAACGACATAACTTGAAAACTACTAAAGTTATCTCAACTAAATTCACACGTTCTGTGTATAGCAGAGTTTTAAACACCCTGACTAAATGAAGTTCAGATCGGATAAAGATATCTATTAGTTATACGATATTAGTGTATATGGATGACTTCAGAATGCGTACAGGGTCTTTTACAGTCGTCACACCCAACTGTAGCCTTCTTAAATAGTTTTTTTTCTTCAGTTGCTTATTGATTTTTGTCTCACATGTCACATATCGATTAAATTCTCTCCGCTGTCTCCGCTGCTGCTCTAGAGATTTGGGGAAACGGCAGATGTTCTCAGATAATAGCGACGACACAAGTGGGCCGTTGACCCTGCAGGGGTAGCAGCAACAGCAACAACAACAACAACCTAAAGGATGAGCATGAATGTTAATATTGACGCAAGGTGGAGCTTCTTCTTCTTTTTCTTCTTGCATCCAAAGTCTGAAAACAGAGAACTGAAAACTGGGGACTTTGGGTAGCCAATTTATTAACGAATTTTTCAACGAACCGGGAAGAGAGCAAAGAGGAAGCAGGAGACTCACAGAGCAGCGTCAGCATTGTTGTTGTTGTTGCTGTTGCTGGCACGCATGCGCAGCAGACGACGCAACGTTCGTTCATTGCACCCAAAAAAAGAATGAAATTTTCGTTGGGTTCTCTTTTTTTCAAAATACACTAACAATGGGTCACTTGATTTCTCAATAAGTTCAGGGAATAAACATTTAAAGAGTTGGTCAAACAAAGTTATTATAATTGAGATACTTTTTCCATCTGTTTCTGTGCATTCTAATCACTCACATTCTTAAAATTGTTTTGAGACAACTGTACTTTGGGAAAGAGACAGTAAATATGTAAAAATTTGTTTTAATTTGAGTTCTACATTTAAAATTATCCATATAAATCATCTGTTCAAAATCGTCTAAGAACACTTAGTATCTCAATTTGCTCACCAAGTTCATTCCGTTAGTGCTTAACTATTCATTTATACTTTGCTTGATTGATTACTGTAACTATATAGCTTAATTTGGCTGTTTATCGCTGATTTGTTATATATATTCGAAGAAAATACTCAAGTATTAAGTAAAATCTATAAATTATTATAAATTAAATTATAATAATTATAAAATAAAAATAGTTAGAGTATTAAGTATTCTTTATGCATAAAATTAGCTTTCTTTCATTCTTTTTTTTTTCGTTGTTGTGTTTCTCCTTTTATTGTTGTTGTGTTTTTTACGACTGAGAACCGGATGGTCAGCCAGCTGTAGGTGCGAGCGGAGTGGGGAGGAGCGTGCAGGGGGCGGCACTGGTTAGCAGCGTCTGTTAGGGGTGACAAGGGGTGGGAAAGGGGGGAGGGGAGAGAGGGTCGTCAACACGCTGACCGATGCGGCAACTTATGGCCATTTGCGAGGCGTTTGTTATGCATTTTACCAGCAACTTGTTGTTGTTGTTGTTGTTGTTGTTGTTGTAAAGGTTGTTGTTCTTCTTCTTCTTATGCTTAATGTTGTTGTTGTTGTTGTTGCCTTGCGGGAGCTCTCCAACCTATCCCAAGTTGAGTTTTGACACGCATCGCACTCGGAGTTGTACTCGTTGTACTGGGTGTACTCGGTGTGTGCTCATCTCATCCCCAAAGGCAGCGGCCAAAGCGCAGTTTAAATATTTTTAATTGAACTTTTGCCTCCAGACAACGTGCAGCATGAACAAACGGACGACAGACTGACTGGGAGACAAAGCGACAGACGCACAACAAGTACAACTACACTGAGAATAAAAACTAATTTTATTTGTTTTATATTAAAATCAGGAATGGAAACTCGATTTTTTTTGGCCTTCTTGATTTAAGTTCTTAAATTTTTATCTTTCTACTCACAATTTCTTCTTTTTTTTTGAGTGTACATTTGACTACCACTTTTTTTTCTGTGTACGAGCATTAACTTTGTTTCTACAATGTCGAAAACCGCAGAGAGCGGACTTAAAGGGGAAGGGAACAAAACTGGGGAGTGGTTCTTGCGGTTATTGATTAGATAGATATCAGGGAGAAAAACATGTATGAAGTAATGCTTCCCCTCCCTACTCCCCGCCTTTCCCCACTTCCCTTTACCTAGAACACTTTGTGTCTCATAGTTATGATGTTGGCATTATAATTTGCTTTGTTAGAGGAGTCTCAAGGGGTCGACTTAATTACTTAAATGAAGTAATACATAGAGAGAGAGAGAGAGAGACAGAGGGAGAGGGACAGTTAGAATGAAGATAGACGAGAGCCGTCTTCGAAAATATTCAAGTCATTGATTAATGAGAACTGCATTCATTAAGCCATATTTTCAACGAGGTCGAGGTCGTTTCCTGTGGAGAAGTCTAGAGAAAAAGGTACTGCAGAAGAATTTGAAGAAAAGTTGTGAAAATACAATGAAAATTTGTTGGGAATTTAGAAAAAAGATATAGAAGAAGAACTAGAAAACTGAGGGATCCAATAGATGAAGCTATATAAGTTACTGTTTGTTGGAAATTCTATTTTAATGGATAAGAAATAAGGTTAAAATTCTATATCAGTAACTGGATGGTAATGTTACGAATGATAGGAAAATTGGGAAAACAAATCTTGAAAAATATAACTATTTTCATAATAAATCTTGTCAAACATTAAGAACTTTTCTTCTCCTTTCTCTTTACAGGTAAGTCGACGATTTGATTCTTTGATTGTTCATTGATTTTAACGTAAGTAGAAGAATTCTATCAGGGAACAAAGGGGAATTCTTGTAATTGCTTTTTCTAGACTTTAAACAGAATTGTTGTTAATGATGTTTGACTAATTAATAAATAGAGTTCCATTCTAGCTTTCTCTCTCTTACTCCGTCTCTCCCTCTCTCTCTCTTTTTTAAAGTCCATCTTTTACCCGCATGCAGGAAAACTTGAATAATGGTCGCGATGAGTCGTTCGATCAATGGACACGACACAAGTCGCATCATAAAATGCAGCGAACAACAAAATGCATTAAATTTTCAATAAAAATGCATCATAAAATAAATGTAGAAAATTTCCTACAGAAATGTTCGAGAAGTTTTATATATAAAAAGAGTGAAAGAGAGAGAGAGGCAATCAAGTTTTTAGAGAGAGAGAGAGGGCGAGAGAGATATAGGGAGAAGTTGTGTGGGCTGAATGAATTTCTTTTTATAGAGACTGGCAAAGTGTCGACAAAGTGCTTCATGTGAGTGGAGTATGAGGGGCGGTTGGGTGAGCATGGGGCGGGGCTGGTTGGGGAGGAATACGACTTGAGGTACAAAGTTCTAGGGTCAAAATGCAGCAAAACAATAGCAATAACATCACTAGCGACAACAGAACACGCATCAAATTAACACGCACCAAGAACTATGTGGTAAAGTCGTGAGTGAAGTGACACCGACTTGAAAAGACCCTGTAGGAAAAAGAGTTATGCATAAACTATAAACAGTAGACACTTTTTAGTCACCTAAAGTTCACAAATTTCTTACGGAAAATAACATAAAACCTCTGATCCAAAGACCGGATATATATTTCTACTGCTCAAGTATTTATATACTTTAAGTACTTAAAATACTCTCTTTAGGGGGATTCCAAGGTGTGGCAAATGGAGCAAATAGAGCGTATTGCAGTAGGATGATCCGACATATCAGGGTTGTTGGGGTTTATCAGGGTTGTCAGGCTTTAGATGTAAGTGGATGCCAACATATATAAGTATTGGGACACGACTAATAATGCGGCATATGGAGATGGTATGAGATGATATGAGGGATATAAATGGATGGATAAAGAGGCAGAGGAGGAAGAGGGAGAGTAAAAGAAGAAGCGGAATGCATGTAGTAAAAGTTGCAGTAAAAATAGCAAACAATGCGAGTCATCGGCAAATCAATAAAGAAAGTAATTTGAAACGTGCTGCAGGACTGAGAACGAGTCTCTCTCTCTCTCGCTCTCCACTCTTCCTGCTGAGCTCTAGTGAGTGTCCAGTCCATGTGCATGTCCAGGCCAAAAGGCAATTTATCTAATGGTAATATTGTATGGGCTATAAAACAATATTGGCCAAAGGCGAGGCAAGAAGTGAGGAGGAAAGAAGAAGGTTAAAGAGGGGAAAGGGGAGAATGGGATGGGAGGGGAGGGTTCTATACCAACTATTTTTAGGCGAGGCAAGGCAACATCACCGACAGCCTGGAATTTTAGTTGACCATAATGTAGGCTGTATGCTAGGCTTTTGGGCCAAGTTACTCGTCTGCCATTTTGGACGTAATTAAAAAACTGCTGCAAGTTTGGCTTAAAAGTGTTACCACAAACACAATTGAGTGTGTGTGGAGTGTGTAAAACAAATTTTAGACCATGTGTAGAGCAATAATTTATGAATTTCAAATAAGGAACTTTAAGAAAAGCCAATAAACTAAAAACTAATCAGAAGTGTTGAAGATATAAAGGAAAATTTCGTAGGGGGAGAAGTATAGAAATGTTACAAGGAAAATGCTCAACTTTTATGGGTTCAATTTAATTTGAAATCGACTTTTATCCAACAACAAATTCTTAAAATTAATATAGAAACCATAAAACTTTTATTTAAAAACTGTTAACAAGAATTGAGGAAAATATAAATAATTTATATTGAAAAGTTCACCCAACCTATGTCCATTTTATCTTTAATATAGAAAATTGATCCGATCTGAGACCACTTCCATTTATGTAGTAGTTGTTGTAGTTCGTGTCTATGTCGTAGCTTTTCCAGTTTGGCATTTTCCCCTCCAAGTGTTAATATTTGCTAAATTTAAATGCCCCTTGGAGGCATTGATTTGTCAGCACCTTCATGTGGCACGATCTATAGTTCAACACATTTCCCTGACTCATCTCTGGCATCATTATGAAACTTAATAATGAGCTAAATAAAACGTGATTATCATGTCAAATGTTGTTTGTCTGCGTTGACTTTTCTCATTTGCCTTTTCCGTCTTTGAGTCTTGTATTTATCCAGCTGTTAATTGTGGAACCAACACATTTTCCTGTCTTCGCTTTTCCTCGGTCTCCTCTGTCTCTCCCTCCCCAGTCAACCGCTTAAGACGGGTGGGGAGGGAAGGGAAACAGTTTAACTATTTTTATATAGAGACATACGTACTCACATCTGTTCTCTGCCTTTGCCTCGATCAAAGTTTGATGACCTTCAATTGGGGAAAACTGTGGAAAACCAACGAGGAAAATATTGTGTGTAAACAAACAGTTTAAAGATTGAATTACTTATCTTATCTATAAATGTTTTATGGCCTTTTCTTTGCTAGATATTCTTTTCTCCTCGTTCTCTCTCTCTCTTGCACAAAAAGGGAAAATTTCTTTGTAAAATTGATCAATTGATTTTCAGCTTAAACAACTAGAAAATTTGTCATTAATTTTGAATAAGAAGAAGAAAAAGAAAAAGAACAACAAAAAAAAACGAACACAAAGAGTTTTCTCTCTCTCTCTTTTGATTTCCTTTTAACGCTTTTCTTTTTGAGTTTTCCCGCTGTGTTTTTTACCTGCTGTGCGCTAAAATTCTCAAACAATTTTCCGAGTTTTTCATTTTTCTTTACTTATCTATAATTTTGGTACCGCCTTTGCTGCTGTCTCTCGCAGTTTTTCCTTTGCTTTTCTTATCTGTTTTAGGTTTATTTTTTGGAAATCTGTAAATTTGGGTTAAGGGTGGGGGAGTGTAGAGGGTAGGAGGAGGAGTGAACGGGGTTGTTTGTCTCTGCAGCCACAGAATGAGAATTTTCACCCAATTTGCAGTATGAGGCATGAGACACGAGTCCGCAGCTCATTTCATTTTCAATTCCGCGCTCAGTTCTCACTTCATCGCCTGCAAAGACCCTGTAGTTGTGGACTAAAAGGGGTTTACAAGGGGTGCTTAAATTTAAAGTGTTTCAAACTAAGTTTAGTGGAACTAAGCACTGACTTGTAGCCATTTCTAAGATTGATTGCTCACAAAGTTCACACAGTTATGACCTTCGCAAAGTGGACTGGTTACAAAAATCGAAGTTTTCAAAGGTTATAGACCGATCTTTAGGATCAAAAGTTAAATGAATCACTTTTAAATTCATACTGAGCTGCATTACAGGGTCTCTTAGAGTTGCACTCTCTGCTGTGTGATAGTATTTCAACTTGCTGTTGTGCCAGTTCTCGTTGTTGTTTTCCCACTTGGCTCTGCTCTCATTCTCATCTCTCCTCCCCTCCCTCTCTCCAACCCCGTCCTACTATTCTCTGGAGAACTTTTGACTTGTAAAAGAAAGAAAAAGCAACAAAATAAAAAGCAGAACAAACTTTTGGCTGCCATTTCGCATTTCAATCAAAAGTATATATATATATAATATATATATGCATGTTTTTGTCTGACTTTTCCAAGCGAGAGACAGAGAGAGAGAGAGAGAGAGAGGTCGTTTGGCCTCGTTATCTCGGGCGTCTGGTCGTGTGGGCGTGGCACGTTCAGGCATTGTTTCTTGCTGTTGGCATGCACAGAAAACTCATCTTGAAAACTCATTAAACAAAGTACACACTTCAGCACCAAAACGCCAAAGTCACTGATGTGCAATCTTTTGCTCTATCTAAGTGTGAGTGTGTGTGTGTGTGTGTGTGTGTGTGTGTGTGGGAGTGTGTGTAGTTTTTGTTGTGCTATACTTATTACTGTTATAATGCCAGAAAGTTTGCAGTACTCCACTTTGGCTTTGTTTTCTTTTATTTTCACACCTTTTTACAATTTGTTGTTGTTTTTTATGCTCAAAATGAAATTTGCATACCTTAAAAGTGCTTAACAGAGCAACACACACTTGCACACACACATACACAACCATTTGCGCGGCTTAAATTGTGTGCAAATTCTAAAATGCGAGTAAAGCAGGTTTGTTAGAGCTGCTCGACTGTTTTGTGCCCAGTTTTAAAAAATCTTTTGTGTTTTTTAGTGGATTGCGTTGAGGTTCTCTAATCATAGATCAAAATGTAAAAAAAACTGATCTGCGTAGGTAATAAAGGCATGATTTTTACCAATTTTTAGTTTTTCTTGTCTCTAAGGCAGAACTTGTCACAGTAACTCAAGTTCTTAGTAAACTCTAATAAAAGAATACATATTTCCTAAAGGGTCTGCTACACTTACAGTATACCCTGTTGTGCCATCAAAGGTTAATTAAAAGTATAGCATACTTCTCAGCGCCCTGGTAGCATGAGGGAGTTGGATTAAGCCAGTTTCATTGTTGTTTCCGCTACACGCATGCAACACAACAAAGTTAAACAGTGTTGTATGCCAGCAGTAACCCCTCCTACCCCGCACCTCCAACCTCCCCTTTCCCCTTTATATAAAATGATACCCTGTAGGTGGCGACTGCATTGAAAAGTTTACCCCATAATTCACATGAAAGTTCTCTATTTCTCTGTGGGTAATTCTCTATTGAGCATAAGTTCTTTAGCTGCTCTACTGCCCCTTTCCCCTCCTTCGGCTTGCCGTCCCTACAGGTGCGCCACTTCAATTACCTTTAGCGAATTCCTAGAAATGCTTTTCAAGTCACAATTTTAAAGCAAATCTGCAAAGTTTTCATTTGTTTTGACTTCATTCTCTTTTGCTTTTCCTCTCTCTGCCCCTCTCTTCTCCCCTTTCTTGTGTGTGTGTGTGTAATTGCCACGCCCACAGCTTAGTTAGATTCTATCGTCTGTCGCAAATATAAAAATTATGCACATAAATTCAAGCGCTGCTTTTCCAAGTCGTAAACTTTTCTGCAACGTTCATTTGGCTTTAGAGCATTTTCCCTCCTTGGCTTTTCTCCCTCCCTCTTTGCTTTGTTGTTTGCGCCTTGTTTTTCAGTGTTTTCCAGTGTTTTCCTGCTGCTTTGCTTACTCATTGCTTGGCATTTGAAAACGCCTTTGTTGGATTTTCCACTGTCATTTTTTCTCCCTCTCTCTTTCTCTTTCCCTCCCCCTCTCCCCTCTTTATTTCTTGTCCTTTTTTAAGGTTTGTTGCTATTTTTTACGTCTGAAATAAATTACTCGAACTATACAAATTTTAAGCATTTTGTAAGGGCGTTCGGTAGGCGTGGCTCGGCTCTTGTGCGATATAATTTTGTAAAATAGAAAATATCCAAAAATTGTGGGCAATAAATTCAACGCACTTGTCGGATGGGAAAAGTCGGTGAAAAATGTGTTGGAAAAACTATACCAAAATACTACATGGAAATTAGAGCACAAATTTTGTTTTTTTTTTTGCTTTTTTTAGAAAATTTGTGGCTCTGATAACTTTGCTCAAATGTGGGCAAAAGCGTATGTGGGAAACTGTGGAAAAGCCAAGGAAAACTTTAAGTTTTAATTGGTTTCCCTGCGTTTTTGCATGTAGAACTTTTTTTTGGTTAATCAGTTGGTAGTTAAAATACTATTAGTATTTTTTTTAAATGTTTAATTTAAGTGTTAAAATTTAAAAATAATTTAAGCTTCAAAAAATTGTGGATTAAAATGAGATTGGAGACTGGAAAATCTTTATTTGTTGCTGGCTTATAAAACTTTAAAAAGCTGCAGAGAGTGCTTAAAATTTTCGCCTACGAACCCATCGCTCTCCCCCTTTCTTCTCCACCCCTGGTCTGGCTGTGCTGTTCCGTTAGCAACTTGATTAAGATCATAATCGTTAAAATTACTTGAGCGCAACTATTTTACGAGCAAATTACTATTTTTATTACTTATGCAGGCAGCTGGAAGGCGAGGAGGGGGAGTGGGGGGTAGGAGAGGAATGTGAGGTGGTAGCTAGGGGGGTAGATAAAGAGGGGATGGAAGTGAAGGAAGTCACTGGCGAAGTCGCCAAGTTCAGTGCCTTGTGCGAAATTATATATGCCATCTATCTGGTCAGGTCTTAACCCCACATAACTTTCCCCTAACCCTCCCTCCCCCCTTCTTTCTCTCTCTCTCTGTCTCTCTCGCTCTTATTGGGCTGTAACTTTTATGGCTCCACATTGCAGTCGTTGTTTTTGTTGCTCTTGCTAAAATTTATGCCGCTCGAGTAGTTGCTAGATTACGCAGCTGACGACGGGGCAAGGAGTGAATAAGGAGCAGGGGGCGGGACGGAAGAAAGGCGTAGCAAGGTGTTGTTTTTGGTAAGCAAAAGGCAGCTTCCGGTTGCCTGATTCTGTTGCTGACTTTAGCCGAGATTCATTTCGTGCTGCTGGCAACTTGTGTTTTGTTTAATTTTAAACGACGTTTTTCACCCTCTTTTTCATCACATAACCCTTTCTGCACCGCCCCCACTCCGCCCCAACCCACCCACTCCTACTCCCACCTTTTTGGTCAATATGCATAAGAGGCAAAAGTTTTCCCAGCAGATTCCGGCGATTATTTAACGTATTTTGTTTAGCTTGTTTTTTGCTATGGCATCAGACAGATAAAAAACGGTTTGGAAAAACTAGACGAGACGCTGGAAAATGAGCAAATATTTGCTAACTTTTTGTCTACATACTATATATTAAAAAGATACTGCAAATAAATGTTGTAGTTTTTTTTGGACAGTATTTGATAAAAAGAAAATTTATTTTAGGTAAAAAACAGAAAGTTTTTAAAATAATCGGAATGTGCTTTAATTTAAAAAATAATTTTAATTTGAAATTTAATACTAAAACAGTATTTTCAAGCTTTGTAAATTACTCAATATCACTTAATTTAATTAACTACTATTATTTATTGCCACGATTTTAGTTAAATAATCATTTTTGAGCTCATCATTAATATTATTAAATATAGATATTTGAGCACTTTGGCACGTTGTTGCATGCCCCAAAAAGTGGTGCGCTATAAAGCGCTTAAAACTAGGCAACAGTATTACAGTTAGTTTCACAACATTTCGTTTTGTTTGCCCAATAAAAACAGCAACAACAACAGCAACAGCAGCACCTACAAATTTTTAGAGCACACACGGCACATGGGGCGTATGCGTAACGTGAAATTAGCTAACGCTTTTGTTCGCTTCAGTTTAGTCGAAAAACGCACGTGTCTAGGTGGAAGCAGGAGGCAGGGGGCGTGGCATTGGTCTGGGGTCGCACAAAGGACAAACGACAGCAGTGTTGTTCATTTTAGCTATTTTATGGCTAGATAAGGGAATTTGTTAAAAGTTCTTTGACATTTCAAGCAAGAAATCTTTCATATTTTGAGACTAATTGAAATAATATTCAATTATAATTGAAAATAGATTAAAAGTGGTCGATTTATTACATTTAATTTAATATTTTTAACGTATTTTCTTAAGTATAGCTTTTTTCTGTATAGTTAACTATTTTAAGCCATGAAATTTGGCAACATTGCGCAGCAGTTGAGCATAACAGGCAGAAAGGGGATGTGGAAAGGAGATTAAGGTGGAATGACGTTGGGAAATTGGCGGTAACAACGAATGCCAAAGGGCAGAAAGGGATGCAAAATGTCGAGACGAAGGTAGATAGAAAGACAGGGGTAGAAGGAGAGGGGAAAGGTAGATGGAAAGGAAAGGAAGTCAGTGCATGTTCGAAATTTAACCGCTTATAACACCCTCATCTCGTAGACACACACACACACAAACTCTCTCACTCACACATACACTCTCTCACACACATATAAAACGCGCGCGCAGAGGATTTTGCACCCTTCGCGAAGCAACAACAACATTTGAGTAGATTTTCATGTTTTCCTCTATGTGTGTGTGTGTGTGTGTGTGTGTGTGTGTGTGTGTGTGTGTGTGTGTGGAAAATTTGTATCGGTGTGCGTGAGTGAGTGTGTGTGTTTGTGCCCCTGGACACTGCGAAATTCCCGGGCACACACACAAGCAGCAGGAAAACGAAGACAGTCAGCGCAAAAGGAAAACTCATTTGATGCCCAGCGATTTTCTTCTTCGATTTTCCTTTACATTTCTCACTCTCTATTTCTATCTCTGTCCATTTTCCCGCTGTTTTGGCGATTTGTTATTGTATTACTTTCATAGCTATTCTACGTGTTTTCGCTTTTCTTTCTGTATCTTCAGTTCTCTATAGAATGTGTGTGTGAGTGTGTGTGTGTGTGTGTGTTGTTATGCTTATATTTGCTTGATGAATTTTCCGCTTATATCAAAGAAAATTTATTGGATTTTTAGTGGATTTTAGTTGACTGCCTTCTAGCAAAAAACTTTAAAAATTAGTTGTCTTTAAAAAAAGTTGAGTAGCGAGAAAAAAGCTAGATGATAATGAAAGAAAAAAAAGGCTAAACGAGCTGAAAACTGGTGGTCAAATAAATTAAATCTTAAATTTGTAAATAAAATTTAATTTTCCTTTAAAAACACTCCCTATTTTCTCTATGCAGCTGAGAGACTCAGCAATATTTTAACTGTTTTCCCTCCATTTCCCGCACTCGACTCAACTCGATGACTTTCCATTCATTGAAATTAGTTTTAATTATTGTTGAGTGATTAATTTGTTGCATTATTTCTGATGACAAGTGAAATTAGTTTAGTCAACTTTCTTTCTCTGCACTGATTTCCATTTGGTTTTAAGTGGATTTAGCTTTTAGCCATATTTTAGCCTTGACAGTTGTTTGCTAAATTAGTTCACTTTGGACTAGTTGCTCCCCCTTTTCCTCCTTTGTAATCCATCTTTGATTTGTTTACCCAAAAGTCGCAGTTTTGAGTTTTTGACATTTTTGAAAAACCGCAACAAACTAAACAAACAAATTCAGCTTTTTTTTTGGCTCTGTTCAAATAAAAATCAGCAGTTTGTCAGTCACTACATCAGTCAGTCACTTTATCATTGTCCTTCAGAGATGATTTTAGACGTGCTCTTGCATGTATTTACAAAAAGACTGCCACGCCTCCCATACCACTAGGGCACGCCTCTGTCCAGCCTCTGGGGACATACTGAATTTCCCTTCCCACTCCCTCCCCGTCCACCTCTTCTATATGTGCATAAATTGCAGTAGATTTTTCCGCTTCTTTTGCAGACTTCTCTCACAGGACTCCCTTTCGCTAGCTTTCCTCTCACTTCTCCCCTCTCTCATGTGCCCACATATTCTCTCGCTTTTCTCCCACATTTCTCTGCTGTTTGTTGTTGCTTTTTAGTCGTCAGTTGAGTTTTTGCTGCTCTGGGAAAATGCGTCGACGTCTATCATTTTTTTTTCTCTTTTCCCGTTTTCTTTTTTCATTTTTTTTTTTTTTTTTTTTTTTTTTTTAGTTTTTTCCTTTGTTTTATTTTGGTTTGTATTGAATTTTTTGTGCTCACTTGAGACCGTTTTAAGTGTTTTGCTGAATTTGCTTTTGACATTTTTATTTCAACCTTTCCGAAACCAAAACACAGAACCACTACTATAGTAGACCCTGTACTAATCTTGAAGCCATCTTGTAGCCTTGAATACTTTTTACTGAATTCTTATTTAGACTTTTATATAATTAACAAATTTAGATAGGCTATCTTCTATGTCACCCACAAACTTAGCACACCTTGCCACTACTTTTTACTACAGGGTCTATAAAGCAAAAAGTATATCAGGGAAATATGTAGTCACTTGAGACTGAGGTTATTGTTATGAATTGCCATGGATTCTCTCCTTCACATGCATGACGGGATTATGCAGATCAAGAGTCCGATAACTAACTCTATGGAGAGGCCTCGACTCGAAAATGTAAGCCCGCTTTTTTTCGGGGAAAGCTCTAGGGAAGCAGTTTTGGTTGCGAATTTGATGACAATTTATAGCTCAGTTTGCAATTGGGAACATATTTAATACTTACTGAATTAAATAATACTATGAAAACTGGGCTTAGCAACAGTCGAGCTGACCAAGTGTAGCGTTCTTACCTGTTTTTAATTGCACGAATTCTTAAGCAAATTACAGTAAAGCTTCTAAATGTTATACGAATTTACTAATGTTGTTTTCTTCTTCATCTTCTCCATTTTCATTACAGGTAAGTCATCAAACTAAAGAACACAATTAGAATAGCAGAAAAGTGTGCGTCATGGATCGTTGAACTGTTTTGTGATCGAGTCTCCCCCAAAACTAAAACTGAAACTTAAAGAAAAGAGTAAAATGAAAATAAAGATCGTAAGTTCAAGTTGAAGATAGTCGAGAGTAGTTAGATAGACATGCACACACATGTCTGTGCGTGTTTGTCTCATTAAAATGTGCTCTTCTCTTTGCCCTCTGTGTGGCATATAAATAAATATATACTTAAGTACTTACTTTTTATACTTATGGGAAGTACTTCTCTGCCATCGTCCTCTATAAACCGCAATAAAAAAAAAAAAAAAGAAAAATTAATTTGAGCGCCACATTTTGCTGTCGTTGACTTTTACGCGCTGCTGAGCGACGCCACTGAACCACCACCGAGTGCATGAAAGAGACAGAGGTAGTTAGAGAGAGAAAGAGAGAAAGAGAGAGAGAGCTACAACAATAGCTTTAACTTTAGCCTAGACTCATTTACTAAGTTTATCTATGCAAAAAACTCGTTCGCATCCGTTAAATCCGCTGAAAATTTATATTGTAATTACAATGCAGAAATGTTAATGCTAGCCACGCCCCCAAAGTGCCCTTTTTCTACCAAGTCTTAACGCTCTAATGCCCCGTGGGCTTTGATGCTGCAGTTTATCAGCTTTAATTTCCAAACTTGCGTTTAAAACCGCACACAAAACGCGTGCGTTTTATTTTGAGACTTATTTTTGATTAATAGAAAAAAGTAAGAAATATTTTCGATATAAAAAAGTTAGAAATAGTTTCGATAGAAGAAAAAAGAAAGAGTATTTGAAGTGGGAGGAGACCACGCCCCTACCCTTTGCAGTGCCTTTTGGGTAATTAACATAAAAAGTTAACTTCAAAGACGCGTTTTAAAACGCTCGCAAAACGCGCGCGTCTTTTAAAGCGTTTTTTAGGGTCAGCTACAAAAATGTGGGAGAACTTAAAGTAAAAGAAGAAGAAGAAGGCAAATATTATACACAGTTAGATGCGGCAACAGGTTCTAATTAACACGCCCTCTTTATGCCCCCGCCCCCCGTCCCTCCTCCGTTGTCAGTGGCTTCCTTATGTTATTAAAATTTTAATTGTCTAGGTGTGTTTTGGTCTGAAAATAATATCGCACAACTGTCGCCTGGCTGTTGACCCGCATCCCACTCTGCCACGCCCCCACGCCCCTCCCCAGCTTTTATTATTATAATTATTATTGAAATGAGCAAATTTAATTAGTGAACTGGTCAGTTGGAGCTGAAATTGCAGTTCATTGAACCAACTCAGTTGGTTGTTGACTTGTAGTAGTGTGAATAGTAGTAGTTACTGTGCTGGGGTGTTCACTGTACAGTGTTCACTGTGCAACAAAAGTCTTGTGCCACTCGGCGTATACTTAACATTGCAATTACTTTACTCATATGCAAAACAGTCAGCAGCTAAAGTTTAACAACTCAGCGAAACAAAATAACTGGCCACACGGAAGGCGAAATAATCAGTGGATGACACGCATAGATACCCTGTGAAAGACGAGCCAAAATAATTTATTTAGTTTAAGATTTAGATATAAATTGGAGTTAAAAATTGGAAATATCAGAAAATTCCGAGTTTCACAGCTTTCAAGCTATGCATACCCATGCCACCCATTTCTATGCAGGGTATTGCCTTGCAACTGCACAAAATATTGTGCAACATTTTTTTGAAAGCGAAAATGCAACGAAAAACGCAACTTGCAACTTGCAACTCGCTGCAGCTGTTGACAAAGCGTTGCATCGACTCCAAAATGAAACTTGCCTCGTGTGGCGGCAATAGAAAATTATGTTTATGTTTATGCTTTAGTTTATGGATGGAAAAAACAACGCGAGTTGTAGCAAAGTAAAGTTAGTGGGCAGAAGTGGCAGAGGGAAGGAAGAGGGGGGGGGGAGGGGGAGGTGATAGTGGGAGTTACGGTAGACACCGTTGATGAATCAGAGCAGCGAACCAAACAATGAACACAATTTAATGCACTTTTTGTTTTCTTAAGCATTTTTTTATTTGTTTGCTTATTTGCTTGTTTGCTGCTGATAATGCCAAAGAGTTTTCAATGCGCTCGTGTCATTATCTTAAACTTCAAAGCGGTTTGAAGGAGGCGGGGCAGGTAAAACACATAGAGAAAAGCAGTAGGTAAGACGACAGTTAAGTGTAGATGACTGTAAGAGACCCTGTAGCAATAATATCATGAGATATTTTTCAATTTTCCAATTTAATAACAGATTTTTGAATGATTGTAGTAGCTATAAAATATAGTATTTGTTTAAGGATAACAGAACCCTGCTCTTTTCTTAAGTATGTGGTCTAAAGGGTGAACTTTTTCTCGCAGTGTATTCGTGTGCAGAGCACTTTGTGGTTGCTGTCAAAGATTTTGTGGTCAAAAGTGGATTTTTGGCGCTCTACGCCTTTTTGTGGTTTTCCATACAATTTTTTTTTTGGGTCACAACTGTCGACGGTTGTCAGGAGTGTGTAAAGGGGAGGGAGGTATGGGGTAAGGGGCAGGGGGAGTGTCTTATAGCGGGACTGTTATAAATAAGTTTTCAATTGAGTCGTTTCTTCGTTACTTTCTTGGCTCCCTTTCCCCCCCTCCCTTTGACAGCTGCCAAATGCGAGTCATTGGGCAAATGTTCAACTCCTTCTTTCTCCCTCACACACTCTCCCTCCCTTTCAATTCATCTCCTACTCGCTTTTATTCTCTTTCTGGCCTGGGAAGCCCTTCAAATCAATCAACGCCTTTGGGCTTTAAGCCGCTAATTTGTTGTGGAAGCATTCGACACTCGATTCCCGTCAACTTTTCACCCCTCCCTTTTCTTCTACCCTTCGTTCAGCCTCCCGCTCCTCTAGAGTCCCCTTCTCCAAGCTCTTTCAGCGGCTTGATTAATTGAATGCTTTTTAGCTTGCTTAGACCCTGTAGGTGTACAGACAGCAAAGGGTATTTCTAATTAGTTTAAATTCTAGGACTCACAGCTATTTACATCTAGTTGCGATGCTGTTCAATCTTTTCAACAGGGTCTTCAGCAGTCGCACTCACTCGCTTGCAGCCTTTTTCTACTAGATTTGCTTTATTTTCTAAGCGCAAAGAATTTTCGTAATAAAATGCAAAATAAAATTCGTGAAGTTTTGTTTTGTTGTTGTTGTTGTCGTCGTTTTTTTTTGTTGCTTTGTCAACGCTTCACGTTGTGCAGCGTGAAAGAGACAGCTAGCGAGGGAGGGAGAGAGAGCGGTGGGAAGGGGGTGCGAAGTGCGCGTGTGTTAGACAGAGACAGCAATGGAGTTGTCTTGAAGTGGGTTAGTGGCACAAACAGCGGCAACAGTTGCAGTTGCACTCAACGTGACTGCGACGTTAGCAGCGGCGTCGATGCTGTCGACGTCGACATCAACGTCGGCGTCAGCGTCAACGTCAACGTCGTCGTCAATGCTGCTGCATTTGTTGCATGTAATTTATATAGTTTCATTGCTTTTGTTGTTGTTATTAACATTTTTAACAGCAGCTGACTGAAAAATCCAACAGCAAATATTTTTGCTTTGACATTTTATGGTTCTTTTTTATAGACCCTGTACTCGTAAGAAATACAGAAGTCTGTTAAGTCAGCCATTTAATAAAAAAGCATATAAATTCTTGATAAGGTTCAATATGAATGAAACTATTGATTATATGAATGAAGTAATATTTATTTATGCGATATCGGCATGAGTACAGGGTCTATTAAAGTCTACTAGTTTCTTTTATCCAGTTTTTTTTTGCTAACCTCTTGTCTCTTTTTTTTTGCTTTTCAATTGTTGTTTTGTTCAAGGCCATAGATTTTGTTGTTGTTGTTACCAATTCGTTTTGGCCTTTTTGTTATAATTAGCCAATATTTATCGTCTTTGTCATGTTTTGAGTTTAGTTTCCATTTCCAATTCGATTTTCATTCGCCAGATTATTGTCAGATTCTTAAGGTGTCATATAAACAACAATAAACAAATATAATTGTTGTTGTTCTTTTCGAGGCGCGGCTATTAGCTTGTTTCTTGGCTTTTTTGGTAGCCAAACAGCCAAACATAACAGTTAATTAAGAAAAAAAACAGGAATTGTTGATTTATGCAATTAGTTTTTGGTTGTTTTGTTTAAATATTTGGGATATGCATCAGTTTGTCAAGTAATTTGCATTAAATTGTAGTTTACACTAAGTTGTAATTAAAGTTTTTTTTTAATTTATGCTTTTGCAATGATTGAAAGTTTATAATTTATGCAAGGCAATTAAATTACTTAATAAATTTAATTGTTTTGAAAGTATTTATTTTTCTTTTTTGACCATTTTTAATGGAATTCAGTTAGTTTTATCTAAATTTATACTTAAAGATATCTTTAATTAAAGGAAGTTAAAGAAAGGACATAAAAATACAATAAAAATGATATTTGTTTTACTTTCCTTTTATTTAAAAAAAAGACTCCCGTTAGCCGCTGTGTAATTTTCCTTGGTAAAAAGACTTTTCCTTTTGACTGCAACTTTTTTCCTTTTCTATTTTCTTTGGTAGCTGCGTTTGTGGCGTTGCAATAAAAAACACTGTAATACAAACAAATAGTAAATAAAATGCACTAAACAAAATAATAAACAAAAGGCACAAAAAAAGTCTGAAAGAAGGAAAGAGTTAGAAATAGGAAAAAAGAGAGAGAGAGAGACAGACAAAAAGATGAGGCAAGAGTAGCCATTCAGAGCTTTGAGAGTGCACTGACTACACACACACACACACACACAGATATATATGTCTATGGGTATGTGTGTGTGTTTATAAATATTCTTCCCACAGACTGTGCAGCTAAATGTTGTAAAATAAATGGCTAGATTTATTTCAAAAGGTAGTTTAAAATAGCTAAATTTGCTACAATTAGCTAAGCAATTAAAAAAAAAAAATTATATAAATTTACTAATCAATTTTAAATAATTTTTTAGGAAAATATATTTTTTTACTTTAAACCTAAAATGATATTCATATTTTTTGTGGCCAAATCAAGCTAAAATTCTTAATAAATAGTCGAATTCATAACTTTTAATAAACTATATAGCTTTTGAAATCATCAAACTACAAATTCTAGCTTTAAATTGGCTAAACTGACAGCACTTTCTTTGCTGCTGGTTGTTGCAACGTTGTTTCTCTGGTTGTTGTTGTTGTTGTTGTTGTTTTGGTTGCACTGCTTCTGCTTCTGTTTTTCTTTTTGTTTTCTTTTAAGCGTTTGCCAGTTTTCTACACTTTTCTTTTTACTTTATAATTTTTCCAACTTTTGACCCAGTTTTTCTTTATGCGTCGCTGTCTTGTAATCTTATTGTTGTTGTTGTTGTTGTTGTTTTTATTCCTGTTCTTGTTCTTGTTGTTGTTTGTGTTTTGGCTACAAATTTGTTATTCTCTTCACAATTAAAGAAACGTTAAAGAAATTTAATTTCTTCAATGAAATTTTAACTTTAAAACAAATAAATTCTAATAAATTGGCAGGTGAAATACGATAATAAAATAGCTTAAGTAATAAATGCAATAGTAAAAAATAAAATACGATGCATAAATAAAATCAACAGCAAGAAAAATAAAATATTTTTTTTCTTTTTGCTCACGTTTTTATGTCATGTGCATAAATTGCAAACAAAACTTATGACAGCAAGTTTCCCCTGCCGTTTTCCTCCCTCTCATTTTCCTCCTGGAAATACCAAAAGCAAGTTGCCAAAGTAGAAGTAAACGATGATAAAGCTAAAGAAGCAGAGAGGAGAGAAGAAGAGACGCAGCAGAAAATGTTAAGTGCATTAAATGTGGATTAGTGCAAAAAGATTTCTCAGAGAAAGAGAGAGAGAGAGAGAAACTATATGAGAAATATATATAAATTGGTTGGATTCTGTTATGAGAAGAATTAGTGTGTGTGAGTGTATGGAAAAGTGAGTGTAATTATAGCTAAAAGTTAACAGTTTTTAATGGACATAAGCTTAGTGGAAAACTAGTGAAAGACAGCTGAAAAGTTGACGAAAAGTAGAAAGTTTAATACTAGAAAAATACCAAATTTTATAGAAATCAAAGCTACTAAGTCTACAAAGGCTACAAATTGTACAAATTGTACAAATTAAAATAAGGCTAAAAAAACAGCTACAGAAAAATCTATTAACTAACTGAAATACTAATTTATTAAGAAAACTGTAGAGATTGTTAAGAACAAGTTTCCAATTCAGCACCACACCTCTTACCACTTAGTCCCCACGATGATCAGTCAGTGTATGCACTGAACACAAAGACTAGAAAAGCCAATTTCAACTTTGGATTTTGAATTCGTAAAAAGTTTTGATTATTTTTGGCGGACAAATCTGTAAATTAGTCAAGGATTTCGTGCTGAAATTACTGTAAACTTATATGCCAGACAATGGGCTTTGAAGCTCTGCTTCTTCTTCTTTTAGGATTCCATATTATTGTTGTTGTTTTTGTTATCTGTTATCTAAGCTGACAAGCTGCAATGAAACTTTTGTGCCAACATATGCAAAACTACGTCAAAAACTATTCAACGCGAACAAAGCCAAGTTAAGAGCGAGTGAGCCAGAAAGAGACAGCAGAGTGACAGGGAGAGAAAGAGAGAGAGAGAGAGAGAGAGATAGGGAGAGAGGGAGAAAGACGCATGCAGATTGTCAGCCAGAGCCAATAATGTAAAATTGCATAACACTTTAAAACTGTCAAAAGGACGCAGAGACAGACAGCGTATGCTATCTCTCTCTCTCCCTCACTCACTCTGCGTCTCTCTCTCTCTTTTACTCTATAAGCCACTCAAAAGTTGGCAATGAGAATGACATGGGAAGGAAGCCAAGAGATGAGGGGAAAAGTGGAAGCTGCTGTGGCCAAAAGGAAAATCACTTGATATAATGACACTTGTCGTCGTTGTGCTCGTCAGCGTTAGCGTCAATGGCGCATTGCATGCAAAGAAAGAGATAGAGATACACAGAGTGAGGAGGAGATAGGGAATGAAGTGAAAAGTGTGTAACAGTGATGCTATAGTAGCCTTTTTCCGCGTAGTATTATTCTTGATTAAATTTAATTAATCAAATAGTTTTGGGAGCAGAGTTTATTGGGAAATCTTTAAGTCTGAAATTAAAATTACAAGAAAAAAGCTAAATATATTTATATTTCAACTAAATTCTTATCCAAATTACAGCTGTTTTTGTACTGTGCTTTTGCTTTTTCCTATATTCAATGTTAGTTCCTCTGCTATACTTTCATTTAGTGGGTTTATCTAGCCTTTTTCTATAGGAATAGCTTGTCAGCACTGCTTTCTGAGAGAGAGATACCGCGTTTGAGTTTACACTGTTAACGCATTTAAAGTTCTGTCACTTTGTCACCTGAAAAACAAGTTCACAAATTGACATTGATAATTGGCTTTTTTTTGGGGCGCCACAAGCAGACGACGCCGTCTTCGAATCCCGCTTAACTGCTAATTGAAAGTCGAAAAAACCGCATAAAAAATGTAAATATTTCTTATCAGAAGCTAAACTATCTATTATCTGATTTCGGGTGAACTTTGAAAAATTTTAAAATTAACTAACTGGATGCCCAAAACTTTAACTTTAGCTTGAAAAATAGAATAAGGGCGAAGTAGGTTCATAGCAGTCAGCTATGGGACGGGAACAACCGACTATAAGTAATAGGGAATAAATTCCAGATAGTTTTGGATACTCCCACTGGGTATATTACGGTCGTGTGTGCTCTTTTTAATCTTCTTTTTAACCACTAATAATTTGACAAAGTCTAGGCGATATCTATAAGATAATCTATCATCTATTTATGCCTAGCCCTGCGGTTAAATTCATGGCTTTAATGGGCTCAAAGGACGCCTCGGGATAGATCCATAGATCTGGTTAAACTTGTCCCTCTCTCTCTCTTTCCCTCTCTCTCTCTTTCCCTCTCTCTCTCTATCTATCTGTGAGCCCGCAACTTGTAGATATTATTATTAATTGCTAATTGATTTTTTTTGTTTCTTGGTTTCTTGTTGGCCAAGTTAACAGCCTTGGCTGTTTCGGTCTGCTCATTTTGGGTTTATAATTTGTCAAAAAGGTTTTCAATTTTTATTGTTTTGACTTTTGAACTTTTGTGGACTCTCGGCAAAGTTCTGACGCTTTTGATTATGATTTTCGTCTCATGCCCTTAAAGGTCAGTCTTTGTAATAATATTGTACTGTCAATTGTTGTTGTTCTTTGTCTTCCTCTTCATCTTTCCCCTCCGCCCCCCACTCTTCTTCTTGGCTGAAATGCCATCATAACTTTTTTGAAGGGCCATCATAATTAGCGGTATATTTTTGTAATGAACCCGCCTCTCTGTTTCACCTTCTTTCTCTTTCTATCCTCAACTCTGCGTCTCTTTCTATTGTGTATTTAACAAAGTGGAACGCTGTGAGAACGGGAGAGAAGGAGATAGAGAGAGATGGAAGATATTACATCTATTAGCTGCGGGGATAATCCGGCTGTTTCTTTCCGGACTTTTAGTTTAAAATTTGTTAAATTTTTTGTGAACATTAATTTATTATTAGTTTATTACTTTTTTCCCAAACCAGTGTTGTAAAACAAATTGGAATACAAAAGTTATAGATTTCTAAATTTTTGATTAAAACTGAAATGTGCTCATTTCCAGTAATTCTTCTCAACTATTTCTCTCAGTGCATCGAAGGTCTTTCGGTTTAACACAATTACCTGCAATCAGCCCAGATTAACCCTTAGGTAGGCCCATAGTTAGGCTACTCTATCAATCCATCTCTATGTCTCTCTGTCTGTCTGTCTGTCTGTCTGTGTTGTCTTTCCACTTTATTCTTTTATTTTTATCGTGCTCTTTGTTGTAGTTTTGTTTCTTTTTTTTTCGCTTTTTATTATTTTCGTTTTGGGGGCAATAACTAAGGCATTTGTGGCATTGCCTTATTTTGCCACTTGGCTGGTTTCAAGCCAGCTTGTGGCTCATTGAGTTGGCTTGCAAAGCTGCCACAGACGTTGTCAATTACCCTACAAACCTCAACAGCAGTTGCAGTTGCTGTTGGTGTTGCTGTTGTTGTTGCTGTTGTTGTTGCAACAACAATGGAGGGAGGCACAGCTGATTGTCTTTCATAATCGTCGTTGTAGCTGCCACTTGGCGTCTGTAGAAGGTGTGGCTCAGGTTAAGACCTGGCTGACTCAATGTTTCCCTTCCCCTTTCCACGCCCTGCTTCACTTCCCTTGGGGACCCTGCTGTTTAGAGCTACAAAGGGTCATTTAAGTCGGTTGCAATTCGAAATTTGATAAAATTAGCGGCAATATGCAGAGTTTTAGCTATCTTTTTAGCGGTGAAGACATCTCTAGCTACATATTTAGTTATACTGCCAAGAAGTATTAAAATTGGAGTAGATTAACAAAAGTTATGACTGTTTAAAGTCTACAGATTTCAAGTAGCTATAACTTTCTTTGAATTTCCTCTCTTGGCTGTGAGCTGTATTTAAATGGTCTCCCTGCTGATATTACAGGTCCCCATGCAGTCTTGCTTGCTCTGCTGTTCTTGCTTATTGTTGCAGCTGCAGCAAAGTTCAAGTGTTGCACTTTTTACACTCGCGTTTTTTTTGTATTGTTTTTTACGCAATTTATAAAGTAGTTTTTCGCAGGTGTTGCAATGATTTGTTGTTGTTGTTGTTCTTTGCGCTGCTTCCGTTCGCTTGCAGCAATTTCCTCTTGCCCCATGCCCCATGCCACACAGTTTGGAGCAGTCTCTGCTTGTCATTATTATTTGCACTTCACATCATCAACAGCAGCGACGACAATTTAACTTGACTTTTTATTCTCTGCCTTTGGGCCAAGTTTGTGGAGTAACTTTGGGCCCTAAGGCAGCCCTGTAGCTCTCTCTCTCTCCCAATCTCTCTCTCTCTCTCTCTCTCTCCCAATCTCTCTCTCTCTCCCAATCTCTCTCTCTCTCTCTCTCTCTCTCTTGTAATCATAATGATAATCAGCAATCAGTGTGGTCATTATTGCTGCTTTTGCCCCTGTCTTTGTCTTTGTGGTCAGCTCCTGTAAATTGCCACTAAAAGTGTTGAAACTGCTGCACTTGGTTTGTCATTAGGACAGAGAATCTGAGAATCAGAGACTCAGAGGAGAGAATCGGAGGAGCGGTCGAGAGGAGACTACCAACCTTTTATGTAGTACTTATAATATTCATATTAAATTATATACGCTCCGGGGCTCTTATGTCTGCGGCTTACACGCCACTCAAATTACACAACATGTCTCCCTGTGTGTTGTGTGTGTGTGTTGTCTTTTTGTGCCCAGTGTGGGTTCTCCTCGGGTTTCCCTTCTTCTGCTTCTTCTTTCTTTCGTTCTATGAAACATTATGCTTTAATCTTTTTTACTCAGAGTTTTATTTTTAAACTTTCTTACAAAAAAAGTTTTTATTGATTGGTTCCTAACAAATTTTTTTTTTATAACTAGGACAGGAAGAAAAGGATTAAATTTCTATAGTTTCATAAAGGAAAGTTTGGTAGAATTTCATGCAAATATATAGAGAACTCAGTAAAATTTAAACTGTATTCAGTTTTTTGGGAACAAGTTGGGCATTTTCCATACGAAACTTAAATTTTACTTTAAAACTTTGAAAAATTTAAGTATTTTCTGATCTAAAGAAGAGTTGCCTCCACCTTGCAGCTTGTTACCTTAACAAATCGAGTTATATAGCTTTGTACTTCTGCTCCAAATTCCTAGATTCCTCTCCGTATTCCATTTCCCATTTTAATGGCCATTTAGCTATTTGCTTTTAGCCACAATTTGCCAAGTTCAAGATTCGCATTTGCAGTTTTGCAAATGGCAACGACTATAATTGAATAATGATTGTTGCGCCCCCTTTGAGCCATGGCCTAAACGTGTGTAATCAATAAGAAAAACTTGCAACTTGTCAGAGAAGTTGGCCTAAAGCCAGTTATGACCAGCTAGCAATGCAGCTTGGCCCTTTTGCTTAGCTTGTAATGACAAATCGCTTAATTAAAATGCGCAAACGCCCCAATAAATTTGCACCGAATGAAACAGAGATGGTCAGAAAGAGAGAGAAAGAGAGATAAGGAGGGGAAAAAGAGGGGCATAGAGAGAGGGAGAGCAAGCGATAGCTCTCGATCACAGCTATTAATTGTCTATAATTTTAGTTAATTTATTGCAAATGCTTTCAGCAACAAATGCTGCATGGCACACAGTGTTGCCCATTTAGCCAATTTAAAGCTAGATTAAGTTAAGAAAATAGCTTGAGATATAGACAAAGAAAATATTCTTTTTTTCTGAGACACTGAAAATTTTGTCTTCCTCTTCAGAACCAAACTTGAATTTCAAATATCTCAGGACTCTGGCATCCAATCGTCGATTGTTATACCTTCCTGGACTCGGGAGGAGTAGGGCTATCGATTGGCATCAAAATATTGATTAGTAAAATTTTGTCAATTTTTGATAAAAATTCTAAGGTCAAGTGACATCATAAAATTTGTCAAAATGGGTTCGATTTTAAGAATTTTAGATTTTGATTGCGATTAATTCTGCTAGTTGTCCAGAGTATAAAAAGGTATGACTTTTTAGGATAGGACGCCATTTGGCTGAGTTATGAGCATTCAAAGTTGAGAATATGACAATTTAGTGATAATTTAGCTCCTGAATTTCTGGCATCTCTACTGGTCAAGTCTATCTCTCGCATGTTGCAGTAACATGTTATTGCTGTTGTTCTTGTTGCTGTTGTTGTTGTTGTTGTTGTTGTTGTTGTTGTGACTATTGCAGTTGTCGTCATCGTCGTGTGCGTGTAATCGAAACCGAGTCGATTCGATTCGAACCGAATCATTGATTTCCTGTGCATTTCATGAGCTTCGAGAACTGAAGACAACACTGACGACGGATCGATTTCACGCCCCTTTCTACCGCCCAGCATCCCGTCCCCTCCTTGCCTCTTCTTCCCCCTTGACCACTGACATCTTCAGCCAGAAGACGACTCTTTAAAGATCTGGCAAACTGCAAGCTCAGTTTGTCCATTTGCTGAACTGGTTCTCAGTTCAATGTTTAGTCTGGTTTTGTTTCACTTTTCTCAGTAGTTATTTCTATACCCTGTAGACAAATGAAACTGGTCAAGTGTGGGGTAGTATAGACAGCAGAAGCGGGTTAGAATTGCTTTGAGACTAAAATTAAACAAGTTTGGATTACATTTTACATTTAAAACCAAGAATTCCAGTCTTTCTATCAACTAAGCTTTTTTGTATACTTGTTGCTAGTTACAGGGTATATGCCTGTTAATCACACTCGCCTGCATTTGTCTTGTTTTAATTTTGTTGTTGTTTTTCTCGTTCACATGTGCTCGTTTCTTTATTTTTTTAGAACTCGCGACTGTGAGTTTGTGTGCGTCTTTAGCAGCTCACTCACTCACTCTCTCCACAACTACCCCTCTCTCTCTCGCTCTCTCTCTGTCTTCTCTGCTCTGTTATTCTCTTTCATTTTGAGACATGGAAGTAAAACTAAATTCATTGAACTTTCGCATGAAAATGCTCTCAAGGTTATCAACTTTGCGCCTTGTCCGGTTCGCAATCGTGAAACGACAACAACAACAACAACTGAGAAACAACAACAACTGAGTAAAAACAACAACAACATGTGAGAAATGACGATGACGACGTTGAAACGACGTGTTCTCTATGGTTTAGAGACTTTTGTGGGGTTTATTCAACCTGACATTATGGCGATCACTTGTTTTGGTCACGCCCTGAGTCACAATTCTCATACCCTCTTCTCGTCTCCTCTTCCCGTTGCTGCTCTTCTGAGGTAGAGCATTGCAGTAGAAGTTATAGAGCCCCAAATCATATATATACTTGTTCACATCATATTTTTATATACCTTACATCTAAAATTGGAAGAAAATACCAAAGATTAGTTAATACCAAGTCCTAAATATACCAAGGAAACATTAAGAAATACTGTCGAGGGGTTTCCAATCTTTTGAGTGCCCAAAAAATCCGGATTTTCCCTCGTTTTCTTTTGCAATTTTTCCCCATATTTGTTTTGGGGTTATTACAATTGAAAGCACATTAAGTATACGCCATATTGTGAATTCTTGCTATCAATAACTAATTTTATGTGCTCCTAAACACATTTTTTTTCTCCCCCATTCATTCATTTTTCCCATGCCCTTTAAACACCCTTCCGAATTCGTGTTTTTGTGTGTGCTCTTCTCACCCTTGACGCACTTTTTGATTTGATTTAAGGCCGCACATTAAAATGAAATGGTTTTTCCCACACCCTCTCGAGTGTGTGTGTGAGTGTGTGTGGGTGTGAGTGTGTGTGTGTGAGTGTGTGTGGGTGTGAGTGTGTGTGGCAGCTTGTTGAAATTTAGTGGGCACCCAAAAACAATTTTCGGCTGTTTGCCTCAACAGTCAACAGTTGTTGCTTTTGGATGCCCTTCAAAGTGGGTGTTATGAATTTGTGAAGAAGTTTGTTAAACCTTTTGGAAAGTATGTGTAGAAACTGAGTATTAAAACTTGTTAAATGGGAGTTAAATATATATAAAAGTTATAGTTAATTCATAGTTTGTCTAATTAGTGTTGACTACTTAAAACCCATTTACATTAAGTTAGAAAATTTCATCAGAATTATCCGCTAATAATTTAAATTCATTAAAAATAAATTAATTTTAATTTATTTAAAGCAAACAAGTAGCTTTAAACATACTTTTAAAAAGGATTTATTCACAAGTTAGTGTATTAAATCTTCGTTGTGTTTAGTATATTCGTTGATACTTGTTTTTTGGCAATCGTTTATCAAAATATTGGAACATTAATAACCAAATTCAAGGAGCACATGTGAAGCTGAGCTAAGGAGCAGAAAAGACTGAGAGGAAAAAAGGTAGAACGCATGAGGAGAGTGTAACCTTTGACCTTAATATAAATATTATTTATTTAAAGTGCTCTCTGTCCTCTTCCCTCTCTCTCTGTCCTTTCCTACTGGGTCTCTACATGTAATTACTCTTTTCGGTCTCTACAATTTCATATGCAAGAACCAAAAGTGAATTCGAATACGAGTGTGTGTGTGTGTGTGTGTGTGCGTGTGTGTGTACTCCTAGACGTACTTGTAAGTGTAGTTAAGTGCCTAGCCATAATTACGTGGTATGTTGTTGGCTACCCCAACGTGTCTTATATTTGTTAACCGAAACTTCTCGCTGTTAAACAGCATAATTACATGTAGCACAAACAACTGCTTGCAACGTGCAACTGCAACAAGAGTTGCAAGACCCTGTACATGAAAAAATACCCAAGTGTGCTTGTTCAGGGAGAAAAGTCTATATTTACTTTTATCACTTTTCTTTATTTTCCAGCACAGGGTCTTTTTCTGTCGCTCAACTGCTTATCTAGCCCTGTCTACTTGCTTGTCTAACTATTGCGTGTCAAGTCGAGGTCTCAAATCAGAAGTTGATGTCTAGTCAGCAGTCTGACTGCCACTCCCCTCTGTCTCTCCCTCTCCTCTTCTTCTTCCCTCTCTCTGTTCTGCCTGACAGCCCTTTCAGTGCTGCTCAACGCCCTGTACTTATTTCTCTACTTTTGAATTTAGAATGCCAGACACGACAAAAACAAAAACCAAAAATAATAAAAAAAACTAAGGTATAAAAAAACTATTCTAAAACACAGGTGTCTTTAGGTCTTTCTACCTTTCGGTCTTCCTGCTTACAAATGCAAATGTAATGTCGTTTAAACTGCTACTCCAACCCTCGTATTTCCCTCAACTACTTTTCCAAATCAACAATCAAACAGTTTGTGAAGACCCTGTAAATAGCACAGAATACAAATCAATACTCAAATAATGTAAAATTTCTATTTATAAAACTCCGACAAAAGTGATGGAAATATTTCTATTTGGCTAAGAGTTGTTAGCCAAACTGCTGAACAATAAACTTATTGATTGATTGACAACTGCCTAAAAATGGGAAAATGCATTTCCTGCCAGGGAAAGCAGAAAACTTTAAGTAAATCAATGGAAAGTTAGCTGTTTTCAAGCCAACTCCATAGTGGAAAATGGATTAAAGTCTTAGAAAAGTGTTAACTTTTAGTTTCTTTTATTTTAAGATTAGTTTAAGACTGGAATTCAGTAATTCTTTAATAGTTTAAGTCTCAAAATGGTAGTTGGCTGTTCCTTACTTTCGTCACTAGATGAACACCTCTTTAGGGTATTTCAAAGGGCTTTATGCAACACTTTGCGCCTTTGTCAGATAAAGATACAAAAATATCTCAAAGTTTAGTTGCCTTTTGGTACAAATCCTTCATTTCCTGTTGCTTTTCGTGGCTTGAGGCTCAATTATGTTGCCTTTATCTATTCTCGTGTCTCCCCTCTCTCCTCTTTCTTCTCTCCTTTCTCTTGTCTCTAGTCTCCTATCCCTTTTCTCTTGTCTTTGTTTCCTTTTTTCTCCTGTCTAATTGTGGCTTGTAGTCGTGTTAAGTTAAGACCACGCCCTTATTTTTCTGTCCTTGCCTCGCATCGTTTTGTCGTGTGGCATGTGGCAACTTCCGTTTCCGTTTGTTCGCTGCATTTACAATCCAAACTTAAATGCCAATTAAAATTCTGCTTCTGCTTCTTCTTCTTCTTGTTTTAGCCACAAGCTAAATCTTTTAGTTTAATTTGAGTGAGAAATTGTGAAATTGCTAAAATTCAAAGCAGTTTTTCCTCTCTCTCTGTCTTTGTCTCTCTCTCTCTCACTCTTCCAGTTTCCGGAAATGCAGAAATGCATAATTATAGATATTACGTATACGTAATGGTTTTTGAGTCCGACTTTGACTGGAGGGCTCTCTATACACACAACACAACACACGCACAACAAAAGCAACTGAAACAACAACTGAGTTAGAACAGGAAAAGGCGTCGAAGTTAACTTGGCTGACAGGCGACAAAACGCAATGAGAATGAAGCGTGTAAAGGGGGTAGGGGGTGATGGAGCAGTGGGGAGGGGAGGTGGTGTGAGAGAGCAGAGAAAGAGAGATAGCAAGAGAATACACAGAGAGAAGCGAGTTAGAAATTTGTATTCAATAAATTTTAAAACACAAAAATATAAACGGATCGGACAACTATAGCTATAGCCTATAGCTCCCATAGGACGAATCAGTCGAAAATTGGTGATTTGTATCGGAAAACGCGCACTAGAATGAGTACGGGGTCTTTAACAGTCGACTCGCTCGACTGTAGCCTTTCTCACTTGTTTTATTTTAAGCTAAGCTCGTAATCAACTTTTGGCTCTATGTATTTTCTCTCAGTGTAGTGAACTAGCAGTGGCTAAAATACCAGTTTTCTCATTTATAGCTTTGCTTGTTGTTGTTGTTGTGACTGTTTATTTACTTAACTATTTATTTATTTTGCATTTGTCGTTTCCTGCTAACTCTCCTTCTCTCTCTCTCTCTCTCTCTCTCTCTCTCTCTCTCTCTCTCTCTCTCTCTCTCTCTCTCTCTCTCTCTCTCTCTCTCTCTCTCCTCTCTTCTTCACCCTCCTCTCTCTTGGTCTCTGTCTTGACTGCAGTTAACTTGTTAAATTTAAAGGATTCTTATGGCTAACTGTTTTTGTTGTTTATTTTTCTGGTTCGTTGTTGTTGTTGTTGTTGTTGTTTGTGTTTTGCCTTTTGCTTTTGGCCCGCTTTAATTTGGTAGTGTCTGCTCTAACGGCTTTGCTTTGCTCTGTTGCCTGAGATTTGCGAGATGCGAAGAGCTGCAATTGTAAACAGTTATAATTATACGACTGGCAGTGCCACAGGGTCGTAGGAGGGGGGAGGGAAGGGGTCAGAGAGTTAGTTATATAGTGTGTCTAGTGCATAACCTCATCAAAACTAATCAGCAATCAGTGGTAACAAAAGCAAACAAACAACAACAAAATGATGATCAGGTAGACCAAAGTGTGCGTGTGTGTGTGAGTGT